>CAJNDT010000280.1:0-97500 GCA_905221615.1 Symbiodinium sp. CCMP2592 | reverse complement strand
TTTTCTTGTAAGCTCAAGGACTTGCTGGCGAAATGGCCTGCTGCTATGTAGTCTTGGCGATAGAGTATATCTAGCCTGAGGCTTAGAACAAACATCACATGTATCGAGGATCGTGACTATGATTCATATCATCACATTCATCTCGATAGCCATTTTTAGCAGTGACACACAGTCGCTCTAACACCAACATGCATGTATGTATGTTTGTTTGTGTGTTGGTATGTTTGTATGTTCGTTTGTATGCATGCATGCATGTGTATGTGTATGGATATATGCATGTATGGATGTATGCAGTGTTGTGTGTATGTATGTATGTATTCATGCACGTGTATATGTATGGATGCATGTACGGATGTTTGTACGCAGGTGTGTGTATGTACGGCGTATGAATGGAGTGTAATTATGTCTGCATGTGAGCAGGTGTATACACACAAGTTACATGTGCATGTTAGGTCATGTTGCTGGTATGAAAGGCAACTGTAATGGCGGTAATGTCAGAAGGTATGCTGCTGTTCAAAGACGGCAAGACTGTTTATTGACTCAACCATGATGATGAACTAACAAATGTGGGGTTTGTGGTACTTTCAGTCAGTCAAGGCGGAGCATAAACATTTGAGGCGGACAATTCCCGAAACATTTGAAGTAGCCGCTGTTCCCTTTGGGTGCTTGTGAGCGAAGGCGCGGCATCCTTCCTCTCCGTGGTCAGCGACTCCCCGAGGGGCGAAACCGATCGGAGCATGGGAGGGCCTCTCGGCATCCTCAGGCCGTGAACCTAAGAGCTTTTGGAAGCAACAGGAAAAGCAGCAGCAGCAGTTGCAATCGCAATCGAAGTAACATCAGCAACACAGTAGCTATATCAATAGCAATGACACCACCAGCATCAGTGTCAACGGCATCAGCAGCAGCAGCAACAGCAATCAAGAAACTTACATCTACATCTTCCTGGGGCCTCACTTGCTTGCATCGGTAGCCCCTAAACCCCTAGTCCTTAAACCCCCTAAACCCCCAAACCATCCCAAACCCCTTGTAAGCTCTCCCGACATGGCCACTGTCAGTGTAGGCCCCTTCCGAGAGGCGGGTAACTTCCTGCTGCGTTGCTGCGGAGCAGACATTGCAACCCTAAAGCCCTAAACCCTAAACAAAAACTGAACCCTAAATCGGACATCCGAAGCTCCAGCCGAGGCACAGCGCCGAGTCAGGTCCGGCCAGGAGCCCCGGAGTTTCGCTATATACTCATAGGGGTACTTAGCGACATTTTTTAACTTTTGGTTATTATAATCCCTAAGAAACAGCTAAAATTATAATTTGTGCTAGGGTTCTAAGTTCAGTATAGTACTGTTTGGCAGTAAGTATGTCAACCGATCCGTCTCTCTTGTAGACGCAACATGCGCACACACTTGTATCTCTATAAACAAGTATGCATAAGTAGCCGGTCTGTGCATACATCCATGAAGATGTTTCGGTCGGCATGGGCTGGTAGGCCCCGTCGTCCTTCTGTTGGTGCTGCTGCTGCTAGTGATGATGGTGATGAGGACCACACCTGGTCATGATGGTGGTGATGATGAAGGAGACGAAGATTATGATGATGTTGATGATGACCAGCCGACGGTGGCGATGATAGCTAGTTGACTGTGATGTTGTTTGCCATGACGACACTGATGTCAGTGCTGAGGACGACTATGGTTTCGCATATCGGGACTAGCGCGTTGATGTTGATTTTCATGTCAGTGCTGGCTGCAGTTGCGACCAAGATGCCAACCACTTATCACCGTCCGCTCAAAGAGCCCGATGCTGTTTCGATGAAATAGGTCCGTTTGTGCCCTGGTCTGAATGTAACACGCCAAAAACTCCTAAGCGAGCCTGGGTCAATGCACTAGATCTGTTTCCGCGTCCCCAAAGCCGCCCTGAACCCTAAACCCCGTGCCCCGCTCCTACCCCACCCTTCCAGCCCTTTCAAAGCCCGTAAACGCCAAACCCTACACCCCTATACCCAGAAGCCTACAGCAACTCCCCACAGAGCTGCGTTTTCTGAGGTTCCTTCGGCGACCTTCCCGATCAGGAGGCCACGTGGAGCTCGGGATTGGGACCTTGTGCGAAAGGTTCAGTGTTTACGGGGTAGGGGCGAATGCTGAAGCAACGGTAGCTGTAATGGTTTTGCAAGGGCTTTGCACAGCTTCGACGGCGGGCATTTATGGCGAGTGTGTGTTCTGGGGCTGTGGGGTCCTTAAGATAACAGTCACACGCACACATACCTCGCCCGGTAGGTATAGATGACGGTTGCTTTGATTCGGTTCCTTCAAGACGCCGACGGTCGTCACCCCAAGAGGACTGCAGGTTAAGGTCGATTCTCAGCGAAAAACAGTCACATAACCTGAACTCAGTGCCCGATGGCCCGATGGCGGCCAGGCGCGACGAGCACCGGCGCGAGGAGAAGCGCGCGCAGCTGCGAGGCAGGGCTGGGCATGCCTGAATATACAGGCTCAGCATGCTGTGCTTCCCATGTCGGGCTCCCAGGCACTCAAGTCACTCAAGCAGCTTCATGGTTGGTGCACTGAGCCAAAATACTCCAGCATGGTTCATCTTTGAAGACAGCCTTTGTTTTGAGGGGATACCTCCGGACACCCTCCTCCCCTCCCCCCCAGCCCCCCGATCCTCCCCACAAAGTCCTTGGCAGCAGCTTTCAAGTGGCGGATTTCTCTTTAGCCTCCTTAATACCTGTCAGCCCCATTGACTTCAATCGCGAAGCCCACGTACTCATTTCGAAGATTTGCCAAGCTATTGTCAGAGCAAGTGAGACCAGACGTCACCTTGCAGCATGCTTACTGGAGCCAGCAGAACGCGTTTAGTAACCGAGTTCAGCAGTGATTCCATACTCCCCTCTCTGCCTGAACCTCTGCGATTGTTTTTTACCCTAAGGCCCCATAGTAGTTCCTTTTTGTGGGTCATATTTAGAACCCTATACGGTAATCCCAAAAAGGAACTACTTTGGGGCCTATGGGCAGAGAGCCATGGCCTTTCGACGCGCGTCTTCGGCACTTTGGCCGACACCGTGTACACGTGGACCCGGCCCGGGCCTGAGGGGGTTGGCGAATCTTGGGATGAGCATGCGATGGCTCTCGATTTTTTAAATAAATAAATAAATATATATATATATACACATATGTATTCATTTTTGTATATGCATGTATATAATATAAGTTGAACCCCCGAATAATGAGGTTGTGGGCTAAATTTGTGTATCTTATCCTAGACTACATGTTATAAGAGATACTATATAGCAAGCTTCTCTAGTAATATCCTCGAACGGCGGCTTCTCTGATTCTTAAGGTCTTGCACAGGGATCCACTATTTGGGGATATATCGACCCCTGAAAACCTTATTTGCGAGCTCCTTCCATCATCTTCTATCCATGGATCAGGTGATCTTGTCAATGCCCGTATAATATTATGTCACTATCACTGTAGGCTATCTTACTTATTCGCAATATACAATACTATACCCCATACGCTAAACCTGTAGAACCTAAACCCAAAACCCCCTAAACCCTCAACCCTAAACCTAAACCCTAAAAACTCCTGAGCCCTTGGAAGCTGACGAGGCTATTGCATCCGACCCTTCCTGTCGCCGCAGCTAGCACCACTGGCACGCCACGGTCAAGGTCTCGGCTCCTGGCAGGACCTCTGGTAGAACCCGTTTAGGAATGCTTGCAAGAACCCTATGCAAAAAACCCTGAAGCCTAAAACTGAGGATTGTCACAGCAGATTGTCAGAAGGCTGCGCGATAGCCTATAAACTCTGAAATCCGAGATCCCAAACCCCAAGCCCAAAACCCCGCAAGCCTTAAACCCTCCAAGCCGAGAAACTATAATAAAGGAGCTTAAATAATTACCATACGATTTTTCCTTAAGGCCCCAAACCCTAAATCCCAATCCCTGCTGTGAATCCTGACCTCTCCCAGGCCCTAAATCCTTCGAACACCCCAAACCCCAAGCCTTAAACCTAGACCCTAAGTCGTAAGCCTTAAACCCGTAAACCCTAAACCTGGAGCACTATAACGGGTGACCCTCTGAGGAGCTCCGCTTGGACTTCTCGCGGCTCTATGGAGGTGGAGCAGAGGCTGAGAAGGCACTTCAGATCCAGCGCAGCTCGGTCTGATTTAGGGTTTAGGAGCTTAGGGTTTAGGGGTTTATGGGTTTAGGGTTTAAGGGTTTAGGGGTTTTAGGGTTTAGGTGATTAGGGTTTTAGGGTTTAAGGTCGGGATGAGGGGATGTTCAGGTGTCGGAGTTAATGCAGTACCGGGGCTCGTAATAATATGTTAGTACTAGCGGATGTATGTCTCGAAGACCAGATCTGATCTATCATTACGATACCATACGGCTTGTATATACTTAGCGGCCGGGCCGACAGTGTGTGTGTGTGTATGTTGGGTTACTTGCTTGTTTTTGCTACGTATATATATATATATGCATAAATGCCGACATGACAAAGTATGTGTATTTAACATATATACGCACGCGCACACATATGTATGCAAATCTCCACCTTAATTGTAATTCAAAGGTTAAGCTTTGGGGGCTAAGGAACGGTAGTCCGCTAGCTACTTTGTAGCTGGGATTCTGGCGTTTGCTCAGCAGCTCTGACGGCCGGCTTTTTCAGGTCTCAACTGCATCTGGGCCTAGGAGGTTAGGGTTTTAAAGCCGCGGTTTAGGGTGAAGTGATTTGGGGCTTGGGATTAGGTCCCAAAAAAGCACTATAAGCATAAGTAGCATAAGCATTTTTTAGGGATATCCCTACCTTATTGGGCTTCATTATACAGGGAGTTTATATGGGATATCCGTATCCCTGCTTTTGCTTGTGTGCTTTTTTGGGGGGCTTGGGATCCCAAGTGCCACTGAGTGCTTGCAGCCTTTCGGGATTGGACCAGAGCAGCTCCGCGGAAATCAATCTCTCTATTCATGGAAGACGTTTAGGGTTTAGGGAGTTTAGGATTTGGGGCTTCGGGTTAGACCCCCTAAAGGCAAACTCCTGCTGTACAAAGCCTAAGCCCCGACCTAAACACGACAGAGGTACTTGGTAGGATCCTTATTTCAGGACGTTGTACTCCTCAAGCACCGGAGCGGCTGAGGGCAAATGCCAACAGTGTACCTACAGTGCCTGAGTTTAAAGTTGATGTTGCGACGATTGGGGTTTCGGAATAGGAAGTGTAGGATGTGGGTTTGTGTAGGATTTAGGGATGGTCTAGGATGCCCAGTAGTACCCTTATTCCCTTTTTGTAGTCCTAGGTTCCTTATAAAGTTACCCAATACCAAAAAGAGAGGCCTTTTTATTCTTAGGTTACTGGGTATCCTGGTGGTAGTTGCTCCGCTTGATACCAACTCATTCGGGGGCCCATACAATGAAAGCAGACAAGTACTCGAGACAAGGATCTGCAGAGTTTTGTGTGTATAAGCGCTTGTTTAGGGTTTAGGGTTTAGGGGTTTAGGGCTTAGGGCAAACACTCGCAACCCTAAGCTGCCTTTGCCTGAACGCCATCGCCTACAGGACCTCCCACAGCTGTGTAAGCCCCAATCCCTCAAAGGGATCTCCTGAACCCTAAACTCCTAAACTCTAAACCCCTAAACCCCTAAACCCTAAACCCCTAAACCCTAAACCCCTAAATCCTAAACCCCTAAACCCTAAGCCCTGGACCCGAGCCGCAGCCGCCTCAGGTAAGAAGATGCTGTACCAGGACCCCGGGACCGCGGTTTTCTGGTCGTAGTCAAGATGGGATAAACTTCGGTTTAGGGTTCGGGTTTAGGGTTTAGGGTTATTAAGCGGGAGGTTCGGGGTTCGGGGATTTATTCGGGCTCGTATTCTATATTCAAGGATGTAATGCCTTAAGTTTTGGCACTGGTCAAGGTGCTGATTCCGAAGCCGTTCCTGTATGGAGTTTTTAGCCCCGCCTTGACTACCCAGAGACTCCAATATCGCTTTACTCAGGAATATACTTTGAATTAGAGTAGGGTCCCTAATAAGATTTAAGGTATATTCCTTGACTATGACTAAGGGATATTGGAGTCTCTGGAGGCTTCCACATTCTGGTTCCATGAAAACCCAGCGATACCTGCGCCACCCCGCCGGGCACCGCCCGACAGTGTTGGCCTCGTGGCAAGAAAGCCCGAATCTCAGGACGCCAACCAAGCACTTCTTATCGTGATCCCTCACAAATGTACTATAGGGGCCTTAACTAATTAGAATTATAGCTTTTGTATAGTATATACCCCCGATTGCAACTCTATTTTGGTGGCTCTGCTCCGAACTGAAGGCAAAACAATGTGCAGAAGTTTACGAAACTCCATCCACTGCGCGAGACTAGACTTGTAGGGTTTGATTCAGGGTTTAAGTACGATCTCGACGACCTTCCTGCCAACGCACTGCTCCCTCCTTCTACATGCATGTCCCCAAACCCCCAACAACCCCAAAAGAAACCAAGCCCTAAACCTCAAAATCCCCTAAACCAAAAATCCTAAACCCAAAACCCGCAACCTCCAAAGCCTTAAGCCCCCCAAAACCCAAAACCCCATCTAAACCCAAAACAGCCCTACAAGTCCAGAGCCCTGAAGGCGCGAAATCGAGGGGATCCCCTGCTCGCCGACTTCCTCGTGGGCTTCGTGGAGGCGAAAGGTCTGGAGCTGACCCTCGAGGCGCCTCTTCTGGGAGTTAGGAGTAGGGGGACCTTTGGGGATATAGACCCTCTCAATAAGGCCCCTTTTTAAGAAAGCCAGAAGTAGGGTTCAGAAGGGGTATCCCTAATAATACTACCTATCTTCTTAACCATAGAAAAGTTGAAAGTACCCATAGGCCCGGGTATAGAATTCTAAATATGAACCCCGAAAAGGAACTACTTTGGGGCCTTTGGGTAGTGGTAGTCGGAATTTAAAAATAAATCACTTGAACAACCATAACAACGACTTGAAAGTAAGAGGGTAAATAGATACATGCCGTAGTTTACAAACGGATAAATACATGAGTAAGGAAATGTTGAGAAATTAAATACAAATACTGAGTCGCTGCTTTGCCAAGTAGCAAGTACAGATGCGATTGATGTTCCGTTTCTTTTGCCCGTATTGCGGCGTGATTGTGTTCTTGTGGTATGGAAATTCGCCTCCAAGGTTGCTCATGCTTCTTGCCATACTTGGGTGGAACGACGAGCAGCTTCATACCTACGACTCGACGTTGGTTAGCACTGCTCCGAAATCGAGACACAATAAACACACGACGAACTACATAATAGAGTTGGCACAACGTGCTGATTCACTTGAGGGGCGGGTTGCGTATGCGGCTCAGGCCAGAGAGAAATGTGAGAAATGGGTATCAATCATGTCTTTCGATTGGGCTCCACTTCTTCAGTTTGGAAGACAGGGCGGTATCACAAAATGCAGACCTCGGACGCAGAGGTAGACGGAGAGATGCGAATTGCTTGCATGTAGTTCTTCATTCTTACTGGACCTGCCTCTGACTTCTTTGCCATCGTCGAAGCATCTGTGCATGTGAGAGTCTGTGCGCAAGGCCCGTACACCGTCACTGCCTCAATTCCTACACTGTCAGCTGGATAGCAAGCCCCCGCATTGCATTGTAATTATAGGATAATGGGCCCCCAAACCGCAGTCTCATCACTTATAGACCCCTTTAAAGGTACCCTATTCTAAAGGCCCATCATTGCTAGTCCGACAAGGCCCATAAAAAGAAAACACACCTATCTTGCGGCCAGGATGGAGAATCCTGGGCCAAGCTGATGGAGTGTGAGGAGGAGCCCGGCTCCCAGAGAAGGGTATGGAAGGGGGAAAAATTGGTTTCGGGTTTTGGGGGGTTGGGTTCATTGGGTTCAGGGTTTTGGATTTTGGGGTAGGGTATTGAAGGGGGTCATACCTAAAACCCCAAAGGCAGGTAAGATAATGGCCCAACACCTATACAAGGGCATTATTCCACAGTTTTGTGCTGTCTAGATAATGGGTTTAGGGTTTGGGGTCCAGGGATAAGCCTTACATGGTTTCAGAAACTCTGGTGGTTATTGGAGCCTTTGAGTTCGCTGGGAGCAGGGATTAGAGGCTGCAGTTTTTTGGCTTCAAAAGCAGCGACTGCCGTACGGTCGCAAAGACACAGGGGGAGGTTTGTGAGCTTTGGCTGAGACCAGCTAGCAGTTGGGATCTCCTCATATGATATGGTAGAGAACCCAATACCCCTTAGTTAAGGAATATACCTTAAACTATAGAGGCCTTAATATTATGATTTAAGGTATATTCCTTAATTAAGGGGTATTGGGATCTCCTCATATGGTACTTTAGGTGGTGGGGCTCAGCACAATATCCTAAACTCCTATTGGGAGGTTCGGGGGACTTAGTAACTGGTTATTTTAGGGACTTATAAGTACCATAACCCCAATTAGGGTCCCTTTTTTAGGGTACTTATAAGTCTACTTACTAACTACCTACTAAGTCCCCCGACCCCCCCCAAGTAGATTAAGGATCCTTGGCAGTTTCCTGTTGAACATAAAGTTAAGTACCGCAAGGATGCTGCAGTGGGTCCCATGGTGTTCACGCCAAATGGGAGTTTCCGAAAATTAGGGGTACCTTATTTTGGGGTCCTTATAATAAGGATCCTATTATTTAGGGTACTATATTAGGGTCCCCTATTTTCTGAAATTCCCAAATACTGAAGCTCCAAGTGAGTTTGGCATACGGACGTTTGAGGTTTTGGGACTTTAGGGTTTCGGATTTAGGGTTTAGGGTTTAGGGTTTAGGGTTTAGGGTTTAGGGTTTAGGGTTTAGAGTTTAGGGTTTAGGCCCGCAAACCCAAGCAATCCCTCGATAACGTCAAACTCACGGGCATGTTGCTTCCTGCACTAAGGTTTCTGATGAACCTGGCGGCTGCGACGCCGGGCAATAATGCGAGAAGAGCATTATCTCTGTCTTAGTGTTGGACGAAGAGCTCTTGAATTCCTTATGCTGTGCTCTGCGGGCCGAAGTCTGGGTCGGTTAAGGTGAAACAGGCTTGCCAGGCCTGCACATGGCCACTTAGAGCACGTGTAAGATTGAACAGGCATTGCCTGCGAGCAAAAACATGCAACAATACGTAAGGGGAGGCTGCATCCCCAGCGGATTAACTTCCCCGCCCCTTTCCAGTTTTGACGGGCTCACTTGGCAAGGGGGTCTTCGAAGGTTTCATCCTCACAGGAAGTAGGCTTTGCTAGGTTTCGAATTGGGCTTCTGTTGTCTATGCAAGGAATCTTGTCGTAGTTTCGATTACGAGGTCCCCCAGCCCTAGAAGCCTGAATCGTCGACCCTGAACCCTTCAGAGCCCTGTAGGGGGCCTTTTAGCCCCCCCCCCCCCCAAGGGTCCCTATGATTAAAGCCATCAATGCGAAACCATGACCTCCCAAAGAGAAGGGAGAGGGGGTCTCGGGTTTAGCGTCAAGAGTCACCCAGCCCCCACACCTGAAACTCAAAACCCTACATCGGAGCGAGCCGACATGGTGTCTAACCTCCCGTCCTTGCGCCTGGACTCCTTTGCAGAGGTTAGGATCACTACGTTAGCTACCCTGCTTGGATCCCCCAGGATTGTGTACTGTATCTGTCAAGTGGAGCACACGGCATGCGCCCCATGCCTGCAATAACGAATCGTACCTAAACACTAAAGTTACTATAGACCCCCCCCCCAAAAAAAAATGTCCCAACCCACTAACCCCAAACTCCTACACCCTGAACCCCTAAACCCCAAACTCCTGAACCCCAAACCTTGAAAGCCCAAATCGCCAGCTCCCAGGAAAATCGAAGTGCCAGAAGATCTGAACTCATCGCTCCTGCGGCGCCTGCAGGAACTTGCTAGATTTCGAGATATGTTGTATAGAACTCCCCAATTAGGGGTTTAAGGCAATTGGGGTATACGAGTTTAGGGTGTAGGGGTAGGGTTTAGGGTAAGGATCCATGTCGAGGCTCACCTGAATTGCAGGGAAGCAGCATTGATGCCCATTGGTGCCCTGTGCTTTTGGCCCGGCGCTGGAACTCAAGCAGTCTGACGCCGGCTTTGAGCTTAGGATGAGAAAGCTCTCCGAGAACCATGACTAGGATGCCCAGTAGTACCCTTATGCCCTTTTTGTAGTCCTAGGTTGCTTATGAAGTTACCCAATACCAAAAAGAGAGGCCTTTTTATTCTTAGGTTACTGGGTATCCAATCAACCCTCTCGGCCTGCAGATTACTTAAAGGCTCATGGGACTTAGTAAGTAAGGTTTTAAGTAGGATATAATTAGGATAACACCACTTAGGGGACTTATATCCCCAATTATAAACTACTTACTAAGTCCCAGGATCCTTCAAGTAGGAGGCAAAAAACCTTAAACCCTCGCTGACTTCTCACACCCTCGGCAGGACAAGTAGAGATCCGAAATCGTCAGTGGCTCCTTTTCGTCCGCAGGCTTTGCAACCTTCCTACAAAGTGTCGGCGTGATTCTCAACCCGACCATCCACCATCGAGGATGTTTTATGAAGGTATAGTATAGTACAGTATAGTCTAGTACAGTGTAGCGCAGTGTAGTATGGTATAGTGCAGTATAATATACCACCATAGCATATTGTGGAACAACATATTGTATACGTATAGTACAGTATAGGCCTGTGTAGGAGGGTGTATATTATGTAACTCTTTCTGAACTCATTCTGCTGGTGTATCATAACCGCAACCCTAAACCCCAAAACCCCAAACCATAAACCCAACCCACAAACCCTAAACCCCAAACCCTAAACTCAAACCCCTAAAGCCTAAGCCGGCAAGCCTCCTCCCGACAAGAGATAAACGGCGATCAGGACTTCCTGGCTGCGGGGCCGCCGCGGAAGGGTCTTACCGGAGACAGCCCTTGGGGGCAATGATCGCTTTGACTCAAGATCCGAAAACAGTGCTTCACTGCAGGTGTCGATTTGGGATAGTTGCTTTGTTTCCGCTATTGCGTAATATGGAGCCTTAATCTTAAAGCTAATCTTGGGCGACGGCTGAAATCGACACCTAGTCTTCACCGGGGATAATGTTGCCGAGAGGGAGTCAGGCTCAGCCTAGGCCACTTAGGGCTGTATGCCTGAATTCTTTCACGGCTGGTTGGGTTCTGGGGGAAGACTGTCATTATCTGACAGGATGAATCTTATACTGTGCTAGACTAGAAAATACCATATCTTACTATACTGTACATTATACTATACTATAGAATACCTGCAAGGGGCCCCCGCATTCCTTCACTTCTGCAAACCAACGGGTTCTAACATAGAACCCCCAATGTCCACGGCAGTTTCCGAGAATAGGGGACCCTAATATAGGACCCTAAATAATAATTATAAGGACCCCAAAGTAAGGTAGAAACTCCCATGCCGTAGCGGTACTTCGGGCCCTTTAGGACTTTAGGAACATGGCTTCCTCGAGCTTGAAGGCTGGCTATAGCATAGTCTAGTATACTATAGCATAGTACAGCAAAGAATGGTAGAGTAGGGTAGAGTAGAGTACGGTAGAGTAGTATGGGTGGTCGCAAGTTTAGTTTTGCTCCGTGACGTCTGCACTTGCAAGCATGCGGTCTACAGACTCAGCAACTCCGAAAGTCCATTGTCAGTAGTCGTGGTTTCACCACGGTCTCTTCGCACATCTCAATACTGTTCTGAACCCGTACAACTCAAAACCCTAAGCACCGAAAACCTTGCCAATCCCGGACCTGAGTCCGTCTTTAAGCCCCTACAGTACAAGTAGCGACCCTATATGGTTACCCATACCTAGACCCCCCAAAGTAGGTGAAATAATGGCCCAAAGCCCATAAAAGGCTATTATTCTACATACTTCGGGTAAAGCAACCCAACATTCCCTGCCTCGGCAGGCTCCAGCACTTCGTCCTTGCGCACCACTTCAGATTGCTCTGGTTGGGTCTCGGCGGCTTGGTGCGGGCGCCCGGCGGGCCCATCGCTTATTGCAGGTACACTGGATACACCTCCCTGCCGAAAGCCTTAGACCCGAAACGGTGATATATTTGCGAAAGTGCTGCTGGGTTCAAAAAGGCGCCTCCTGATATGGCACTCTCGAGGCTAACCCAGCTGAAGGAAAAGGGCCCGCAAAAAAATCAAAGAAAAGGCCTTGCTCATGTATGCTTTACCCTAAGACCCCATAGTAGTTCCTCTTTGTGGTTCATGTTTAGAATCCTATAAGGTAATCCCCAAAAGGAACTACTTTGGGGCATATGGGTACCGTACCAAGGCTGAGTTGCTCAACCGGCTGTCGGGCACTCTGTACCGGTCTACGGACGGTGGGCGCCGTGCTGAAGGAAGTGGCAGGCTCTTGTTGGTAGTTGGGGTGTCGGGTTTAGGGTTCGCGCCATATTTGGGTTTTTTGTAATCTTTGTTTTTTTTATGTTTCATGCATATATTCATATACATAGTACGGTTCTATTGCTCTGAAGCCTTGAGCTTTCCACCAATCTGTGGAAAAGAGATCTTCGATATATGATTTGCAGTTTAGGACAGTTTCTATGAAATATGCAATTTAAAAAATGTCGAATCTATATTGTGCTGAGTATGCATAGTTCAGCGCAGATGCGGCACACCGGGCGTTAGGCTGCAGGTTGACAAAACCCCTTGGGAGCAAAGTCAAAACATGGGAAGAATACCGGAAGAGTTCATATAGGGGCTCTAATAATTACCAATACTATTTTGGGCGAATTCCTTAACATAAAAATAGTATAACAGGTCCCCAAAACCCTATTCTAATTGTTAAGACCGGTATATCATGAGAGCTATGGCAACGGATCAAAGGAGCTCGGGAGTTTCGGCATATTCGCAAAGTTAGGTAATTCAGGCATGCAGGGAGAGTCTTCGGGCTTCTTTGGTTGAAAACGTAGTAGTAGAGTAGATAAGCTTTAACCATTTTGGCGTAGTATAGCCCCTATATAATCCCTATATAGCCAAAAAGGTTAACCTTAAGTTCCCCATGATACCCGACAAGTAGGTCATAGAACCTTCTCCTAATAAAGTACCCGAAATCGTAGGATCCTTATTATAAGGACCCCCAAAAAACCCTAAAACCCTGGTCGGAGAGACATGGCGTCTCCTGGAACATCTCGGACCGAGCATCCGAAGACTTGGCTAGCAGCTAGACTTCCCGGCACTAAACCCTGAAGCTCAACTAAACCCTAAAACCCCACAACCCAAAGTCCTATAGCCCCAAAGCCCAAAGCAAGCCCTAAAGACTCAGACCTTACAAACCCAAAGTCTTACGGCCCTTTCTGCCCTAAAGGCCTTACTATAGGAGCCTTCAACAATCACTGACACTATTCTTGGGGGTTCGTTACTATAGTTATAATATTATATACCCCAGAGCCCTATTCTAAGTGTCAAGGCCCCTTCATTCTAGTACCCTTACACTATCCCTTATCGCCCTTTTCGACCCCTTCTTAAAGGAACCCCACTCTATCCCTCAGCCCTTAACCCTAATCCGCTAAACCCCTGAATCCCTAAACCCCTAAACCCCCAACCTACAAACCCTAAACCCATTTAGCAAGGCCCCTATAAGGTAGAAGCCAGAAAGTTGGAATATGATTATCCTAACCCTTCTATGGTAAATTATAGGGTATCCTACCATGAAACCATATTCCACAACTTTCTGGAGTTCCCTTTATAGTAGAACCCTATAGATCCCCTTTAAAGGAACCCTATAAGCCCCTATAGATCCCCTTTAAGTCCGAGCGTCTCCCGGAGGCACCTCCGTGCGCCACGTCACCGAGCTGGTGCCCTCGTCGGCCCTGGAGACTCCCATGGAGCCCATAGGCCTGCCCTTAGGGTCCCAGGGTTTAGGGTTTAGGGGTTTAGGGTTTAGGGGTTTAGGGTTTAGGGTTTAGGGGTTTAGGGTTTAGGGGTTTAGGGGTTTAGGGGTTTAGGGTTTAGGGGTTTAGGGTTTAGGGTTTAAAATTTAGGGGTTTAGGGTTTAGGGTTTAGGGGTTTAGGGGTTTAGGGTTTAGGGTTTAGGGTTTAGGGTTTAGGGGTTTAGGGTTTAGGGTTTAGGGGTTTAGGGGTTTAGGGTTTAGGGGTTTAGGGTTTAGGGTCCCATGGAGCCCATAGGCCTGCTTGGAGGATCACGGGACTTAGTAAGTAGGTTATAATAGGGGTTATAAGTCCCCTAAGTGGGGTTATCCTCATTATGACCTACTTATAATTACTTACTAAGTCCCGTGAGCCTTTAAGTGCCCTTAGGGTCCCAGGGTTTTTCAGGCATTTGAGGATATTTATAGGGGTTTTAGAGGTGTGTGTTGGGCCTCAGGGGTTGCGGGGGTTTGAAGTTGAAGAGTTTAGGGTTTAGGGTTTAGGGTTTAGGGATTTGAGGATGTTTAGGGGTTTTAGGTGTTTGGGGGCCGCAGGGGTTGACGATTGAAGAGTTTAGGGGGTTGAGTGTGTGGGATTTTTCGGTGTCCTGTGTGTTTTAGGCCCTTAGGCGTCCAGGGTGGTAAGGGCTCAGGGTTTAGCAAGGGGTTGTAATAGATTCTGTAGATTTCGAGGCCGTCAGTCCGGCAGCTGTGGGTCGTTCTGTCTGAGGTCCTTCTTATGAGAGTGCCGCAATTACTTTTTTGGGGACCTAAGAAGTGACCAGGGAACCTCATCTAGAGAACTACCCATTCACAAGGTTTCATTGGGGGCTTTCAGGGTTGGGGAAGTTTGGGGTTTCGACTGCGGAGATTGCCAGTGTGCCACTTAAAGAAAGGAGGGACGAACACAAAGGTTGGTAAGCAACCCCAGTCAACAACAGCTCCACGCATGTATCGAAAGTAGTATATGCAAGGATAGAGAGGCAGATACTACGATGAAGAATGCTAGCACTTCTTACTATAACCAAAACTATTCGTTGATGAAGTTAGAGACATGTGCTATATGACCCTCAATCCCAAACAAAATCAAACTACAAATGACCTTTAGCCCTTCAACCACTGAAAAGCCTCAAATCCTGAAGCCAACCGTGAACTCTGGAACCTGAACCTACAGAACCCGAAAAACCCTGTACAACCCCAAACCCCAAGTCTCCAAACCAAAACCCCTGAACTCCTAAACCCCTATGTACCCATAGGCCCCAATAGTTCCTTTTTGGGATTACCTGATAGGATTCTAAATATTATCCCCCAAAAGGAGCTACTTTGGGGCCTTACGGTAATCACTACAACCCTGAACCCTATGCAAGGCACGCCCTTCGGTGGCCTCTTCCCGGTCGAGGCGCGGCAAGTCTCCCTGGCATCACACGCGCCTGAGGCCGGCGTCTGCTTGCTTCGGGTTTCGGGCTTCGGGCTTCAGGGGTCTAGGATGGAGGGTGGAAGGTTAGGGGGTTTTTGAGAGTTTGATTTCAGGGCTTTGGCTTCAGGGCTTTTGACGGTTCTTGATTTAGTTAGGGCACCGGATCTAGGTGTGTAAAGGGTATACTTAAGCCTGAGGATGTAGCGCGTATACTTAGACCGTACCTGGGCATCAGCATGCGTGCATGTCCCTGCAGGATCTTCCCTCGACGGCATTCATCACCTTTCGCACGCTCCAGGCAGCGTGACGAGAGGGATACACCAGGTCCGAAATCAGGATTTTGCATATTCTTCACGGTTTAGGGCTGTTTGGGCATCACTTACTTAGTTCACCAACTTCACAGATATGTGTATCGGGGCTTGCAGATAAGTTTATGGATTGCGGCCTGATTGCTTGGGCGTTCCAAGGCATTTTGGGCTCGAAATGGCCCCAGCTCTCTTGCTACAAGCTTGATGCCCCGACCATTACTAAACCTAAAGTCTATATGAACCCTAAACTTCCCTAAGCCCTATTAGTGAGAGGAAAAGGGCCCGCAAAAAAAAAAAAACTAAAGACCTGCAGCGTGAAAATCTGGAGTCCCTGGCCGGCTTGCGAATCCGAGCACGTCGACAGGCAGCCTGCGTGGCGTGCCAGGTGGTCCTGGATGAGGACTCTATCATTACTATTTCAGTTATTGTTGTTAATACCATTATAAGTATCAGTAGCATCAGTAGCAGTACTAGTATGATTGTCCTTCTTCTCCTTCTTCTTACTATCTTCTTTTGCAGGCTGTAGATTGGGGCTTTTGAGGTTGAGATTGCTGATTTCAAGGGGTTGGAGCGAGGCTTTGCAGGCAGGCTCAGACGTTCAAGGGTGAGGCCGTCTGGGAGCTTCCAGTGTCCTGTAATATAAGGGCCTTAATCATTCTAATAGGGTTTTGGGGCCGATTATACTAAAATTATAGTAAAGAAGACCCCAAAACAGTATAGGTAATTATTTCGGCCCTTATAGTATTCGGAGTTGCTTCTCGTTTCGGCGGTGACCCGAAACCGTCTCGGTTCAGAGCTACTTGAATCCATGAGATTTGCAGACGATGCATGATGAGCATCCGTATCCCGGGCTGAAGGACACTTTCTGCGAAGCACAGCACGTTATGATGTATGATAATGTAGCGTAAGTTCTCTGATAAGGTGTGTATACAGATTTATATATATATATATATATACATATGTATACACGTACACATCAAGCCCTTTTAGAGCACACCGAAGTACTCCGCTACACCTCTTGGGCCTCGGGCTCCCCTAAACACCTTGAAAGTGAATTCTGTTGAACTTAATAATTAGAGAAGGGTTCCTTTAAAGGGGTCTATAAGGGTTACTATAAGGGATCTACTATAAGGGTACTATGATATACGGGTCTTAATACTTAGAATAAGGGTTTGGTGCCCAGTATATTATAGTTATAATAAGGAACCCTCACCAGAATAGTGTAAGTAATTATTACTGCAGCAAAGCCCAGCAGTGTCCCGAATTGTAACAGTAGCAGGTTCTCATGCCTTCACCTCGAGTCACGCGGTCACGGTCAATCCTATTACCCCTTCCTTGCTCGAAAGCCATGGCTGGTCGTGGCAGTGGATCGAGTGATCCCGAGGTGCTTTTCGGCAATGTTAGGGCTGCCAGGAGATTTTAGAGCATCGAGTCTGTGTTTTAACTTATCCTTCTGCCGTGCATTATTGGCGCAATTACTATGCACACGGGTACTCACTACATGACAGTGTTATCTGGGTGGCTCCCTATCGCTTTTGAGTTTAGGGTCTAGGGTTCCTAAACCCTAAACCCTAAACGGCATCAAAAACCCTGCACCTCGCCTGAGCCACGCACCCTTCCAAGAAGTTCTGCATCGAGCCTGCCGGCTAATATAGGGGGCCTTAACAGTTACCGATACTATATTTGTTTTTGGGGGGGGGTCCTTATTATAACTTTACTTTAATGGGCCCCAAAACCCTGTTCGAATTATTAAGGCCCTTATATTGCGGGCCTCAGCGGACCATTGCCGTGCTTTCGTCTTGTTTTTCCGTACTCCGTCGAGTTCAATTCCGTCATCTGTTTGAAACTGCACACAGCATGCGTACTCAGTTCTGACATGCGATTGTATTCGCGCCGGCACTGTGCTTTTGCAGTCATGGTCTGCATTGGCCTGACTCACAACCCTAAGGGCCCATGTACTTACATAGTAGGTACAATAGCCTTAAAGAGTCCTCATATCGATACTTTAGGGCCATAGTATATACACTATTTAGGCACATGGACCCTTAGGGTAACCCTCATGATTCATTAGGAAGGTTTCCCCTCCAAGATCCAAGCATATTGGCATTAATACAACCGTTCATAAATGCAGCTCCTGCATTGCCCCTTCCCCTTGTGACGGTTTCGTGAGCTTCAAAAAGCAAGCTCCAACTCAAACGCTGCACAACTTGTAGCCCGATATCTCCAAATTACAGCCGGCCTGCATCGCAGGGGTGTCGGATTTTTGGGTCGAGGGTTTGAGGTTATGGGTGTCATTGAAGGTTAAGCGTCTATATAGGCCTCTATATCTATATCTATATATGTATATGTATATGTATATGTATATGTATATGTATATGTATATGTATATGTATATGTATATATATATATATATATATATATATCATTGTTTTTCTTCAGGGCCCCCCCGGCGTGGGCAAACTACTGCCCGCCATTGGCGTCGGCGGCGCTGTGGGCGTCCTCACAGGCGCAGCATTTCTGGGATCGAGGATTATTGGCCCGTTGCTTTGGATTCGCATGTAATGCGGGGCCTTAATAGCTATAGTACAACTCCTCGAACCCTATTCAAATTATTAAGGCCCCTACGTTCAGTAGCTTTTTCTCCGCGCAACGACGAACGGTTTCGACATGATCCCTGTTGTTTCAGATTTTAGATGCCCGTGCCGCTCCCATTTGCTAAGCCGTGCAGGGCTAGTTCCACTTGTGCACCTGGGCAGTCATGTGGCCCTTCCATCATAGCTGTGATGTGACTCACGCTTCGTGCTGAAGCACTGAGACGCCTGCAGCCCCATTCAACCCCCCCTGCCATGCTCACGTCACCGATAGCTAAGTGTCTCGGGTGGCCCAATCGCAGTATTACGTATGTATGTATGTATGCATGCATGAAACCGTGTAGCAATCATGAGCAAAGCTTCGCTCAATATGCGAACATATTCATCTGCTTATAGGTATACAGATTCAGATAGGTAGATAGATACAAATAGCTAGACAGACAGATATAGATACACAGATGAATAGACAGATAGATAGATAGGCAGATAGATAGGTAGATAGATTGGTGGATCGATAGATGGATACATAGATACAGATAGAAGGAACGAATGATAGGTTGTCATAGATACATGTCGGTAGATATAGACATATAACGACAGAGCAAGTAGTTACAGAAATATACAGATGGAACATAGATAGATATAGGTAGAACTACGTACATCTAAGTACATACAGTTGGAGAGAGCTGGATGGAGAGCTCATGGATAGAGGTAGATAGAGATAGACAGACATAGATCGATAAAGATAGATGTAGATAGATGTAGGCAAATATCGCTATGTAGATAGGTGGGCCGACAGATAGATCGATAGGTGGATAGATAGGTGGATAAGTAGATGGAGGGATACACAGATGGACAGATAGAATTCGAGAGAGAGAGAGAGAGAGAGAGAGAGAGAGAGAAAAAAAAAACAGAGAGTTTCACTGATATAGCAAAGATGCCGCTTCGGTCAGGAAATCATCGAGTCTTCACTCCCTCCTAACAGCCCGTAAAAGGCGGGTGGGCCTCAGTGCCCGGGGGCCTTAACTCGCCCCTCTAAGCCTGGGAGAAGAAGAGAAGAAGAGAGTGAAACCCTAAATCAGCCGAAAACAGGGGTACCTTATTTTGGGGTCCTTATAAGAAGGATCCTACTATGATGGTACCATATTAGGGTCCCATTCATCGCTGTTCACGGGAACCCGCGACTCTTTGAAGCCTCGGGGTCGGACGAGGCGTCGTCACCCTGGGAACTGCAGTTCTGGCCGGTGCAGGGACAGCGATAGGCCAACTGCTCAAGCTGAGGGGTTTCAGGAGTTAGGGTTTAAGGCGTCCCTGGGACGTAGGAGTAAGCAATGTACATTTCAAAAAGGGCCAAGGGATATGACCCTCAAAGATTGGTAGATTTACCTTGTTTCAGGTACCTTGGTTACTCTAAATAAGGTTTATTTGGTTAGTGAGTTGGCCAAGGTTGCATCGTCGTCTAATGCCACGTTCCGTCTAAGCTGCTTTGGCTCGGGGCCTTCCCTGTGCTCTGAATTTCGGGCCTTATGGGCATAAACGATTTATGGTTTAGAAGCGGCCCCCACCCTGTAATAGTGACTATAAGGGTTATATTAGGGCCCTATTATATTCCGATTATACCACTATTACATGGTGGGGGCCCCTTCTAAGGCATGAACGATTTATGGTTTTCAGTTTAGGGTTTAATGTTTGTGTTATGTCAGCGTTGACAGTCGAGTCAGGAGCTGAGGGGAGGGTTACGTACTTTTGGGGTTTGGGTTCAGGGTCATTCTAGGGGATGGTAATCTGATCAATGAATTACAAAGTCTCTGCAGAGCTTTACGGCATGTTCTGATGAACTCATGATGAAATAGCATCCCCATCTGTTAAGGCCAATCGGCCGATTGTGCCTTGAAGCAGTAGCCCAGGTATCGGCGCTGGGAAGTGGATTGTCGACCGCATCATTGCCAAGAGGCGGGCAGCGAGCGGACAAGGCCATCCGTCGCCCTAAACCCTAAACTAAACCCCAAAACCCCTAAACCCTAAACCCCCAAACCCCTAAACCCTAAACCCCTTAATCCTAAACCCCTAAACCCCTACTAGACCCTAAACCGTTGCTTTGGCCTTGCCTGCTTTGGCCTTGCAAGCCAGAGCCTGGCAAAAAGCGCTGAGGCCCACTGGTCTGGGCTGTTGATTCCTTTGGATACTACAGAAATGACCTATACTACTGTAGGGGGTTCCTTTAAAGGGGTCTATAAGGGCTACAAAAAGGGCTATTAGAAGGATTTAGTATAGGGGCCTGAATAATTACCTATACTATCTCGGGGGGGTCCTTTTATAAGTCAAAACCCTGTCCTGTTCTAATTATCAAGGCCACTACACTAAGTTGCGGTCTTCAGATTGACTTGCAGGTTTAGCTTCACTGTTTCCTTGTTTGCTGGGTTTAAATCTTGTGGTCCGTCAGCTGGGGGTCTTGAAGATGGACAGTGTTAGGGTCTTTCGAAAGAGCTCTTCACCACTAGCTGCAACAACCACTTTCTCGGCGGAGACAGTATCACTCAGCCCGTGGTATACAGCTGAAGCTTCATGCTTAAACCGAAAGCCTGTACCCGGTTGTTCTCTGAGAGCTCTACTGCATCGGCTCAAAACTCAAATTGTTTTTGCTTCAACCGGTTACTTCATTTCAATACTGCTGCAGTACAAACCAGGACCTTCAAGATACCATGAGGCGACCTTAGCCTAAAGCAGCTCTATATACATCTCTTGATATCTCTTGAAAGTCATATGTAGTAGGACTGTAGGAATGCACGATCGCAACCTGCATAAGCCGTTGAATTGCTGACTAACATATTCTCATATGCCATTTCATATGACTACAATATACTAAAATTTTGTATGATATCTTAATCTGCAGTAGAATAATCCTGGGGCCGAAGCCTCAACTCAGCCAGGTCCACGCCCTGAGGCCGACCTCCCTCCCGAGCTGCAGGCCGGGTGGGTGCCAGGCGTTCGGGTTTCTGTGGGTGTATTTGTCAGTGTAGGGGTTTAGGGCTTAGGGTGTATATCAGTTTAGGTTTAGTGAATTAGGGTTTAGGGGTCTGGGTAGGGTTTAGGGGGGGGGGTAGGGTTTAGGGCTTTAGGGCTTTAGATGTGGGTGTATATCAGTGTAGGTTTAGTGGATTGGGGCTTAGGGGTCTAGGTAGGGTTTGGGGTGGGGGGGGTAGGGTTTAGGGGTTTAGGGTTTAGAGGTTTTGGGTTTTCGGTTCAGGATTTATAGGTTTAGGGTTACCTCACTTTCTCCAACAACGGTAAGCCCAGAATCCAGGACCTCGACAAAAAGTCACAAACCCTAAACCCTAAAGATCCTAGAATTCCTCCCAGTCCCAAGACTCTGAAGGATCTCGGAAGCCCTACACCCCAAACCCGCCACCAAAAAAAGCTACCGCTCAATGTGTTCATGACGATGCTGGCAACGACGATGAGAACAATGGTGATAACAACGCGGATGGTCAAGTGATAGTGATCATGAGAGCGGTGGTCACGGTGGTGATTAAAACGATGATGGTAGCGATGCTAATAATACCATGTAGCAGAACCACCAACGATCACGACAACGAGAACGATGATGCTGGTGGCGATCCTGAAAACGACTGTGATTGCAATAATGATGCCAGTGATCACCGTGGTGAGAACGATGATGGTAACGGAGGTGGTCCGGTTGCGTATGCACCTAGACCTTTCCTCGCCCGACATTTCCCGCCAAACTTGCCCCACCCTTCAACATACTAGAGGGACCTTTCGCATTACCTCTACTATTTCGGGGGCTCCTTATTATAATTGTATAATGGGCCCCCAAACCCTATTCTTGTTACTATGGCGCCTTCTCTCGTAACACAGACTTCGCTGCCAGGCTGGACAGATTGATGTAGGGGTTTCCGAAAATAGGGGACCCTAGTATAGTACCCTAAATAGTAAGATCCTTATAATAAGGACCCCAAATTAAGGTACCCCTTAATTTTCGGAAACCCCCATGTAGAAGCCTCAACCCCTGGGGCTCCAAACAGCACCAAACTAGGCACTGCTTATAGACTTTAGACCCCAAAGTAGGTTCTATTTGCATATTTGGAGCCCAAGGAACAATTACCACTAGTGAATAGTGTTCCTTAGGGTTCTTTGTTATAGTGATACTATACATCAAGACCCCTACATTTGCTTCAGGGTCTGTCTATTTTTGAGGGGCTCCGAGAGAGTCCAATATCCCTACTTTAGGAATATACCTTCAATTCTAGTAGGATATGATGTAAAGTACATTCCTTAATCAAGGGATGTTAGAATCCCCTCAACCCTGTAGATCCCTCATAGATCCCTTATAAGAACCCTAAATATTCCTTTAAGGGATGTTGGAGTCTCTGGGCTTCTTGGACCTCAGTCAAGGCGGCACTCCTGAGCTGGCAGCGCTACCTGGCGGCGGCGGCGCAGGGATCTCCGATCACTCCGAGGCCGGGCTCTTGATAGGGGCTTGGGGTAGGCCTAAACCCTAAACCCCTAAACCCTAAACCCCAAGTAGGGTTTAGGTTTGGCGTGGATCAACCGGCCCGTTGGGTGTGCAGTTAGCACACCCTGAGCCCTAAGCCTACATGGGAGTTTCCGATAATGGGGGTACCTTATTTGGGGGTCCTTATAATAAGGATCCTACTATTTCTGGTACTATATTAGGGTCCCCTATTTTCGGAAAGTCCCACATACAGTAAACCGCACAAAGTTGGAAACCGGATTAAGGCCAAATACTGCTGGGATTCCCTATTATACCCTTAAGGATTGAGGCTTTTGGGTTTCCAACTTTTGGGCTTCTACTGTAATCCTACACCCGAAAGGTTAACCCCTCACCCCTCTCCAAAGAGCCGTGTGGCTTCAGCAGATCTGGAACCTCAAACTCAAGGTCGGAGCACAGATGGTGAACGGTGAGGGTCTTCTTCTTGTTGCTGTGGATGTCTGTAGAAGCCTTCACTATAGTCATAGAAAAATCTGTGCCAAAACCACAGTTTAGATATTAAGGTTGTCCAGACTTCCCATCGTAGTTCCTTGTTGGGATTACCTTATAGCATTCTATATACGAACCCCAAAAAAGAACTACTTTGGGGCCTTAGGGCAAGGCCCGTAACTGAGCCCTGAAGTCGCCTAGCAAGTGTGTGAGAGGCAGATGGCGGAGATTTGGGGCCGCTTCGAAGCCGACGAACCGGCGACTCAGCTTTCAATAACATAGGGACCTTAATATTTAGAATAGGGTGTGGGGGCCCACTATACTATAGGTATAGGGGTGGTTGTCAATATTAGGGTCCTTTTTTTGGGTCCTTATTATCATACGGCACCTAATATTTGGGGTACCAAAAGGGGACCCTAATTTTGACAACTGCCCATATGAAGGAATGCCCAAAATGGTATGGGTAATTATTGAGGTCCCTATATTACCCCAAGGGTCCATGTACCCATATAGAGATACATGAGCCCCAAAGTACCTATATAGGGACTACATTAAGGCCAATGTATATACTATTTAGGTACATGGACCCTTAGGGTTAGTTCTATCAGGGCGGCTGGCTCGGCTCTAGGGTTTAGGGTTTACTGCTTAGGGTTGAGGGTTTACTGTTCAGGGTTTCGGGCTTACTGTCTAGAGTTTCGTGTTTCCTGAGTGTGTACTGTTTAGGGTTGAGGGTTTACCTTTTTAGGGTTTAGGGTTTGAATTGGGAGGTGAGGTGGAGGTCCAAGGTTTGGTGTTTTAAGCGTGAGGCATCTTATATTTTGATCCGAGAGAATTTTCGTTCCATGCCGTGGCTCCCGTGTGTGGGTGTGGAGTCATGGAGCTTAGGTCTTTTTTCTTGGATATACTGAACTATCAGTTTCAGGTCCTGTGCGGAGGTTGCGTTGGGGCTGACGCTTAGGTTTTTGGACAACCCAAAGACCAGTTTGGGAGTTTAGCATTTGGGGTTGAAGGTTGGGCGGTTTGGGTTTGGATCTCCGGCATCTGAGAGTTTGGGGCTTTGCCTAGTGACATCCTAGCCCTAGCCCTGTATGCTTCAAGGTTTCATAGACCCAACAAGCCACCGACGCTCCCGCTGGCGATGGAAGGTGAATGCCAGATACGTCCAAACGGCGCAGGGCCTCATGGCATCAGGGCAGGCCTGGCTGGGATCTCAGGGGTACTTAGAAATAGCAAAAAAACTTGGTTCCCACCAAAGAAAAAAGCTAACAGTGTAACTTTTGCTAGGGGTCGAAGTTCAGTATAGGGATGGGTGTTTTGGATAAAGACGTTAGGGCAAAAATGGTGGTGCTTCTTGGGATCTGGAGCCACTACGCGTCTTCGACTCGGTATACTCGGTTACTTTCGGAACTAGCTCGTCGTTGGTGCTGAGCAAAGAACGCTTAAAGGGTTCGCCTTGGAAGCAGAGGGTTACAATAAGGATCAGTCCAGCTTTCAGCCCAGGTCATATTGCGCACAGCCCGCGAAAAAATGACCCCAAAACCGAATCGGTCGAAGAAGCTACCCTAAACCCTAAACTTACCTTTGGTTAGTAGGCAATGGAAGAATGGTAGTAATAGTAGTTATAATTATACCCCATGCCTCCATTCCCTACTAACCCAAGGTAAGTAAACCCGGAACCCTAAACCCTAAATTCGCAGAAGCTTCAGGTGGTTCCTATACCGCTGGTGCAGCGAGCAGGTATTACAGTGGTGAGTGAAGGAGGTGCCTGAGATCCGCCTTACTCGGGTGCCAGTGCCAGAGTCCCTGACATGTGGGAGTTTCCGAAAATTGGGGGTACCTTCTTCTGGGGTCCTTATAATAAGGATCCTATTATTTAGGGTATTATATTAGGGTCCCCTATTTTCGGAAACTGCCATGTCGGATCCGGATCTGAAGGTTTAGGGCTTAGGGTTCAGGGTGTAGGGCTTAGGGTGTAGGGCTTAGGGTTCTATTCTAGGCTGACGAATAGCATGAATCTAGCAGCTGTTCACCAGAATGAGCGTTCGCTTGCGTTACTAGCACTTTGCGAAGCCTGCATCCTAAGTTTCAATGCGTCGTTGGTCATGACTTTGGTTTGAACCGGATGTAGCAGTTGTGGAAGCAATTACTGGTGGCATTCCTCCTCCCCCCAGGTTTGGTTCATGATCAGTAAACCAGCCAGCTGTGTCCCGGCCGAAACTCAAAACCCCAGTGAAGTCCCGCATAGCGTTCGAAGCAAATCCGAGAAGAGAAGTCGATTCTCGGTGCCGCTTACTATGGACGTTTTTTTGCTTACGGGGGTTATAAGCTCAGTTGTTTACTGCTTAGTAAGTACTTACAACATGGCACTTAAGCGGGGACTTATAAGTGGCTTGCTAAGTCCGAGCTATCTCAATCTGCGAGGACGATTCTCGGATTCCACGAGGACAAAAAAGTATGTTCATTTTATTGAAAAACGAATTGGAAAACATCAAAAAGGTTGATGCGAGGACGATTTTCGGACTCCACGAGGACAAAAATTTTATTGCAAAGCGAAATTGAAACAATGAAAAAAGGGTTTTGAATAAATTCCAAAAGTGTTATGATTAAACAAAAACCGGAGTCAAAACTGTACAAAACCGTGTCTTGCACAAAGAAAAACGATCAAAAACAATGGGAAAACCTTTGTGTTGCAGGGCGGGCGATGCCTCGCCTTGCATATGTTTTGTTTTGTTTTTTGGTTTTGTTGGTGGTGGGGATAGTGGTGGTGCTGCTGCCGTTGTTGCTGCTGCTGCTGTTTTTTCACTGTATGTGTGAGTAGAGTAGAGTAGAGTAGAGTAGAGTATAGTAGTAGAAGAGTAGTTGCGAATGGTGTTTTCCCATGGATTTTGTATGCCCTGTTGTTATTGCTGGCGGTCGGCGGCGGTGAGTGGTTGTTTTGTGGTTTATGCACGTGTGGTTTTGTTTCTTTGCTGGGGCTGTGAATTCTTGGGGGAGGGAGGTTGCTGAGCCAGGGGCTGGGCTTGTTTGTTTTTTGGTTTTTTTTGCTGAGCCAGGGGGTGGGGGATGGGGCTGGAAGGGATGGTGGGTTGTTTTGTATTTGGGTTTTTTTGCTGAGCCAGGGGGTGGGGGATGGGGCTGGAGGGGACGGTGGGTTGTTTTTCTCACGGTGTTGGTTGGGTATTGAATTCTCTGATTTTTTGGGTGGGGGGCGGGGGCCTGTGTTTTTGTTTTGTGTTTTGTGTTGAGTGATTTTTTTTGCTGACGGGGTTGGGTGGGTTTTGAATTCTTTGATTTTTTGGGTGGGGGATGGGGCTGGGGGGGATGTTGGGCGGGGGCCGGATCGGGCCCGGCTGGGGGGGACGGGGCCCCCGACACGGCCCCGACACGACCCTGACAAGGCCCTGACACGGCCCTGACACGGCCCCGGGGGCTGACACGATGTTTGCGTTTTTGTTAAAAAAATATCACTGCTTTTTTCTAAAAGAAAATCACGGCTATGACACGGCCGGTGGTTGACACTGTGATCGTTTTTTTGATTTTTTTAATGGCGGTTTTATTATTTCAGGGTCGGGATTTGGGTTTGTGGTTTACGGGTTTGGGTTTGGAGTTTCAAGTTCAAGGGCTGGGGCGCGAGGTTAAAATTTAGAGGCTATAGATCTAGGTTCCCTGTTTACGGCTTTGGGGTTTCAGGGTTGGGGCTTGGGTTTAAGGTTCAGGGGTTAGGCTATAAAGGTTGTTGCTTTTATGATTGTGCTGATGCGGTTTTGCTTCTGGGTTTTGTTGGGGATTTGGGCGGTAAACGGTTTGGGGTTTAGGGAGTTTCAGGTTTAGGGTTTAAGGGTTTGGTTGAAGGAGTTAGGCCTTTCAGGGTTGATAAGGGCTGGGGTTTAGGGGTTTAGATATACATGGGCATAAACTGCAGCTCTAAACCCTGAAACCTCCTTATGCACCTTATACACCCTAAACCCGAACCCTAAGCTGAACCCTCACTAAACCCTAAACCCTGAACCGGTGCCCTAAACGGTCCCATATAAACCCTATAACCCGAGAAGCCCTAAAAAGCCCTTTATGCACGGCGGGCGATGCCTCGCCCGTGAAGGTTTTTTGTTTGTTGGTGGTGTGCTGCTGCTGCTGCTGCTGCTTCTGCTTCTGCTGCTGCATGCTGCACGGCGGACGATGCCTCGCCGTACAGGTTGTTTTGTTTTTCCATGCTCATGATTGCCATGGATTCTCGTGTGGAATTTTGCAATTTGGTGGTTTGTTTTTTCTTTAGTTTTCGTGAATTTCCAACAACTTTCCCATTCACGGATACATCAAAAATCAATTTCCGGACCATGATTTTGTAGTTTCTACAGCTATAATTTTGTATTTTGTGCTTACAATTTTTTACATTTCACCAACATGATTTCGGTTTTTTTGCTATTCGTGGAACCGTTCGCAGAGTCAGCTGAGGACTTATAAGTCCTTGCTAAGTCCATAGCAACCAATTGCTTTGCGATTCCCACGTACTTACTAAATACTTCACAAACCGGCTTATAACCATGCTTTCTAAATGCAAGCATGATATAAGCAGACGAGCACTTGCATCCTATATACAAACGAATGCGTGGCTTATAAGTATACTTGCATGACTTGTAACCCCAGTTGCAACACTTATAAGTGGACTTCATAAGTGTATAAGTAAAAACACGGTCATAGTACTTGCGGCTGCTCTTGCGTCAGCGCAACGACGCTGTAGATACAGTTTTCCGACCAGAAGCACTTCACGAGCTGTGGAAGAAAGTGCTCACGGGCCTTCAATCTGGCACTTGGAGGTTCATGGGTAGTTATAAGCAGGGTTATAAGTCCCCTAATATGGGTTATAAGCATAGTTACCCTACTTATAACCTTACTTACAACTACCCATGAACCTCCAAGTAGACCCTAAACCCTATACCCTCATAGAATCCCTATAGATCCCTTTAAAGGGACCTTTAGAGGAACCCCTATAACTACCCAAGCAGTGAGTTGAGTCCTGATGTATCCAGGACGCAGCACTGGGGACGGAGCTTCTCGTCTCCCCCGCACCGGAGCCCCGTGACTTTGTCATCGTTGGGTAAAATTTTACATTTTTAAGGGTACTTAAACCCAATAAGGAATAAAAAAGTAAAGTCAGTGATAGCGAACCTTTGTCATAGTTGGGTAAAATTTTACGTTTTTAAGGGTACTTAAACCCAAAACCCAAGAAGGAATAAACATGTAAATTTTTAACCTTATCCCAACCATGAACCAGGTGATGTGGTCTGGCAAAACGTGGCGCGGCCCCAGGCGCGGGGGAACCCTTCAAGGCTCTTCGGGGGTTGTTGGCAGGGTTCCTTTAAAGGGAACCCTCCAACGGCACCCTTGAAGAGAGCCCTAGTATGAAACCCATAATGCCCTTTCAGGGAGCCCTTCTATGGAGCTTTAAGGGATCCTTGAAAAGCTCCTTTAAAGGGATCCCTTCAAAGCTCCTCTAAGGGATCCTTTAAAAGGGATCCCCTAAGGATCCTTTAAGGGTCCTCTCTTGGAGGGTCGGGGGACTTAGTAACTGGTTATTTTAGGGACTTATAAGTACCATAACCCCAATTAGGGTCCCTTTTAGGGTACTTATAAGTCTACTTACTAACTACTTACTAAGGCCCCCGACCCCCAATAAACCCTAAACCCTATACTACCCTTATAGATCCCCTTAAAGGGACCCTTAGAATCCCCTTTAAAGCTTTAAAGGAGCCCTTACTAAGTCCCTCGACCCCCCAGCCCCAAGTATCCCAGGCGCAGCTCCTCGTGAGGACCTTCTTCGTGGAGTTGGCCTTGCTCTTCGGCCTCGGGCCTCGGAAAATGAACATTTTTGGACGTTCATGGGTAGTTATCGGGGTTCCTTTAAGGGTCCCTTTAAAGGGATCTATAGGGATTCTATGAGAGTATAGGGTTTAGGGTCTACTTGGAGGTTCATGGGCGGTTATAAGTAGGGTTATAAGAAGGGAAACTGTACTTATAACCCATATTAGGGGACTTATAACTTTACTTATAACTACCCATGAACCTCAAACGCCTGTTGTTTAGGGGTTTAAGGTTTAGGGGTTAGGGTTAGGGGTTGGGGGGTGTAGGGCAGTTGAGGGTTTAGGGTTTACACGGGTTTAGGGTTTGGGGATCTAGGGTTTAATATAGGGGCCTTAATCATTAATGAAGGGCTCCTTTAAAGGGATCCTTAAGGGGTCAAAAAGGATTTATAGCAGGGTTCTACAAAAAAATAGGCCTTCTGATAACTACCTACGTATGTTATTTGAATGTTGGGGCTTGCTTCTTATATATATATATATATATATATATATACTTATTTATATGATGCAGGAAAACGATGTATACAATGGAGACCGCACGTAGAGAGGGCTGGCTGTCAGGGCTGCACCTGAAGCCGCAGACATGAACTTCGTGGTTTCAGCTCGACGGGTTGAGGTTGAAGGTTTGAGGCTTACCAGGACCCCCCAATGGCCCTCTAATGGAGCCCGTATGGCCCTTACGTAACAGTGGGTATTTGGGGTATGTTAAAGGGTAGTTGGGGGGTCTAGGTAGGGTTTAGGGTTCAGAGTTTAGGTGTGAGGTTTGAAAAGGTTTCGGGTGTAAACTGGTAGGGTTCGTGGCTTGAGGGTTTCAGCCACGCATTGAGACTGAAATCGCGATCAACAGAACACACAAACACACAAACACTATTGCTGAGTGCCCGGCTGCCCCTGTGTGAGTCCTCTTGACAGCAAGACCCTAAGCCCTCAAACGAGCTACCTTGCACGGCCGAGGCCTCTTATTTTGGTCCGTGCCTGTGTCGCTGATTCAGGCGAGGGTTCACATTGCAGGATTCCTTGTAAAGTTTCACAAGGTGCAGGGTCAGGAATTGGGGTCTCGAGCTGGTCATGAGGATTCACATCGTGGGTGTATATATGTCAGTACAGGTCCTTGAAGGCAGGTGAGTGTAGGTGCATGAGTGGAAAGATGCAAAAACAGATAAGCAAAATTGTATGAATTTATACATAAACTGCTTCCTTAGCTATCAATCGTTCTTTCTGTGTCTACCTAAAACAAGACAAACGATGCCTCGAACCAACCGCACGTGAACCTGAAAGTGGTCAGTTGAGCAGCAGTAAACATCTTACGGTGGCGGGGTTGCGATTCTTGCGTGGGCATTTGCAGATGACGAGGACTTCAACATTAAAAGGGTGGTTGTAAAACAGACGAAGCAACCCCTCACAGCACAAGCATGCAAAGATCCGCACTTTGCATAAGTTTCTTCTTCTGGAATCTAGCAGCTTGCATGAAACCGCATGAACTTAGGCAAACGGCCTGTGCAAATTCGCGGTTCCACTGTTTCCATGATGGCATCACTTAGGCCAGCATGCGCACGTAACAAGTTGTAGGCCCAACTGCACGTTCAAAAGCCCTGGACAATCAACTTCGAATTCCAAAGTTCGCATCTCATCTTTCGTCCTACCATTTGGGTCAGAATAGTTAGACAGGTACCCGGTTATACTCCTTACATGCCCTTTATACGACGACTTGAGAGGTGTGGTGTTCTATGGCACGTCTCACGCAGTTACTCGGCCTGACCCGCTCGGGAAGATTGGGGAGGAGTTGAGCGGCACAGATTCCCAGACCTCTTCAGTGCCCTAGAGGTGTATGCACACCTGCCTAGTTGACACTTCGCAGTTAGGATTGTAAGAACGTCAGTCGTTATAATTCGGCGTGTGAGATGGGCAGCGCTATGACCATCTTACGGTCATCTTACGCAGTCTTGCGTGCAACTCCTCCATATCCTAGACCCACTCCTCTTCGATTCTGATGAAGCTTCTGCAGTGGACAACAGGATGACTCCAGACGTTTCTGACAGTGACACGGACGAACCCCTGCTCACAGCTGTTCGTGCTCGAGCTACAGCCTCCAGGACAGAGTGTCTTTCCGCTGTGTAGAACCATGGCGGAGTACAAGTTGGCAGTGGATTCCAGCAACAAGGCCACCGAGCTGCCGCTACTGAGGGTCTGTGGCACTGTGCAGCAGAATCCTCACATGCGTGCTTTCTGGGCCAGCACAATATCTTTCTTCCTTGCCTTCCTTGGCTGCTTCGTAAGAATTTTGTCACTTTCGAGTTTAGCTCGTTTCGACATTTTAAGTTACACTGATATCTGAACTCCCAGTTAATTACACACTGTTCAAGCCGCCAAGGCTGGTTTGCCTTGGCCCCTTTAGGCCTCGAAGTTGCGACCAGCATGGGCACGTGCGAGAACCAGCTCTTCCCTCCCACGGACTTCCCAACACGACCAGCCTACCTGAAGTTCAAGAACTTGAAGAGTGGGCTGAGCTATTGCCAGTATGGGGTCCTCAAGGAGGACGGCAAGCCGATCGATTGCCAAGACGTCCCCGCAGATGTGGTGAGCAGCGCCGGCTCAACCGCTGAGGAGAAGGAGAAGTACAGGCCCCAGGTGCTCACAAAGTGCGTGTGCACCCCAGGCACAGAGTGTAAGTCAGTGATAGCGAACCTTTGTCATAGTTGGGTAACATTTTACATGTTTTTATGGCTACTTAAACCCAACAAGGAATAAGAATTTATGTTTTTAAGCTTATCCCAACCATGAACTAGGAACGCTGGCGTGGCCTCGGTTGCCTCGACCATCTTCGTGAGGATAGCCTTGGGGACGCTCCTAGAGCGCTTTGGCCCCGTGACTCGGCAACAAGACCCTCTTCCCAAACTTGCTAATTTACTACGTAACCATCACAATCACTACAATAGCCGGTCCGCACCCCAAACAGCAGCCACTGCCTGAGGTGAACGTTCAGTGCGGCTTGATGTCCTTCGGAGCTTTCTGGGTGGCCATGGCAGCCGCGATTACGGCTCCCTGGAACTATACGCTGATCCGCTTCTTCATAGGCCCACATGGAGTGACCATCGTATTTTGTAGTACTACTGCAGGCATATAATAGTAGTATTAGTAGAATAATATTCGTAATAAAACGGTAATGTGATAGTAATACTAGAGTATATTATATCCCGAAAATAGGGTCGGGAAGGGGGACCTGGGGGATGTCGAGAAGATTGTGGTCAGGACAGGCAGCATTGGTGTTGTTGCGAGAACGTGCTGTTGACATTGCGAAAGGACATCTTAACAGCTTATGTCATATTCAGACCAGCAGATTGGGTGCTCATTATCATTGATCCTCAATCTTGCAATTGCCGCTGATTCCGCTGTTATCATCAACGCCGTTGCTACTCACATTACATTATTGTCATTGCCATAGTCGTATCACCGCTGGTCGGGTACAACCAGTGCCAGTCTCGCTGCCGCCCTCCTCACCACCGCTGCCGCCGCCACCATCGCAACAACCGCCGCCTTGACCACCAGGACAGCCACTATCGCTACCACCACCTACTACTTCTGCGTCTGCCATTGCTACTGCCACCGCTACTACTACGACGACGACTGCTGCTGTTCTACCGCTACTGGTACTGCGTCTGCCAGTAGTTATTGAACTAGTGCCAGTCGTGGTACTAGATCTAGCCGTTGCTTGTCGGAATTTCTCACTGGTACTCTTAGCATAGAGCATTCTCACTACTCGCGCCGCCACCACCACCATCATCAGCAGCAGCATCATGACCATCACCATCATCATCGTCAGCATCCTCATCACCATCGTCATCATGGTTGTCACGGTCATCGCGGTCATTTATATTATGACCATCATCATCATCGCCGGCATCATTATTATGAGCATTGTCATCGCCATCGTCATCACGGTACATCACTGGCATTATCTCCGTCATCCTAATATGTTCTTCACGATCTTCAGCATCATCATAGTCTCTGCCTTCTTTTTGTCGTGTTACCAACATGTTAAACTCCGGCTTTTTAGAGATTACTGTTTCTGATGGCAATCCTCGTTCTATTTTCATCCCTCTACATGGATGACTATGCATTCAGTGAAGGTCCGGCCTTCCCTTTCCTTCGCCTGCGTTCCTTGTCCCGGTAGGCTGCGCTGGCGCCACTTTCGTGACCAATCAATTCTGGTGCTCGCTGATGTTTGCACCCAACGTTGCCAGAGCTTGTTTCATATGGAGGTGTTTTCCTTCTTTTGAATGTTTCCGGGCCCCAAAGAGCATGTAAACCGGTCTTCAACAATTGCAGGTTGTTGGCACGGCCAACGCCACTGCGGCCGGTTGGGGCAACCTGGGAGGCGGCGTGACCCAGCAGCTTGCACGCGCTTTTCAATTTTTTCTGCACTTTGTTCCGACATTGGTTGTGATACTTACTATATAAGTGGCTAAGGATTTTTATGATGTCCGTACTTTTCAACCCTATGGTGGCCTCCGGGATGGAGCCAAATGTCGCTTGGCGGGTCTCCATGGTGGTGCCAGCGATCATGTTCGTGATTTGCGCCATCTGCATGAAGCTCATGATGCCCGGCCGATTGTTAAGATGTGGTTTGCGTGGCTTTGGCCGAGATTGTTCGACAAACTTGGTTAAACAAAAGCATCCGTTCTCAGAGCTAAGCCAAGGTGCTGGGATATGCCCACGGCACGCAACTACGATCCGACCGTGACTGGCAAGACACAAAAGCCTTCGATGTGGGACTATGTCGAGGTGCTGCGTGACGTTCGCGTCGTGGTCATGATCTTCCAATATTCCGCGTGCTTCGGCACGGATCCCCGGCTGCTCAATTTATGTATTTCCGGGAACATATTTGTGCAAGTGTAGCCGCATAGAAGTAGTGCAAGATTTCACACCGTTGTTCTAGCATGCAAAGTGGGAGCACACCCCTGCAACACTACGTTGAAGAGTGCCTTTGTGTGTGTGTGTGTGTGTATGTGTTAAGAACTTGCAAGAAGTGCTTGAGCTTAGGGCCGATACTTGGAATACTTGGCTTAATGTTCTGCACGGATCACACATGGGCTCCTGTCGCTGCAAGTTTGCCGCATGTGAGGAACTCGCAATGAACAATCAGTTGGCTACGCATTTTCGGACGTACTTCCAGATGGATGCAGGCGCATGCGGTATGGGCAGTAATTAGTTTGGAGTCCGCTTCTGGAGGCGCATGGACATAGACTCGAATGTCGAAACCTTGGGCGGCAGGTGATGCCAGCGCCCTGGCTGGTGCTTTTGGCCTGATGAACCTTTTTGCGAGATCACTTGGAGGCTGTGTTTCGAACTCAAGTCATGAGCGACTGTTAAGCCTTTTAAGCTTGTGCTGTTGTTTCGGAGGCATCAGCAGCGACATTTGCTTCAAGTACTTCGGCTTCCGCGGCCGCATCTCGGCCCCATCTGGTCACATGTTTGAGTGCAGAAGCGGAAGCTGCGGTCTTTCGAAGAGATGAGGCATTTGGGCTCAGTTCCTGGCACTCTTCTTCGAAGCTATCTTCTTGTTCAGCTTCGGAAAGGCCTGGCCCAAGGGCGCTTGTCCTGTCAGCAAGCAAACCACGATGATGCTGATGATGATGACGATGGTGGTGATGATGGTGGTGATGATGATTCAGGTGGACAATTCGCAGCCTTGGTACGTGGCCTTGGCAGTCTTGGTTTGCTTCTCGCTCTTTGTGCAGATGGCTGAGGCGGGCCCCTCTCAGCAAACCTTGAGGTATGCTGTGAGACGGATAACTTTCGTGGGAATAGCCTTGCCGACTAGCCTCTGAGGGCACCTCCTACGGCATCGTGCCCTTCATGAACCGGAAACTTGGCTGAGTGCATGGATGATTGTAGTTGCCACCTGCGGTCATGGCAACAGTTCGTCTTCGTAATTCGTAGGAGTTGGCGACATGCACACGTCAGGAAGCAACTCGCAGTGGTGTCCGCGCTTGTGGGTGCCGGTGGAAACCTCGGGGCAGTGACACCCGGTGGCAGACATTATTGTAACGGAACGGACGGGGGTCTTTCGATTTTCGAGAGATAGATCATTTTGTCGTCTCCCAGATGGGGCCTTCTCTGTCTCTCGAGAGGATAGACCGTTCAAGTCTGCCATGTATATAGAGGAATCGCGTCTCCCCAAATTACAAGACTGATAAGACTGGATCGGGATAGGATGATCAAGAACATAGAGTGTCAGCAGTGCAGAGCTGGAGCCCAGGATTGCAGGCTTCTGCTTTTACAAGCCGATCCAGGATGCCCTGCTGCCTTTCCAGGCAGGGTCGAAGTTCAAGCCCGATGTTCGTCTTGGGGTTACTTGTAAGGGTTGCTCCAGGGTCGCCGGTAAGTGTTCAACGTCATTCACATGGCGTAAGCGACGCCAGGCCACGCAGCGTCTCTTGTGCCCTGGTGCAGCCTCGAAGTTGGCGTTTAGACCTGTATACAAGCATCATGCCCGTCTTGTGTTCGCGGACACTGTTCAATCTGGACACCCGGCGCTGCTTTAACAATCGTGGGACCCGCATCCTTGTAGCCAGACAGGCCTAGCTTGATTCTTGTGAATCGTTACTCAGGGCCGTTAGGCTGGTCCCCGTCGTTGGACAGGTCCATGCGGGCTATGTCATGTTTTGGGCGCTGCTGAGCCCCTGCTACTACTGGTCCGAGATGGGTGGGATGTTTCACGGACCGGCACAGAGCGTCGAGAAGGCCAAGGGCCTCAAGACCAAAGCGGATCCTTCATGTTTCTTTCGAGTTTACATAGGAGTCTGAGCATGGAGCTTCATGATCGTGGGTTCATGGTATGTGGAGATTCGTCACCATTTTTCTTTCGGCAAGGCTGTAGGGCAGGGACACACGGGAACCAAACAGTTTGGAGACGTAGGTATGTGGGCTTTTGAGTGGGCAGTGATGCAGTGGCAGCTGGAAGTCTGAGCTTTGCAGGGCAAGACCGGCGACTACGAGTCTCACGCGGTGTCCGAGGCCACCACTGCAGCAACCACTGAGACGAGCGTGTGAACTTTACAGGAGACAATCTGACCCTCGAGGTGACAATCATTATGCTAATTCGATGGCTCGAGCCAGTTTTGTGTGGTCGGCCGGTGCCTTGGCATGGAGTGCAATGCACCGGCGAGTTCGGACAAGCCCGCCACTTGGCAACAGCCGTGCGCCGGGCCTGCCATCTCTGCATAGTAAGTGCCAAGCACATGACTTGGTGCGACCAGCAAACAGACGCGCAAAATCTTCATATGCACCCTCCGGAGTAAATTATTTTGGGGTCCTTATGAGAAGGGTCCTACTATTTGGGGGTATTATATTAGGATCCCCTATTGTCGGAAACTCCCATCTGGTAGCTTTAAGTTGAGGGAACCCGCCATCTGAAACCCTGTGGGTCTCCCTAGCCCTTTGTCACAAATAGGTGCAGTCACCGACAAGTTCTATGCAGGGGCTGCCTTGTTAGCCTAGCTGATGTGCTCTAAACCCGAAAACCCTTAAACCCTAAACCCAAAAGTACCTGCAGTAAAAAAGGGCCCACTAAAGAACACAAACAAGAAACCCAAACATACCCACAGCCCCCCTAGAGCCTCCGAGCCTCTGGGCCTTTCTCACGCTATGAAGCTTCTGCAGTTGACAACAGGATGACTCCAGAGGTTTCTGACAGTGACACGGACGAACCCCTGCTCACAGTTGTTGGTGCTCGAGCTACAGCCTCCAGGACAGAGTGTCTTTCCTCTGTGTAGAACCATGGCGGAGTACAAGTTGGCAGTGGATTCCAGCCACAAGGCCACCGAGCTGCCGCTACTGAGGATCTGTGGCACTGTGCAGCAGAATCCTCACATGCGCGCTTTCTGGGCCAGCACAATATCTTTCTTCCTTGCCTTCCTTGGCTGCTTCGTAAGAATTTTGTCACTTTCGAGCTTAGCTCGTTTTGACATTTTAAGTTACACTGATATCTGAACTCCCAGTTAATTACACACTGTTCAAGCCGCCAAGGCTGGTTTGCCTTGGCCCCTTTAGGCCTCGAAGTTGCGACCAGCATGGGCACGTGCGAGAACCAGCTCTTCCCTCCCACGGACTTCCCAACACGGCCAGCCTACCTGAAGTTCAAGAACTTGAAGAGTGGGCTGAGCTATTGCCAGTATGGGGTCCTCAAGGAGGACGGCAAGCCGATCGATTGCCAAGACGTCCCCGCAGATGTGGTGAGCAGCGCCGGCTCAACCGCTGAGGAGAAGGAGAAGTACAGGCCCCAGGTGCTCACAAAGTGCGTGTGCACCCCAGGCACAGAGTGTAAGTCAGTGATAGCGAACCTTTGTCATAGTTGGGTAACATTTTACATTTTTTTATGGCTACTTAAACCCAACAAGGAATAAGAATTTATGTTTTTAAGCTTATCCCAACCATGAACTAGGAACGCTGGCGTGGCCTCGGTTGCCTCGACCATCTTCGTGAGGATAGCCTTGGGGACGCTCCTAGAGCGCTTTGGCCCCGTGACTCGGCAACAAGACCCTCTTCCCAAACTTGCTAATTTACTACGTAACCATCACAATCATTACAATAGCCGGTCCGCACCCCAAACAGCAGCCACTGCCTGAGGTGAACGTTCAGTGCGGCTTGATGTCCTTCGGAGCTTTCTGGGTGGCCATGGCAGCCGCGATTACGGCTCCCTGGAACTATACGCTGATCCGCTTCTTCATAGGCCCACATGGAGTGACCATCGTATTTTGTAGTACTACTGCAGGCATATAATAGTAGTATTAGTAGAATAATATTCGTAATAAAACGGTAATGTGATAGTAATACTAGAGTATATTATATCCCGAAAATAGGGTCGGGAAGGGGGACCTGGGGGATGTCGAGAAGATTGTGGTCAGGACAGGCAGCATTGGTGTTGTTGCGAGAACGTGCTGTTGACATTGCGAAAGGACATCTTAACAGCTTATGTCATATTCAGACCAGCAGATTGGGTGCTCATTATCATTGATCCTCAATCTTGCAATTGCCGCTGATTCCGCTGTTATCATCAACGCCGTTGCTACTCACATTACATTATTGTCATTGCCATAGTCGTATCACCGCTGATCGGGTACAACCAGTGCCAGTCTCGCTGCCGCCCTCCTCACCACCGCTGCCGCCGCCACCATCGCAACAACCGCCGCCTTGACCACCAGGACAGCCACTATCGCTACCACCACCTACTACTTCTGCGTCTGCCATTGCTACTGCCACCGCTACTACTACGACGACGACTGCTGCTGTTCTACCGCTACTGGTACTGCGTCTGCCAGTAGTTTTTGAACTAGTGCCAGTCGTGGTACTAGATCTAGCCGTTGCTTGTCGGAATTTCTCACTGGTACTCTTAGCATAGAGCATTCTCACTATTCGCGCCGCCACCACCACCATCATCAGCAGCAGCATCATGACCACCACCATCATCATCGTCAGCATCCTCATCACCATCGTCATCATGCTTGTCACGGTCATCGCGGTCATTTATATTATGACCATCATCATCATCGCCGGCATCATTATTATGAGCATTGTCATCGCCATCGTCATCACGGTACATCACTGGCATTATCTCCGTCATCCTAATATGTTCTTCACGATCTTCAGCATCATCATAGTCTCAGCCTTCTTTTTGTCGTGTTACCAACATGTTAAACTCCGGCTTTTTAGAGATTACTGTTTCTGATGGCAATCCTCGTTCTATTTTCATCCCTCTACATGGATGACTATGCATTCAGTGAAGGTCCGGCCTTCCCTTGCCTTCGCCTGCGTTCCTTGTCCCGGTAGGCTGCGCTGGCGCCACTTTCGTGACCAATCAATTCTGGTGCTCGCTGATGTTTGCACCCAACGTTGCCAGAGCTTGTTTCATATGGAGGTGTTTTCCTTCTTTTGACTGTTTCAGGGCCCCAAAGAGCATGTAAACCGGTCTTCAACAATTGCAGGTTGTTGGCACGGCCAACGCCACTGCGGCCGGTTGGGGCAACCTGGGAGGCGGCGTGACCCAGCAGCTTGCACGCGCTTTTCAATTTTTTCTGCACTTTGTTCCGACATTGGTTGTGATACTTACTATATAAGTGGCTAAGGATTTTTATGATGTCCGTACTTTTCAACCCTATGGTGGCCTCCGGGATGGAGCCAAACGTCGCTTGGCGGGTCTCCATGGTGGTGCCAGCGATCATGTTCGTGATTTGCGCCATCTGCATGAAGCTCATGATGCCCGGCCGATTGTTAAGATGTGGTTTGCGTGGCTTTGGCCGAGATTGTTCGACAAACTTGGTTAAACAAAAGCATCCGTTCTCAGAGCTAAGCCAAGGTGCTGGGATATGCCCACGGCACGCAACTACGATCCGACCGTGACTGGCAAGACACAAAAGCCTTCGATGTGGGACTATGTCGAGGTGCTGCGTGACGTTCGCGTCGTGGTCATGATCTTCCAATATTCCGCGTGCTTCGGCACGGATCCCCGTCTGCTCAATTTATGTATTTCCGGGAACATATTTGTGCAAGTGTAGCCGCATAGAAGTAGTGCAAGATTTCACACCGTTGTTCTAGCATGCAAAGTGGGAGCACACCCCTGCAACACTACGTTGAAGAGTGCCTTTGTGTGTGTGTGTATGTGTTAAGAACTTGCAAGAAGTGCTTGAGCTTAGGGCCGATACTTGGAATACTTGGCTTAATGTTCTGCACGGATCACACATGGGCTCCTGTCGCTGCAAGTTTGCCGCATGTGAGGAACTCGCAATGAATAATCAGTTGGCTACGCATTTTCGGACGTACTTCCAGATGGATGCAGGCGCATGCGGTATGGGCAGTAATTAGTTTGGAGTCCGCTTCTGGAGGCGCATGGACATAGACTCGAATGTCGAAACCTTGGGCGGCAGGTGATGCCAGCGCCCTGGCTGGTGCTTTTGGCCTGATGAACCTTTTTGCGAGATCACTTGGAGGCTGTGTTTCGAACTCAAGTCATGAGCGACTGTTAAGCCTTTTAAGCTTGTGCTGTTGTTTCGGAGGCATCAGCAGCGACATTTGCTTCAAGTACTTCGGCTTCCGCGGCCGCATCTCGGCCCCAGCTGGTCACATGTTTGAGTGCAGAAGCGGAAGCTGCGGTCTTTCGAAGAGATGAGGCATTTGGGCTCAGTTCCTGGCACTCTTCTTCGAAGCTATCTTCTTGTTCAGCTTCGGAAAGGCCTGGCCCAAGGGCGCTTGTCCTGTCAGCAAGCAAACCACGATGATGCTGATGATGATGACGATGATGGTGATGATGGTGGTGATGATGATTCAGGTGGACAATTCGCAGCCTTGGTACGTGGCCTTGGCAGTCTTGGTTTGCTTCTCGCTCTTTGTGCAGATGGCTGAGGCGGGCCCCTCTCAGCAAACCTTGAGGTATGCTGTGAGACGGATAACTTTCGTGGGAATAGCCTTGCCGACTAGCCTCTGAGGGCACCTCCTACGGCATCGTGCCCTTCATGAACCGGAAACTTGGCTGAGTGCATGGATGATTGTAGTTGCCACCTGCGGTCATGGCAACAGTTCGTCTTGGTAATTCGTAGGAGTTGGCGACATGCACACGTCAGGAAGCAACTCGCAGTGGTGTCCGCGCTTGTGGGTGCCGGTGGAAACCTCGGGGCAGTGACACCCGGTGGCAGACATTATTGTAACGGAACGGACGGGGGGCTTTCGATTTTCGAGAGATAGATCATTTTGTCGTCTCCCAGATGGGGCCTTCTCTGTCTCTCGAGAGGATAGACCGTTCAAGTCTGCCATGTATATAGAGGAATCGCGTCTCCCCAAATTACAAGACTGATAAGACTGGATCGGGATAGGATGATCAAGAACATAGAGTGTCAGCAGTGCAGAGCTGGAGCCCAGGATTGCAGGCTTCTGCTTTTACAAGCCGATCCAGGATGCCCTGCTGCCTTTCCAGGCAGGGTCGAAGTTCAAGCCCGATGTTCGTCTTGGGGTTATTTGTAAGGGTTGCTCCAGGGTCGCCGGTAAGTGTTCAACGTCATTCACATGGCGTAAGCGACGCCAGGCCACGCAGCGTCTCTTGTGCCCTGGTGCAGCCTCGAAGTTGGCGTTTAGACCTGTATACAAGCATCATGCCCGTCTTGTGTTCGCGGACACTGTTCAATCTAGACACCCGGCGCTGCTTTAACAATCGTGGGACCCGCATCCTTGTAGCCAGACAGGCCTAGCTTGATTCTTGTGAATCGTTACTCAGGGCCGTTAGGCTGGTCCCCGTCGTTGGACAGGTCCATGCGGGCTATGTCATGTTTTGGGCGCTGCTGAGCCCCTGCTACTACTGGTCCGAGATGGGTGGGATGTTTCACGGACCGGCACAGAGCGTCGAGAAGGCCAAGGGCCTCACTACCAAAGCGGATCTTTCATCTCTGTTTCGAGTTTACATGGGAGTCTGAGCATGGAGCTTCATGATCGTGGGTTCATGGTATGTGGAGATTCGTCACCATTTTTTTTTTCGGCAAGGCTGTAGGGCAGGGACACACGGGAACCAAACAGTTTGGAGACGTAGGTATGTGGGCTTTTGAGTGGGCAGTGATGCAGTGGCAGCTGGAAGTCTGAGCTTTGCAGGGCAAGACCGGCGACTACGAGTCTCACGCGGTGTCCGAGGCCACCACTGCAGCAACCACTGAGACGAGCGTGTGAACTTTACAGGAGACAATCTGACCCTCGAGGTGACAATCATTATGCTAATTCGATGGCTCGAGCCAGTTTTGTGTGGTCGGCCGGTGCCTTGGCATGGAGTGCAATGCACCGGCGAGTTCGGACAAGCCCGCCACTTGGCAACAGCCGTGCGCCGGGCCTGCCATCTCTGCATAGTAAGTGCCAAGCACATGACTTGGTGCGACCAGCAAACAGACGCGCAAAATCTTCATATGCACCCTCCGGAGTATTATGAGAAGGGTCCTACTATTTGCAGGTACTATATTAGGATCCCCTATTGAACCCGCCATCTGAAACCCTGTGGGTCTCCCTAGCCCTTTGTCACAAATAGGTGCAGTCACCGACAAGTTCTATGGAGGGGCTGCTTTGTTAGCCTAGCTGATGTGCTCTAAACCCGAAAACCCCTAAACCCTAAACCCAAAAGTACCTGCAGTAAAAAGGGGCCCACTAAAGAACACAAACAAGAAACCCAAACATACCAAAGCCAAGCCCGAAAGCCCCAAACTCCCCACGCTTCTGGGACTTTCTCACCCCACTGGTTTGCCCTAAACCCTAAACCCTACCCTACTGGTTTAGGGTTTTGGGTTTTAGGGCTTTGGTACAAAATCCAAGGATTCTGCCTTGGCTGCAGCTGCCCGAAGCTGTCTTTCCTGCCATGCTTGGCCTTTGGAAGAACCTGGCATCTAATATGGGGGGGCCTTCATAACTAGAATAGGGTATTGCGGCACATTATACTATAATTGTAATAAGCAGCCCCCAACATAGAATTGTATTGGTAATTATTTACGCCTCAATGTGTGGGCTTATGGTTTGGGCTTCGGGGCACAGGTTTAGGAAGCTTCGGGTTTCGGCTTTGTGGCTTCTCGTTGTTCAGGGTTCAGCGTTTTCGGTACTTGAAGGATCATGGGACTTAGTAAGTAGGTTATAATTGGGGTTATAAGTCCCCTAAGTGGGGTTATCCTAATTATAACCTAGTTATAACCTTACTTATTAAGTCCCATGAGCCTTTAAGTAGGTGGGGCTGGAGTTTGGGTTTGAGGGTGGAGGGTAGTATTGCTTAGCATTGCTGTCTTGAAGAACAGCTCCAACCTCCGAGAGGCGACATGCATGTTTTAGAAGGGGCCCCCACCCTGTAATAGTGGTATAATAGGACTAGGAATATAATAGGGCCCCAATATGGGGGCAGCTTCTAATGCATGTTTGTGGTTCATGCGAATTTAGTGTACGGCAGAAGATCAGTGTCGTGACCACTGCAATCATGCAACACAAATCATTGTCGTTTCGGGTTTGCGGTGGCATTAAAACATTGCTGATGCTGCACTGCGGCTACGAAGACGGCAACTACGGACTCTCATACTTCTCCTACTCGTCGTAACCGACCGCCTCTAACTGGTTCGCGACTGCTTCCATCAAAGTTCTCCGACTGTTGTGGAAGCCAGAAGCTTGCGGTAGGCTAAGCCGGTGCCCGAGCCAGAACATACAGTGTCCATGCATATATATATATATATATATATACTGATTCATTTTATTGTATGTAGGTGTGTGAGAATATATATATATATACACACACACATACATATATATATATATATATATATATATGTATGTATGTATGTATGGATGTATGGATGTATGTATGTATGTATGTATGCATGCATGCATGCATATATATATATATATATGTATTGTAATAATACATATATATATATATATATACATGTATATATATACACACATGTATATATATATATATATATATACACATGTATATATGTACATACGTACGTATACAGGTGTCCGAAAAATCACCGTAGCATCCCCTTACAGTCGCTTCGCAGTTGTACTGTAATGTGCCCCAACATCCGGCTCCACGGATTAAGGCCGCTACAATACTGTAGTCGGTGGCCAGGTTCGTGGAACAGAGCTTGGGGCGCTTGTGACTCTGTACATGCCGGTGCTCGGCCCAGAGTGAAGCGGCCAGGGTTTCCACTGAGAGTCTTGGGCTTAGGCCTGAAACGGTTGGGGTTTCAATGTAGGGGCCTAGATAATTACCAATACCAAAAGGGGTTCCTTACTATAGTCCAAGCACAACGGGCCCCAAGACCCTACTCTAATTATTGAGGCCCCTATAGTAGGGTTTTTGGGGTCAAGCTACTGACGACGCGGCTGGCAGTCCCCGTAGGTAGAGCCATTGACTTCTTCTTGCATTTTTTCCTGCAGCCTGTGCACCCCAGCCGATGCAGACCGGACTGCTTACATCCGCACTTCCTCCGGCTTGCACAACCAATCCATACAATGCCTTTGCTGGGACTATGTTTCGGGGTCTCAGAGACCCGGAGCTGCTCACCCAACTCTCATCCTGATGCTACTAGCAAGCGATGTTATGGTATGTATGTGGGTCTGTACATGTACTTATATGCACGCATCGATTGTATTTGGGGTTTAGGGTGCGGAGACACGCGTACACAAGATGGTGCTAGGCTTCATGGTCGAAAGGTGAACCGTCAGGCACTTCTGCACAAAGGGGGGCCAGCAAATAAGTCAGCGCAAATGCAAGATCGGCCACACTTGGAGGTTCATGGGTAGTTATCTACTTATAACCCCACTTATGGCTACCCTAGAACCTCCAAGTAGACCTAAACCCCATAGAATCCCTATAGATCCCTTTAAAGGAGCCCTTGAAGGAACCCTTATAACCCTACTTATAACTACCCATGAACCTTTAAGCGCAGCCAGAGCGAGGTCTTGGCACTGCTGGCCTTGTCTCGTCCTCAGACGCCTGTCGGTTGGGGGCTCACTTGGAGGTTCTAGGGTAGTTATAAGTAGGGTTATAAGTCCCCTAAAATGGGTTATAAGTACAGTTACCCTACTTATAACTCTACAAATAACTACCCATGAACCTCCAAGTAGGGGCTCATTCAGTTCAAGACGATCTCACGCAAGTAGACAGCTGTTGCACCAGTGTCAGTCGCGGCTCTTCTGACGATGCAGGGAGGTTCTTGCTCGCATGGTATACCCATAGGCTCCATAGTAGTTTCTTTTTTGGGCTCATGTTTGGAATCCTATAATGAAGGTAGTCCCCAAAAGGAGCTACTATGGAGCCTCTGGGTAGTGGCTGCTTGATCCGGGGCACGCTTTGCTTGGAAGTGAACTCATACGCCCACTCTTCGCGGTTCACAACACAACAGCAGAAGCAGCTTGTACATTGCTTACGAAAGTTCGAGAGGCTGGTTGAACTTTCGTCCTGTATTCGGCTGACTCACTGGTGCAGAGGGTATGTCAGATATGATCTTCATTCTCGCAGTAGGCCGGATTAGCCTGAAACCGCGACCTCCTCTCAATTGATATGTGCGCTAAACACACTTGTCGTGTCAGTGCTTCTGCATTGTTTGAACCTTGTGCACAGTGTCGATAGCCAGCTTCGTCACAGACGGAATCGCAACCGCTGCATTCGAGACACATGCAATATGTGGCAGGGCGGACTCATTCCATGAGGTCTGTAGCTCCCATCCTACACCCTAAACTGCTGTGCCATTCGAGGTTGGAGGTCTTGCCCATTGTCTTGTCAATGCCTCGGCAGCAGAGAAAGTCAGTTCTCGGAGGTTGTCAGGAGTTGGGGAACCGGGATTTGGGTGTTTGAGGTTTAGGGCTTCAGGACATTTGGACTCCAAGGCCCGCCCCCAACCGCTCCCAAGAAGCATTTAGCCATCAGTGCCGGTCAGATGTCGTGATTCGAGATGGTTGGCGGCTGGGTTTAGTTTAGGGCTCCCCTAAAACCAAACCCCCAACCCCTAAACCCCCAACCCCTAAACCCTGGCATCCGAAACATGTGGGAATCTGTTGCCACAGCCCGCGCATAGCAAACTATAGGGCCCTGAACCCGGCGCCTGCATGGAACTGCTCGTGAAGCTAGTCTACTTGGAGGTTCATGGGTAGTTATATGTAGAGTTATAAGTAGTGCAACTATATATATATATATATATATATATATATACTTATAACCGATTTTGGCGACTTATAACCCTACTTATAACTAGCCTAGAACCTCCAAGTAAACCTAAACCCTATACCCTCATAGAATCCCTATAGATCCCTTTGAAGGAACCCTTAAAGGAACCCTCATAACTCCCAGAACTTCTGTTGCCTGAGGCATCGGATTGCCTTCCGCTACGAGGGCCTCAAATCCTGGAGTGGACTGCAGATGCTCACCATGCGAAGGCGCTTTAGGGTTCAGGGGTTTAGGGGTTTAGGGCTTAGGCCTTAGAGTTTATAGGGTTTAGGGTTTAGGGCACCATGCGAAGGCGCTTTAGGGTTCAGGGGTTCAGGGGTTTAGGGCTTGGGCCTTAGAGTTTATACGGTTTAGGGTTTAGGGCCCCATGCGAAGGCGCTTTAGGGTTAAAGGGTTTAGGGTTTTGGGCTCCTTTGAAAGGGATCCATAAGGGTTCCTTTTAAAGGGATCTATTCGGGTTTCTATTTAGGGTTCAGGGTTGAGGGCCGGCTGGGAAAGGAAGTTGAATAAGAAGCACGGCGGCCTGCCACCACAGTTACATGGGAGTTTGCGAACATAGGGGACCCTAATAGAGTACCCTAAATAGGAGGATCCTGATTCTGAGGACCCCAAAATACTTGGAGGGTCGGGGGACTTAGTAACTGGTTACTTTAGGGGCTTATAAGTGCCATAACCCCAATTAGGCTCCCTTTTAGGGTACTTGTAAGTCTACTCACTATCTACTTACTAAGTCCCCCGACCCCCCAAGTAAGGTACCCCCTAACTTTCGGAAACTCCCAATTCAAAAGTAGGAACATGGCAGTGTTCACAACCACAGCAGCAACAACAACGACAGCAGCCAGCGCCACAGCCACAACCACTTAAGGATTTCAGGGGTTAGCTATCATACTTGTAAGTTGTACCGGCGAAGATTGCAGCATGCCACATGCATGCCCAGCGAGGGGTGAATATCTGCAGACCCAATCCAAGAGACTTTCATTAACAACACCCAAGACAGCCCTCTAACCTCCCATGATACATGATACAACGCCCTACCTAGCTTTCCTGTATGGATTCCCCAACTTTGACTTTAGTGTGGTGTACTGCTGGGTGTTTACAGCCGACGCCAGTACCCGATGGCCAATCTACATAGGCCGCAGCAGGTTCAGGGGTTTGGTTGCAAGTTCGAGGCCTAGGGACAAAAACACTCGTTGGAATGAAGCAGCCACAGTCCGGTTAAAGCCGATACTGCTGAAGGTATTGGCGATTCCAGCTGGCAACCATTGGGGTCACAGTCCTTTCGGGCAGCGTTTCGAACTCACTGTCGCCACGCACCTGGCAGGGAGGGTTCAAGGGGCTGTTTAGGTCCTTCCTCAAGCAGCCGTAACGTACTGTTGAGCAGGATCGCCTTGGGACCGGAATACACAATTCGAGGGGGCCCTACCAAACAGTAGCCTCGGGTAGTTGCAAGTGGGGTCCATGGATCAGGCAGAAAGTTTCGAAAGGCTTAGGGAATTCAGGAGTTGCAAGTGGCAGAGTTGCCGGCTTGGGATGTCTCTCAACCGTCGAGATCTCGTAACAAGGCCGTCGCTGAAGACTGCGGGCTGCGAGGGCGAGAGACCAGGTTAGCACTAACATGGAACCTGAGGGTTTACAGCAAAAGCCCCAAAAGTTGGAAACCCCAGAGCCTCAATCCTCAAGAGTAATGTAGAGGGAATCCCAGCACTCTTTGGCCTTAATCCGGTTTCCGACTTTATGGGCTTTATTGTAGGGTTTACCCATAGGCCCATAGGCCCCAAAGTAGTTCCTTTTTGGGATTTCCCTATAGGAATCTAAACATGAACCACGAAAAGGGACTACTATGGGGCCTTAGGGTAAAGTTTCGGGCCTCGATCTTTGTGAGAATCTGGGTGATCGACTTGCTTTAGTGGCGATTGTTGATACGGCAAGTTCATCAGGCGCTTACAGCATTAGCAATAGTTGCAGCGGAAGGACTCCGACCACCAAAAAGGGCGGCTGTTTGGGCACAACTAAAGTAGAGACGCCAAAGGGCGGATTCCGGACTGTACTCTGCTTTTTACCTCTGAGTTGTTGATTTTGGTTGGTCGGCTGATTTTTTCCAGGGTACCCAGCTGTTCTCAAATGCGTAAAGTCTGAACTCGTTGACATCCACCTCAAACTCCAAATGCGAGAACCCTAAACCTCAACATCTGTAAACTTAAACCTGAGACCCTCAATACTAAAACATGAATCCCAAGCCATCTATACCCTAGGCCCCAAGCCCAAGCGACTGAGGGCCATGTTGCAGATGCTGGATCAGCCGACATCCCTCCTCTGGGAGCTCGGGTACTCTCGACCCGCTTCCATCTTTCCGTCGAGTTTACCCTACTTGGAGGTTCTAGGCTAGTTATAAGTAGGGTTATAACTACCCATGAACCTCCAAGTAAGGGTCCATGTACCCAAGTAGAATATACTTTGGTCCCAAAGTGCCTATGTAAGGACCACTTTAAGGCCGATGGATAGACTATACGAGTACATGGACCCTTAGGGTTTAGGGTTCAGGTTTTGGGGTGTAGGGTTCAGGGATTAGGATTTGGGTTGGGGGTTGGGGGGGTTGGGTTTTTTGGATCTAATGTGTGGGTTTAGGGGTTAGAGTAGGCTCAAGAAGTTTTAGGGCTATTTTAGGGTTCGCTCTGCACGTAAACCCACTCTAGCCCGAAAGCTGTACTGGTAGGCTCTCTGCACACGCAGGACGGAGCCAGAAAGTGGTTGGGGTTGTAGGATTAGGATTTCCGGGTGTAGGACTAGAGTTTTAGAAAAAGTTAGGTTGTACCGCAGACCAGGGCCAGAACTGCATCGTCTTGTTCATTACCTGGGCGGAGACGGAGCCAAGAATGGCTCCCAAGTATCTGCACTCATCCTGCTGCCAGGCAGTCGCTGCCACAGGTGGCAGTATACTTCTTGGCCACTGTCCTTTCCTCTGCCCTAGCCGGAGCCCTGACGTTGCAGGGGAGGGTTTTGGGCCGGGGGTTTGAGTCTTACACCGCAGGCCTCCAATGGCATTCAGCCTCGCTCCAAGAGGGTGTAAAACTTACGTATCTGGCTTCTGAATGTCGTGTCTGTCAACCCTGATACAAGACGATTGATTTACATAGTTATGTAAGTTATGTACTTAGTCAGTTATGTACCGTGACAATGATAGTTTATCATAGTGTAGCATCTTCGTTTTTTCAACTGCTCAGAAGCCTAAACGGAGGTCGTCGGCCCGGTGAGTCTTCTTCGACTGCCCCTGCTGGCGCAGCTCATGTGGGCCGTGGCCACGCGTGGATGCCCAGCTGTAGGAGTGATTCCGGTTTAGGAGTTTCCGAAAATTAGGGGTACTTTATTCTGGGGTCCTTATAATAAGGATCCTACTATTTAGGGTACTATATTAGGGTCCCCTATTTTCGGAAACTCCCATTTAATTTAGGGTGATGTATCCGTGCATGCACAGTGTTTGCGTGCACATGTGCACACATGCAGCATGCATGCATGCATGAAGGGAGTATATGGCTGTATGGGTCTATGACGATCCATGGATTACATGGCTGCATCCTAAACCCCAAACTCTAAACCCTAAACCCTCTACCCTCTAATCTAAACCCTAAATCTATTCCTGGGGCCCTTTTCCCAGGCGCCGCCTCCGGAGACTGCTTCGACTTCCCGCGGCCGGGAGGCTCAAAGCGAGGCTTTGAGGGTCTTGAGGGTTCTTGATTCGGGTTCGGGGTTTAGGATTTAGGGGTTAGGGGTTTAGGGTTGTTCAGGGTTTAGAGGCTTTTTGGGGCTTTGATGGTCACAGTTTGGGTCTTAGGGTCTGCGCTCTGGGTGTTGAGCGGGTAGCAGGGATTCCGTTTGGGGTTGGGGTCTTGGGTCGTGCATTTCTTCATTCGGGCCGCCCGGCCGTGACTCGATATTCTGTAGGGATTTTCTTATGGAGGGCACCCTTAACCGTGTAACCCAAAATACAGTAGACGCCAAAATCCTAAACCCAGTCTGAGTGCTGAAATTGTACAGTTACTGGATTAGAGAACCCCCGTACACTTCAAGGCATACAGCTGCAGCACCATAAATCGTGAACCCCACACACCGATGTCACTGATGGTGTAAATATACGCATATATATATATATATATATATGTGTGTACATATATGTCTACACAGACCCACATACAGTTGTAAGACATGGCGTGAGATGATAAGGTGATATGACATGAACTGGTATGATATTGTATGGTACGGTCGGGTATGATATGATATAATGTGATATGTCATGATGAGAGATATGAGATGTGCAACACACGTATATACACGTATATACACGTATGCATGTGTATATATATATATGTATAAAGCGAGATAGAGAGAGAGAGAGAGAGAGAGAGAGAGAGAGAGACAGAGAGAGAGAGAGAGAGAGGGGTTCATGTCACACCACAAGGTATATATAATCTTGAACCCCGCACTACGAATTATCAAATTGGCAACGTTACTGGACCTAAACCCGAGGGGCTCCAAAGCTGGGATGAAGACAGGTGGGGTAACCACCACAACGAGTCTTTATGTAAGGGATCATGACTTCTGCCTACCTTCAACCCAGCTTTCGGGGCCCCCGATAGGACTGTACCTGATGAATGGGGAGAGACCTAGGTGGAAACCGAGAAGAGTCAGTTCTTGGCCGCAGCGGCCGAGGTGCAAGGGCAGTGGGATCCGAACATGTGAACCCCGTCATCTTCAACACGCCCTAAATATTAAAGTTACCACCCTTAGCCGCTGGTTCATGGGTAGCCATAAGTAGAGTTGTAAGTAGGGTAACTGTACTTATAATCCATATTAGGGGACTTATAGCCCTACTTATAACTACCCCATGAACCTCCAAGTGTAGTAGCCTAAAACCCTAACCCCTAAAACATTCTAAACCCCTAAGCCCAAAACACAAGTGTTTGAAACTGGGACCCATGGCTTCCAAATTTGGGGCTTTCGGTGGAGGAATTGACCGTCGTGGCATTCGGTTTGGGGTTTGGGGTTAAGCCCTTAGGGTTTAGGGCTTAGGGTTGAATTTAGACCCTAAACCCTCAACCCCAAACCTATTCTTCGGGGTTTATGGGTGCAGGAGCTTACCGTTCGGGGTTTGGTGTATTTGGAGCCGTGTTGCATTGTGGTTGTGGAGTGTATGTATCGTATAGCTTTGAAGTGTACTTAGGGCTTGGCTGGTTTTGTGGGCTGTAGTTAATTAGAGCAGACTGGACGGATTTTGCCAAGTTGATTGACAGGATTCACAAGAGTTTTGTATAGTGTTGTAGGGGTGGCAGGGCTTGCTACGTTACGGCTATTCGAAACCAACCACGTTGACGCGAGAAACGGAACAAGGAAATGTTAGACAATCTGTTGCAGTCATGAGCTACCTACATCTGTATCTGATTTTCTCTAGGGCAGAAGCGGATTTCTTACTTGAAGTCACAACTCGTGAGAAGCAGGACTGCTTGGACACGCCGCCCATGGTGCGAGTCTTGGAAGTAGGGCCTGTGCTGCTCGGGGCTTCTTCAGACGGTAGGTGCAGCACCGGGGAGTACGGGGGGGCATATGCGGCGATCAGCGAGAATGCTTGAGGTTCAGAACCCCTAACCCCTAAACGCCGAAGAATTCTGAAAGCCGGGACCCACGACAGGAAACCTGGAACCCTCCCCCCTATCGCCGTGTTCCCGGTTGAGCGTACAGGGTTTCAGTGTACAGTCGGGTCATCGTCATCACCCATAGCCAGCTTGACGATTTCACGATTGGGCACATATCGATGAGAGCTTGTCGATGAAGCTTCTACGGATGCCGTGCTATTACATGTACACCTAGTAGTCGAGTAGGTAACCTTTAAACCTTTTTGGGTAGTATAGTCCCTGTATAATCCCTTTATAACCAAAATGGTTAACCTTTAGTTCCCCATGATACCCGCCAAGTAGGTACATGTCCGTATAGAGTCAGTTGTTCTTTGTGCAGGGCTCGCTCATGCCCCTGCCTTCATAGCCCTAGTGTGTCTTCGCTGCCTCTGTTGCTCAGCTGCGGGTTTTCCTTGCAAGTGCAAGGGTGCTCGCACCCACAGCCAGTCAATCAATCAAACAATCAATCAACAGTCAAGCACACCCAGCATAATCGCAACACTACCCGATACAATCACGTCAAGCCAAGCTCACTCCTTAAGCCCTAATTAAACAACGAGAGAGCGACGAGCCCGAAGCTTGACATTCAATTTCCTGACCTGTGCAGCTGATATACTTTGATTCGATATACTATGTACATCTATGTGCGTAAGATAACAGCATCAGACCGCATGGTACGATGTAATATACTCGTATCTACAATGGCCATCGATGTGAACATGACACTTCTTTTGAGGAATCCATGAAAATCATCTGCAGGCGGCACAGAGGCTGTATTAGTAAGTACGGTGTAGGCTAGGGTTTATTGGTCAGAAGGGTGATTCTTACGGCAGAGCTCCACAGACAGGCAGCCACAAAAGTCAAGCCTGTACCCAGGCAGCAGATCTCTCGGCGTTGTTGCTTGTGTTCCTTGGCTTTTACTGGCTTAAAGTCTTAGGGGGGTTTCCGAAAATACCCTGAGTGATCCTTGTCATAAGGACCCCCAAACAAGACCCCCTTGTTTTTCGGAAGTTGACGGCTGAGCGCTCAGAGTTGATTGCGGAGGTTTTGAAGGAGGCGCTCACACCATGGGTCGTACCCTAAGGCCCTTTTGGGGTTCATATAATTTTAGAATCCTATAAGGTAACCTCCACCCCCCAACGCCTTTGCAGAATCCCTTTGAGCCCGAGAGAGGTGTTGGATGGAGCTTGCAAGGTTTACTATTAACAGGCTTCAGGGGTCCGGGGTACTAACTAGCGGCATGTAGAATTTATAACGAGATGTAATGGTAATGAGCCCTTGTGGAACCACCCTGAGCCGGCTGCAGTCTATATGCGGTTGAGGGTTTGGCTTTCGGCTGTCGGCTGCACCCTTTTCGGGGTCTTGGGTGTTGGAGGTTTCAGGCACTCGGGTATGTTCGTGATGTTTACGGTTTTGCGTTTTTGTAACCCTGCAAATGAAGCCATTTGAAAGAAGCCACCTGCTTAGAGCTTTAGTTCGCGCGGTAAGCATCCCCAAGCTGCCTAAATCTAAGTGAAAGCAGCGCAACACGCACCCCACAGAGTCGCTCCTCCTTATCTCTACAAGTGCCGGATCGAGCATAGCCCAAGGCTTACACCAGCAAATCTAAAACCTTGCATAGTACTTGGGGGGTCGCGGGACTTAGTAAGTAGTTAGTAAGTAGACGTATAAGTACCCTAAAAGGGATTCTAATTGGGGTTATGGTACTTATAAGTCCCTAAAATAACCAGTTACTAAGTCCCCCGACCCTCCAAGTATGGTCTACACCGAATCCTTCCTTAGTCCTCTTAAGAGGCTGCTTGTTTGCGTGACCTATGCCGCTCTGGCGCCGTTGATCATCGTCGCCGGGGTACGAGTCCCGAGAGATTCGAGCTGGGGTTGGGAGGTTCGGATTACTTGGAGGTTCATGGTTAGCTATAAGTAGGGTTGTAAGTGGGCAACCATAATTATGAGCCATTAATAGGGGCCTTGTAACCCCACTTATGACTGCCCATGAACCTCTATGTCGGGTTTAGGGTCTCGCACACAAACCCTCCAAACTCCTGCACCTGAAAACTCCCAAGGAATTCAGAGGCTATGGGATGTGCATGGTCGTGAACTCTAAACCTCACACGGTTGCAGCCAGCGTTGGCAATCGGGATCACTGTCGCTCTGCTGACTGTCAGTCTCAGGGTGAGGCGTGCAAGGTTCTGGTCTACTTGGAGGTTCATGGTACTTAGTAACTCGGGTTATAAACAAGGTAACGATACGTATAATTGGCTATATCCCCAGTTAAGGTACTTATAACTGTACTTGCTAAGTTCCATGAACCTCCAAGTAGGGGAGGCTGTTCCATGAGGGTTCGAGGTGGTAGTTGTGGAAGTTTGCTTCCTAGAACAGAACGTCTCGGAAGAAATGTATTGGCCTAAAATATTAGATCAGGGTTTTGAGGGATATCACACCATAATTATGATCAGGTTTCCCCAAAACCCTATTAAGATTATTAAGGCCCGGTTCCTACTTTAGGGGCATCAAGAAGTACCTACACTATTTTTCCTTAGGAAAGTTATAGCATAATGGGTCCGATAACCCTCTTCTAATTCTTAAGGCCCCATTCTTAGAGCCAAAACCCTGCACCCTAAAACCTTGGTGTTTGACCTGCCTTGGGAGTCATAAATTTATGAGGCTCACTTGGGGGAGTTTCCGAAAATTAGCGGGTTACCTTAGGGTTCCTTTGAAGGGTTAATATACGGGTACTATAAGGGTGCCTTTAAAGGGCTCTATAAGGGGTTTAGAGTTTCCGAAAATTTGGGGTGCCTTATTTGGGGGGGTTCTTATAGTAAGGATCCTACTACTTAGGGTGCTATATTACGGTCCCCTATTTTCGGAAGCCCCCGCATGGCTTATGATGAGGTTATGGGTACAAAGTATTGCTCTTATTCGGAACCCTTAAATAGGAACTCTACCAGAATCATTCTTCTGAGGAACCCTTAAATAGGAACCCTACCAGAAACCCCCATAAGCTCTGAATCAGTCGAGGCCTTGTTCTTCGCTTTGCGCTGGCTGGTCTTGGCACTGCGGTATCTCTATGCCAGAAACTGAGCTTAGCTGGCCCCAGGCTGCTGGCAGGAGATTCCTTTAGAGGGATCTATAGGGTTTAGGCTTTAGGAGATCCTAATACCCCGTAATTAGGGAATATATACCTTAAATCTTAATATTAAGGCCCCTTTAACTTAAGGTAGATTCCTTAATAAAGGGGTCTTGGGTTCTCTGGGTGGCAGGAGTACCATGACGCGGGTTATTTTAGGCTTATACAACAATGTCATCGGCTATACTCGAAGGTTCATGGATAGCTATAAGTGGGTTACAACTCCCCTATTCTGGGTTCTAATCATGGTTGCCCTACTTATAACCCCACTTCTAACTACCCATGAACCTCCAAGTAGGGTTACTACCGGCATGGGATTGGACATGAAATTCTGACCACCACAGCCAGGCGCGAGACGCCTCCAAATACCGAAACGCCTTCACGCGGTAGCACCCAGAGATCCCAATGCCCCTTAATTAAGCCTTAAATGATAGGGGGCTTAGTAGTATGATTTAAGGTATATTCGTATATTCCTTAATTCACGGGTATTGGAATCTCTGGGCATCGATTCTCAACCGTGCGGCGAGGGCCTGGGGGTTGATGTTGCCGAGCAGCTGAACGGCAAGACAGCAACTTAAAGGAAGGGGACTTACAAAGGGCCGTCACGTTTGAACTCTAAACCTTAAACCCTGGACAACCACAGGGCATCTTGGAGCACTTCCGCATTGGTTCCAGATTCGGGATCTCTCAGGCTCGCCTTATGAGAAAAACCATGGAAAACATCCAGATGCAAAGTCTTCATCCAACCCATTATAGGGTCCTTAATAATTAGAACAGGGTTTTAAGCGATCCTTAAAAGGGTTACTATAAGGGTACTGTAATACAGGGGTTTTAATAATTTGAACGGGATTTTGGGCCCCATTATACTACTATTAGAAAAGGAACCTCCCAATTAGTATTGAGTGTTGTTAGTTATTGAGGCCCCTATATCACACCCTGTGGATCGGTAGGCCCTCTAGAACTGAAACACCGCACCCAAGCGGCTCAAATCTACAAACCTAATCAAGCAAAGCCTCGTGTCCAAGCCACATAAAAGACAGTATGACAGAAGAGAACGAATCCCCAAACCCTAAACCCTAAACCCGATGTTTACCGTCGTGAGGCAAGCATACGTCAAAAAGGAGCTGAACAAACAAAAGCAAACAACAACTAAATCTTAGGTACGGCCCCCACTCAGTAATAGTTGAATAATATTCATAATGTAGATATAGTAGGACCTTAATAAAGTAACCCTATTATAGACCCTTACTGTATGGGGGCCGTACCTAAACTAAATCCGAAGCTATGAAGCTAGTAAATATACCCATAATTATAGCCCATTATTATAGGGTAGGGGTCCCCATTAAGGGCCTAAACCCTAAACCCCTAAACCCTAAACCCCTAAACCCTAAACCCCTAAACCCTAAACCCTAAAACCTTAAAACCCTAAACCCTAAACCCCCAAACCCCCAAACCCTTAAACCCCTAAACCCTAAACCCTAAACCCTACATCCTAAACCCTAAACCCTAAATCCTAAACCCTAAACCCTAAATCCTACATCCTAAACCCTAAATCCTAAACCCTAAACCCTAAACCCTAAATCCGAAGCTACGAACCCGAGAGCCTCAGGTCCATGTCCCCCGTTTCGACTCGGGGGGTGCCTTCTGGTATCTGCTCTGGGATCAGGCCTGGATATACTCCTTCAGTTTACGGTTTAAGGGGTTTGCTGGGGTCTGGGGAGTTTGGGGGTTTTAGAGGTTTAAGGGGTTTTTATGTTTTGTTTTTTTCTTGCGTTCAGGGGCTTAGAGGGTCCGGGTCGAAGGGTTTAGGCGGTTTACGGGTTGGGGAACCCCCTATTTGTGTGTATCGCCGCCTCCCTCCCTGCAGCAAATACCTGTAGAATCCTACCTTAAACCCTAAGCCCCTAAGCCCTAAACCCCTAACTCCTAAACCCTACACCCAGGTGGAAAAGAGCCCATTAAAAAAAAAAAAAACCTACACCCGAATCCCTAGATGGGTTCTATAGAAGCCTCGTGGCTCCACGGCCCTCTGTCCGCGACCCCAGCCTCGCCAGAGCATTGAGTGCAGGGATCTGTTGGCATGTCCAGGGCTGTTCAGAGATCCTAATACCCCTTAATTTATTAAGGAATATTCCTTAAATCATGATGTTGAGGCCTCCATAATTTAAGGTATACTCCTTCACTAAGGGGTATTGGGTTCTCCGGGCTGGTTTAACTCAGCCTGGGCAGTAGTATGTGACAAGAGCGAGCCAAGGTTAATCTTACAAGTTATCTTACTTCTCGAGTGTTGGGGTGTTGGGTGCACGTACGGCTCATGTTGATGGTGGGTAGGTTGAGTGATTGGTATCGGACATTTACCGGCCGAAATCTAGAGCCCGAAACCACTTATAAGCTAACCTTCAAGCTGAAACCCAAAAGCTTCGGCATACACCGAGACACTGAAGCATAAATAGATTAATATATGTATATATGTATATATATATATATATACATATACGACAGGCCATCATGGCCCTCTTCCTGGGGGATGTAGCGACCCTGGCTGCTGTGGCGCTGAGGCGAAGATGTACCGTGGAAAGGTATTTCTGCGGCTAGATATTGATAGTTGGACTGTTGGCCCGTAGCACCCCTGCGCAGAACGAACGAAAACCTCAAGAGTATCAGTCCTTCAACAAGGTCCCTTCCCCTGTCTTGCTTTCGTGGTGCCAAGGTCTTCAGTTGAAGGAGGGCTGCAGCATTTGGGGAGAGGGTTGCGAAGTCACCGCCACCATAGGTCAGGAGCGAAAGCACTGCTGCGAATGGGTTCAAAGGATTTCGAAGGCTTGAGAGCCGGATCTAAGCATCAGGCAGCGTTGGAACAATGAACTTTTTGACCGCGGCTGCTTCTGCATACAGACGTGTCTACATGTAGCAGGCGCATCGTCTTGACCGCTTCAATTCCGACGACATGTGAGCAGGTCCGGCTACGCGCAGCTGCCTTTCCTGCTGCCGCTGCCATTGCTGCCAGGGACCATGGGTCTACCTAGAGTATCCAAGGTACCTAGAACAAGGTAAACGAACCAATCGTGCAGGGTCATATCCTGTTTTCAATAGGTACATTGCTTGCTCTTGGTGGCAAGGCCCGTCGGCGTTTGTGATCAAACCCTAGCATCCTTGCAGGACATTTAAGCCTCATTGAAAAGGCCACAGGGCTGTTAGGGTATAAATATGCTTCGCAGAATAAGGATCTGTTACAAAGAATAGTGGTTTATGATTCTACAAAAGTTCTCTAAGATGCAGCAACAGTTTGGTTCCAGGCCACTTCGCCCAGGAAATGAGTTCACTCGTATATGACAACTCTAGGGTTGCTTTTTTTTCAAAGCAAGTTGTTGATTCGGTGGTTGAGTTATTCCTCTTGGTGCTTGTGTGCCTGCGTTCCCAGCAGGAAGGGCAGGGAGTGTGCTCGGCATCTCTTGGGTCAGCTCTAACTTTGGAGTTCCTCGGTTTCGAGTTGGAAGATCTAGGGAAGGGCTTAGGGTTTACAGGGTTTAGTGTTTAGGTTTTAGGATTCTCCTCAAGCCTACAGCCGACAACCCAACATCCAAACCCCTAAGACTTTAAGACCTGCGAAACCTGGAGGCGTGCGGGAGCTTAAGCCCCAAGCCAGAAAGGTCTCACCTGGGTTTGCGGCTTGGGCCCTAAACCTCACAGCCGACCCGAACCACTAAATCTCAAACTCAGGAAGAGGGCAAAGCCCTAATTAAGGTTCAAGTTTAAGCCTTTCGAGGGTTCTAGAGGCTTCTGTGGTTAGGACCCTCATGGAGAGGGGTTTAGGGTTTAGTGTAGTGATAGTAGTCTGTCTTGCTGTCACCTCTCTCTGCAGCTGCAGCAGTGTGTATGCCCCACATCCCCGAGACCCACTGAAGGTGCATGAGAAGCTTGATCAGCCTGTTACAGTTCGCTTATATGCCCTATGCAACTATAGTATCGTCTATGCGGAAACCATCATCAACTTCTTCAAGCACGTATATACTTAGTGTAGGGGTCTTAACAATTAGAATGGGGTCTTGGGGTAGGTTAGACAATACTTACAGTAAGGAGCCCCGAAGTAGTAAACCCACATTATCATGTTCTTGACGACAAGAGCCTTACAATTTCCACCTGCAGCCTTTTGGACAGCATTGAAGGTGCAGTAAGCTGTAGAACTAGAAGAGGCTCCAACACTCCGTCGCTACAACACATATGACATACCGTTTTGTTGGAGTATTCGTATATTCGTATCCAGGATTCCTGGATCTTAACTCGATTAAATTGTAAACCCTGCACCTAAAACCCTAACCTTAACCCCTAAACCCTTAAACCCCTAAACCCCTAAACCTTCAGTCTAAACCCCTAAACCCTAATCCCTAATCCCTAAACCCCTCAACCCTAAACCCCCTAAACCTCTAAACCCCAAGCCGTCCGAGGCCCGTGGCCTTTCGCCTCCGTGCCGAGTTCCGCTTCGCCGAGCCGTCGCGACGGCTGTCGCTGCGAGCCGCACGGACGCTCGATGCCGGGGAGCTCAGAAGAGTTCAGGCTTGAGGAGTTTAGGGGTCAGGGGCGTGGAGTTTAGGAGTTTAGGGGTTAGGGTTTAGGGGTTTGGGTTTAGGAGTTTAGGAGTTTAGGGATTTGGGTTTAGGGCCTCGGGCACATTTAACCTTCAGGTACTCCGTGGTTAGACTGGCATGTTCGCTTGGACTGCTGCAATCGCCCGGTCGCAATGGAGCTCGAGATTTGCTGACTTCGGGTTGGAAATCTTACTCGTACTCCTACTCCTACTCCGACACCTACTACTACACCTACTCTAGTACTACTACTACTACTACTACTACTACTACTACTACTACTGCTACTACTACTACTACTGCTACTACTACTACTACTGCTACTACTGCTACTACTGCTACTACTGCTACTACTGCTACTACTGCTACTACTGCTACTACTGCTACTACTACTACTACTACTACTACTACTACTACTACTACTACTACTACTACTACTACTACTACTACTACTACTACTACGGATCAACAGTATCACTACTACCCATGATGTTCTTCGAAAGTCTTGGAGCTCGCGAGTCGGACCCCCGATTCCACTCAGGAACCCAACTCCGAAGTTGGTCGTAACGGCGAACTCGAGCCTTAAAGGATCTAAAGGATCCCTTAAAAGGAACCCTTAAAGGATCCCTTAAAAGGAATCCTTAAAGGATCCCTTAAACGGAGCCCTTAAAGGATCCCTGATGGGATCCTCTAGCCGATCCTAGGTTGTGTTGTAAGAGTTCTAGACTTCAAGCCACCCGGCTAGGGTTTAGGGTTTAGGGATAGGCAAACAGTAGACCTCGAACGCGGCCGTCAATGATTGAAGCCCCAAACCCCAAACCCTTAATCGTTAACCCATCCTTGAACCTTACGCCCTCAATTCCTGAGGCCCTCAGCTGCGAATGCTCCCACCACCACTTCAAATCTACAGTACTTGGAGGTTCATGGGTAGTTATAAGCAAGTAGAGTTATAAGTACGGTAACTGTACCTATAACCCATATTAAAAGGACTTATAGCCCTACTTATAACCACCCATGAACCTCCAAGTGAGGACTCCCAGGACCCTAAAGAAAAAATTCTCTGAATCTCAACCCGAATCCTGCACCTTCAACCCTCACCCCGAACAGGGGTTTAGGGTTTAGGGTTTAGGGGTTTAGGGGTTTAGGGTTTAGGGGTTTAGGGTTTAGGGGGTCATTGTAAACAGAAAGGTGTTTTTCAAGGCTCTAAATACCGAAAGTTTTCAGTCTCCGCCCATAGTACCCTAACGATGCATGGATCTCTTATACAGTAACCCCTACCCTAAACCCCAGAACCCTAAACCCTAATAGAGACCCGGCCCCCGAAAGCCAAAGAATCCACAATAATCCCTAAACCCTAATCCCTAAACCCCTAAACCCTACACCCTAAACCCTAAACCCCAGGCAAGGGCAGATCCCAACTTGGCCGATCGCTTCCCCTTCGATGCTTACTGGCATCCGGCGCCGGGGGGCCCGAGTTTAGGGTTTAGGGGTTTAGGAGCTTAGGCCTTCGGTGGGCATCAAGATTTTCTGGTGTGGTTTAAAGTTTGAGAGTTGAGAGCAGTGAACTGTAAGCCTACAGACATAGCCAAAGTAGCGACGACTGCGTAGAGTAAATGAGCGAAGGCCCTTGTCGTACCACATCAACCGTCACCCCCAAACCTAAATATAAGAAGTCTGAACCCAACAGACATGCTAAACACCAAAACCCCACAACCCTAGTTACACCCGAGAAGCCCTCAACCCTATGACTCGAAGAAACTCTTGAATCCAACTATAATGCTCCAACAACCACCGTGAACCTTAAACCTCAGAAACCCTTGAACCCTAAACCCTCGAACCCTAAACTTGGAAACCCTTGAACTTTCCAGTGCAGCAGCCCTTTAAAAACAGCCTCACCGAGGTCGGCAACGCCTTAAACCCTAAACCACCAAAGCCCTGAACCCAAAACCCCAGAACCCGAAGCCCTAAACCCCAAAACTCTACACCCTAAACCCCAAGAGCCCTAAATCTCAAAAGCCCTAAACCCCAAACCCCTACACCCGAAACTTCCTAAACCCTAAACCCACTGAGGCTTCGGCATCCGGCCCACGTGGAGGAAGCTCGATCCAGAAGCTTCCTCCACCCCTCGGCTTCGGAGCCGATCTACGACAAGGAGGGATTCAGGGTTGAGGGTTTGTGTTCTTGGGTTTGGGGTTTTAGGTTTGAATTCAGGAATTGAGCACTGTCGGATTTTTAGGAACTCGACGTGCTCTGGGGGGGTTCCCGAGTTTCTGGTTCTTCGTTTCAGACCATTTCAGGGCATGGTGTACTGTGTGATTCGCGGTGTATGCCGTTTTGTCGAGTATGTGCAACCGGGATTTCAGTGTCTAAACGCCGTCCTGCCTGAACCCTGTCCCGAAGATGTCCAAAAATGGGTACCAAATGCCACAAATACCCTGAACCTGACCTACAACTGCCACAGCCTATTTTTTGTTGGTTCTTCTTATAAGCCCTAATATGGAACTTATAGGGACCCACAAAAGGTAGGTGTCGATAGGTTAAGTTAAACCTTGCTGCATTCCTCATCCTTGACAATGACCCGAAACCGCACCTTTGCTGGCAGGATGTCCTTCAGGATTAAGCTGAGGCCAGTCTGTGTCCAGGGCCGGGGGTAGGAGTTACTGTAGGGTTTGTGTGATATGTCATTGCGTAACATTGCTGCAGTTGTTGGGATGGCGCAGAAATGTTCGTCTACATTTGCATGCCTGCATACACATGCATACATACGTGTGCAAAAACAGTTTCTCGCAGGTTGAATACATATTTTACAGTCTGCTGTACCGACACGTGCATTGAGCCGCAGCGCGGCAGATATCTCCCAAGCACCTGGACGCCTGGGACGGATGCCGAAAATCCTTTCTAGTGCTCTGGCTGCCTTCACTTGTGGGCACCAGGAGAACCGGGACAAGCGAGTAAACCCTTGCGGGAGAGCGCAAAACGAGAAACTCAAAACCACCGAAGCCATGGAAGGACCTCGCGAAGTCTCTGCTTTTCTGGCGACTTTCGTAAACCCTACACCCCTGGCCTTTGTTGTGTGTTAGGGCTGAACGAAGTAGCGCTCAGGGTTAAAATCCGTGAGCCCTACCCTCCCCACGCCCACTCACCAGGTTTCTGGCCAAGAGGTGCATGTTTGGCGGCCGGGAATGGTGAAGACAAATTTTCAACAAGCACGTTGAGCAAGGGCTCCAGCCAAACACATGCACACGCGCCGCGGAGGTTGTCAGTGTTGCAACGAGCCATGGAGATAGCCAAGTTACCCATAGGCCCCATGGTCGTTCCTTTTGGGGGATTACCCTATAGAAGTCGTAATATGAACCCCAAAACGGAAGCACTTTGGGTCCTTTGGGTACTGTTTCAACACCATCTTCAGGGGCTGCCTCCGCAACACACAGCACAAACCTGAAGGTTTGTGCTTGAGCAGCTGGTGCATGTGTACGAGATTTCTTTTTTTAATTCCCCACCCGCTTGGGGCTGGAAGATGCAGTTTCTGGTTGGGCTTCCTCCAACTAAAGTCTCATCCCTCTCATTGGTAGTATTACTACTGAGATCTCTCGTTTCCGGCAGAAAATGTATTTCTAATTGCCAACAGGATTTCGTCATAGTAAATACAAGAAATAGTTATGCACTGGTGCGGTTCCCGGACACCAGTAGATCGAGGTGTGCCCTCCTTCCAATTGAAACCTACAAACATTCAGGAAAAAGCCGGCAAACGTAGCCAACGGGAATCATGTGGCAACCCGACTTTGATCATCAGTGCAGCGGGCCGTACGGCTATACCTGCCTAGGTAGTGTTGTCTCGATATATGCAGTACTAGCTGAAACCGACAAGTCCCAAACTGCGAATGGTTAGTAACAGAATCGGTCGCAGTAGGTCGCAGTAGCAGTCGTCGTCGTGGTCGTGAATTTATCGTTTTTTTTTATATGTGCGAGTTGCAGTAGCTGGTAGGAATAGGAGTAGTACCCGTAGTACCGACGGGAACTAATATAGAAGACCGAATACTATTTTTGTGGGTTCCTTTTTATAACTATAGTATAATGGGCCCCAAAACCCTATTCTAATGAGCAAGGCCCCTACATTACAGTACACTTATAGATCCCTCATAGTAACCCTTATAGACCCCTTTAAAGGGACCCTATTCAATATATTAAGGCCCCCAAAATTAACAAGGTGAGTAGCTCAATAGTCCGACCTCTGGAGGATGCCCAGCTGCCCACTTTTCCTCCTCACAGGGCGCAGGGAACTGGGCCAACACCCGACTAATTAGGGATACCCTATTTTGAGTGTCCTTGTAATAGGGGTACCTTTAATATGAATGGAGTCCTTGTAATAGGGATCCTGCTATTTAGGGAAGTTGCTTGAAGAGCTGACAGCTCGGCGCTAAGATTCCGGGGCTGGGGATTTCGGCTTTTGAAGAGCTTTGCACGGTTCTTGCATGCGTAAACCGTCAGGACCTTGAGGATTTCGGGTTTCGATAACCGCGGATGCGAATCCCTAAGCGCTAGACCCGAAACTCGAGGGCATCCGTGGCTTTTTGTCCTGAATCCTTAAACATGTGGCCAGCATCAACACTTCGAAGCCCTTTTCCCAGTACGCTGAGCTCCAATCCCAATCCCAAAGGACTAAAACCCAGTGGGATTTATGTGGTATGGATGGGCTTCTGATGTTTTAGTCCTTGGAGTCTAGGCGGGTTCCAGCCGGAAGGCAGAGGAATGTTTACCCCGAAGATACCCAATGCCATTCCCTAGCAGTTGATCGCCGAATTGCGCAAACGCGTCCTTCGTCCAACAGGAACCTGGATCCAAGTCCCTTAAGTTTCAGTGTTTTGAGTTCGAGGAGGGTTTGCGGAGGGTTAAGACTTGAGACTTTCAGCGTAGGATTGTGAGCTTGACCCATTTCCGGGACTTTTGCAAATTCGACATGTTGGACCCAAGTGCACTGTCGGATGCAGTTGGGGATTCAGCGTGTGCCCCGGCAGGTTCGGTGAGAACCCTGAAGCTCCGTCATCCCTTGGCTAAAGTATGTATATCTATCTATCTATCTATCTATCTATCTATATATATATATATATATATATGATCCCGGTTCTCGGTTCACCGACCCCCCCCCCCCCCCCCAATGGTATCCCCCCCCCCCACGCTCCCCAAGCCGAATCTGTGTGTCCACACGAGGGCTCACACGCCAAGCAGACCCACGCAGGAAACCCAAACCACACCACACCACAGGCAGGGGGGAGTGGGGAAACCAGCCTAAGCAGACCCACTCCCGAACCACACCACACCACACCACACCACACCACAGGGAGGGTGAAGCAACCCACAACCACACCACACCGCAGGAGGGGGAGGAGGAACCATTGGGGGGGGGAGGGGGGGGGGGCGGCCGAACCGGGATCATATATAGGGTTTAGGGTTTAGGGTTCCGTCATTCCTTGGTTAAAGTATATATATGGGAGTTTCAGAAAATTAGGGCTACCTGATTTCGGGATCCTTATAATAAGGATCCTATTATTTAAGGTACTATGTTAGGGTCCCCTATTGTCGGAAACTCCCATATGGGGTTCAGGGCTTGAAGGGCTTAGGTGCTGCAGCCATATAACCGCGGACTCGGACTTGAGTTGCTTCGTGAATCTACTTGGAGGGTCGGGGACTTAGTAACTGGTTATTTTAGGGACTTATAAGTACCATAACCCCAATTAGGGTCCCTTTTAGGGTACTTATAAGTCTACTTACTAACTACTTACTAAGTCCCGCGACCCCCAAGTACGCAACTAGGTGGCAATTTTGGGAAACTTTTTAATTTCCCTTATGGTTCCTATAGAGGTATCTAGTCATAAATATTCAGAGCCCCAAAACTACAACCCAGGCAAGGGATGTCGGAGCTTCTAAGGAGGCAGCAAGTCCTTGGTCCCACTGCTTTCCTTCAAGCTGAGACGGAACCCCAAACACACGCTAGTCGCTAGTCTCTGTTAAGTTCGCCAACTATGGCCAGACTCATGTGGGTGGTTGTCAAAATTATGGTCCCTTTGTGGGAACCCTAAATATTAGGTGCCGCACTATATTAGTGACCCAAAAAGGGACCATAGTTTTGACAACCACCCATGTCGATGACGGGGACCATCTTCATCCTGGTCCCCCATCAAAACCATCATCACCACGACGAAGTACGCCATGAGCAATCGCAGCCTACTTATCACTATCGTCGAGTTCCTGAACGTGATCATGCTAAGACAGGCTGCATCATGAGGAGCCCATCATTGATCAGTACCGTTGAGACCGGCACACTCCTAAAAAACTGAAATCACAGAGAATGTCTGCCACCCTCAAATCACCCGTACAAATCTAGGAGAGCCTCTCAGACCTTTGTTAATGAAGGCTAACTCAGGAAATTGCTGCTGCCATCCCTGCTTCAACATACTTCCTGCAAGATCGGCGGGGAAGGCCACCAGCTGTCCCAGAGCATCTTAAGGAAAAGCACTAGTACATATACAATGGTGACGGGAGAACCGCGCATCAGTTGGTCCTCGGGTGCCTTCTTTTGCGATCATGCTCGATGCTTTCATCTGCACATGGGATCCAGCACCCAATACCTTTGTGTTGGAATGAACAAGGACCAGATAGAGAAATGGCCCAGAAGGGTCCTTAAGATCTGAACTGCCTAAACCCTCCAAGCCCTGTTGTCGGTTGCGGCGTATGCGCTTGGCGCCCTTGTGCAGAGTACGGGAACGGGTTTAGACTGCGCAGTTGCTGTCACCATGGCCTGATTCTAACAGAACTCCGGACAACCCAGCCTGCAGCTGGCTGTTTTTAGGAGTGCAGGCAAGGAGCCATAATATATGATTAGCACCACAACTACCGCTGCCGCTACCACTGCCACTGCCGCTGCTGTTGCTGCTCATTCCCCCACCCCTACCCTACTACGACGACGACGACGACGACGACTACTACTACTACTATTACTACTACTACTACTACTACTACTACTACTACTACTACTACTACTACTACTACTACTATACTACTACTACTACTACTACTGCTACTGCTACTGCTACTGCTACTGCTACTGTACTGCTGCTACTGCTACTGCTGCTACTGCTCCCTGCTGCTGCTGCTACTGCTACTGCTACTGCTACTGCTACTACTACTCCTACGACTATTCCTACTCCTACTACTACTACTACTACTGCTGCTACTACTACTACTACTGCTACTACTGCTGCTACTACTGCTACTACTACTGCTACTACATTACAAGAACGACTACTGCTGCTGCTACTGCTACTACGACTACTCTTACCATTACCACTATCTATTACCACGGCTACTACCGCGACTTGTAGCACTAGTACTACGTCGTCTACTGCCACTGTCCGTATTTTAATGATTAATGCCAATGTTACTGTGCTATAGACTATGATTTCATTTTATACGTTTTATGTTCTTAAGAACCTGAACCTCAAAGCCCCAAAAGCCATCATGTCTGAGCCTCTGAGCCATGAAGCCTCACAAGCAACCTGAAGTCATAAGCATCTTGGTCTTTAGTAAGTAAGGTTAAGTACCATAATTGGGGTTATAAGTATAGTTACCCTAATAATAACCCTAGTTAATTATCACAACATTTTTTGCTCTCCACGCCAAGAGGTTTAGCTCCTCTGAGGATTTTGTGAGCAGTGTTTTGGCGGCACGACGTGGTTGTTGCGTGCCATCGTGGACTGTGACGAGTTCACTGGGCTTCATGGGTTAAGTCTAAGTAATGGCCTTGTTGCGCAGCTGTTGTGGTCAACCCCCTTCGCCGTGATGTATGCTCAGGGAGCCTTTCGGGGACCGTCCCATACTTCCCCGCGAACGCAGGCGGCATAGGCCGTCACGCCTCGGAAACCTGTGAGAAAGTGCTCTCCTCGAAACTATGCATCATCTCCCGTGTGCTTTGGACTGACAGATCACGACGAGCTTGAACTTGTACATCCTGGAACACTAACACCTTCAAGCAGCAGAGTTGAATATCGAGAAAAACAAGAGCACTCTGATCCCTAAGCGTGCGTGGGGCCGCTCGTTGTTATACTGCAGCTAGACGGGTTTAGTCAAAGGAAATTACGAGAAGAAGCACCTTGAAGCTTAGGATTGACATTCACGGCCATACAACCACATACCGCACACCTGCGACTATATTTTAGATTCAGGTTTACAACTGACTTTGTGCTTGCTTTACTGGGCAGGTCTAGAAACATCGCAGAATCGAATCCTTCCCTAAACCCTAAACCCTAAACAAAAAAAACCTTGGGACTTGTCTTTGAAAGTCTCTCCTGTTTGTTTGCACCGGGGCCGGTAGTCTCCCAGAGGAATGCTCGAAAAGGGGGGCCAGGTTCAAGGACGAAGACTGAGGACTAGGGAATTGATGGGGTGCGTATCAAATCCATATATACGTAGAGACATGTAGTAGTAGCAGTAGTAGTAGTAGAAGTAGTAGTAGTGTACATATACATAATATCTCGGGAATCATAAGGAGGCGTAGACTTAGAGGCTTGATTACTTGCTTGGGTCAGGTTTGCAGGATTTCGGACTGAATGGCTACTGTGGAAGCACGGGCAAGCGGTAAGCAGATAAGTGTCGAGGCCCTATACCTGTTTCTGGCTACCCCTTTTTTCGCGAAAATCCCTGTGGACGGCTTTGGTGCCCTTGCTTTCCTCAAGCGCTTGTTGAGGGTTACGCTTAACTGTGCAAGACTAGAACACTCCTCAGCACTGTAGATTGCTTGAGTTTTAGTTTGCTCAGGCCACATAAACTCAACGCTACAACCCGAAACACAGCAGTGGCTGCGCTCCGCCAATCGCAGACGAAGCCAAGACTTTCGTGGGGGTTGTTCTAAGTCATGGCCGCTTCGGGAGTCCTTCTTATGGTCTTGTCGTATAGGATTCGGATACAAGATCCTAGTATACCCAGAGGCCTATGCGGGTGGCCATAGTCTCCTGCCCTAAACCCTAAACCCCCCAGTCCCAAGCTTAGAACCCCTAAAACCCCCAAGCCCTATATGCCCCAACCCTAAAGCCCTAAAGCCCCAAAGCTTCACAGATCCCCTTTAAAGGAATACTCAACGGAACTGCAACCCTCGCGAGAAACTCCAACCCCAAACCGCAAGAGAAAAAAAGTTCGGAGCCCGAAACCCCAAACCCCTCAACCCTAAACCCTAAACCCTAAACCCTACCTCCCAAAACCCTGAACCCTGAGCCTTCAACTCTAGACCCTAAGACCCTAAACCCCTAAACCCTACCTCCTCAACACAAACCCATTAAACCCCTAAACCCTGAACCCTAAACCCTACACCCCTGAACCCTCCAAAACCCCACGCTTTTAAGCCCTAAACCCATAAACCCTAAACCCCCTAAACCCTAAACCCCCTAACCCTAAACCCTAAACCCCCAGGCCCACGACATGACTTGGAAGAATCCCCACTGCTCCTGGGATTTTCTCCCGGGGAAGTACCGGTTTCGCCTTCTCCGGCTTTGAAAAAGCGCGGGTTTCGGGGGTTTAGGGGGTATGGGTGTTTTAGGGGTTTAGGGTTTTAGGGGTTAGCGGTTTAGGGGGTTTAGGGTATAGGGTTTAGGGGTTTAGGGTTTAGGGGTTTGGGGTTTAGGGTTTAGGGTTTAGGGCTACCCATAGGCCCCATAGTAGTGCCTTTTTTGGATTGCCTTCCTTATAGGATTCTAAGTATGACCCCCCAAAAAGGAACTACTATGGGGCCTATGGCTAAGGCGGCTGAAGATGTCAGGCTTTGGGTTTAAGGTAGTGTAAGGTTGGGGAAGTTTCGGGCAGTAAAAGGTTGTTTCGGGTTTTGTTTTGGGTTTGGGGTTCATCGCTAAACGCTAAATCCCACACATAACGAGCCCAACAGCTGGCTGTGAACACCTGAACCCTACCATTCGCTCCGCGCCTCGCTCCGGCTGTTTTACCTGGGTTTAAAAACCGACATTCCGACGCTCCTTATTATGATGTCCGTGTAGATCTCATGAAGAGGGTAGGTTGCTGTTGTTTTTGCATGGGAGCTCGCCTGAGTGTTTATAGTGTTTGCTATCGGATGTTGGCTTTATGCAACAACAGCAACGACAGCACCAACTGCTTCATCATCGTCGTCAGGACCTTCAAGCTAATCGCCACCGTCTTCTTCATCAGGGTTTTCAGTTATCAACAGCACGTGTTTTGTTGTAGATGTTCCTCGAGCAAGCAGATTTCTTTGGTTTCGATGGTTGCAACCCGTCTCTGCCGTTGTCGATGTTAACACTATCACCGTCGGACGGTTACCATGAGTGCTGCCACACCCTTGAAGTAGTAGAACTCCGGACCCCTCTTCGTCATGTGTATCGTGCAAGTCTCGTAGCATCCATATTCTCGGAGTGTGTTCCGGTCACTTGATCAGGGGCAGTTCCTCGATTGACAGGTCTACCGTGCCTATTCCAATGTCTTCGAGCAGATGAAGCAGCTGGACGAGTCTCCGCGCCTCGGAAGCATCGAAACAGGGTTTAAACTCTGAACCCTAAGCCCTACACCGATACATCGGAGGATGTATCAACTTCCAGACTGGCTGCAAGACAGTACATGTCACGATTTTACTGCGGTTGTTCCGGTTCCCTTTGTTCTTCAACCCTGAACGCGAGGTCTGTTTTGCGGCGGTTTTGCATTGGCATTTTCTTGGTCACTCTACCCTGTACCTGTCCAAAGTATCAGCTAGTTCACCGAATCCCACAGTTTCGCACGCTCCTAGGACGCGAAGTGCGACGCTCCCTGCGCGCCAGGCTTTTCGGGGGCTTTTTCAACATGCCCAAATCCTGAACCCCCAGATATGGAGTTTAGGGGTTTAATTCGGGCTTTGGGGGTTAGCGGTTCAGGGTCCCAAACCCTAACTCCGCCCTCCTTATACCACCTCTTAGTAGTTGGGATGGAAGCTTCAAGCTTTTTGGGTTACTTTTATCCCAATGGTTAACTTCACTACTTCCCCTGGGATATTTTTGTGTCATGTTGAGTTGTGGGACGTGGGATTCAGAAGCTTCGGCATAGCTGAGGGCTCAGAGGCTGGGTCAAGAGCTTCAGAAACATGAGGTGGGGGGGGGTCGGAATTTAGCAAGATTTATACGCTTATAGTGTAGTATACTGCAAGACCTTATCCTAATTAGTACGGCCCGATTTCTTTCGGCCGAACAGTTCGTTTAGACTTCCTACATCTTCCTGTACAACCCGTACCACTCGAAACAGCCCAAAGTGGGCCAAAGTGCGTTTCGTTTTTGTATAGATTTCAGATCGCAGCGCAGGTCCTTCTGTTTCAGCTATCATCATGGAAGCTATGATTGCAAAACGTCCTGTTCTCGTTATTTCTGTCCGTTTGATAGCGCTAGTCGCGTGAATGACTGCATTGGCACAAAGCTTTCTCTTGTATCTAGAGTTCTGAAATATGGTAGAGGTAGGCTGCATGTGTGCAAAATCAGCATAGCCCGACGTCTCTGGACTTGGCAAACACTGTATACAAAGAACTGTGATTTCCAGCTTGAAATAAGTGCCATGGGATCCTAACAACCCTTAACTTGGAGGAACGTTACATGGGAGTTTCCGAAACTAGGGGTACCTTATTTGGGGGTCCTTATAATAAGGATCCTACTATTTAGGGTACTATATTATGGTCCCCTATTTTCGGAAACTCCCACATGTTGAATTCAACAGGCTGGAGCATTTTTGTCGGGAGCCTCACTGCTGCTTGCGTGTTTCAAACTTTAGAGGTTTTAGGACACCCTGAAACATAAACCTTAAACCCCTACGCCCCTAAACCCCTATAAACCATAAGCCCTAAAACCCTAAACACTCGACTTAATGTGTCTGCTTCTGGGATCTACAGAAGTTGCTGTGGGCTCGAAACCTGATCTTGAACTCCACACCCGAATCCTCAAACCCTGAATGCTAAACCCCTCAATTCTCGAAGCCAACGAGTTAAATCTGAAGCCCCATTCTTGTAGGGCTTTTAGGGCGTAGTGCTTTTGTGGGCCTTAAGCCTTGTCCTTGTCCTTAAAGTCCGTCGGCGCAGGCCAGCTCGAAGGCCAGAGCATCGCGCAAAACTTTGCAACTGCTCCGCCGGTGAGCACGCGATTCATGGTAATCCGGTCCCGATGTTAGGGCTGGGGGGCATTTATAATTTAGGGTTAAGGATACTTATCTGCCGTGGCCCGAGATCCATGTTGTGCGGTGACGGCAGGACTGTAGTTCTAGGAATCAGAGAGACACTGCTCCCGTGTAGAGCGCGCACTATTTAGGTGCTGCCCGAGGTCTGTACGTAGCTGAGGCCAGGTTGCGTGATAATAGTATGTGTATATAAATACGTATATAGATGTAGATATACACATACATAATATATGTATATATATATATATATAGATATAGATATAGATATAGATATAGATATAGATATAGATCTATATGTGGATATACACATACATACGTATGTATACAGATGTATACATGCGTATACATACATATGTATTTGTATCACTCTTAGTTGATAGCAACTTATACTCATATTTTTAAGTACACATATATGCAGCTATGCCACACACAGATACAGCTGGTTTGGGAATGCAAACGTGTCACAACTACGACGGCAATAGTAGTTCCGATCGTTGTCGTTCCAGCCGCGAATTCCGAAACCCTTCAATGCGAAAGACTGAACCGTTGCACCCGGTTGATCCTTTTATGCCGCCGCTCCCACTCACTATGTCCTATTGTTGAAGGTTTAGGCAAGGTTTCGCGTAATTAGTCTAATTCTCCCACTTACAGCTCGCTCAGGTACAACTCACCCGAGCATGATGGCACCGATTTAAAGCTGCCTTGGGTAATTACTCTAGGCTCACGCTGAACATGGCCACAGCTTGCAGACCTCAGGAGTTCTCAGCGCCTTTCAGCATGTAGCTAGGACTGGCGCGCCCGCTTCGAATTCGGGGGGCCATAGCGGATAGCATCTACGCCTAGTCATGTATCGCTCTAGTCCCGAGATCCGAACATCTTCGACCTACCCTCCAACACGCCGACGGCAACAGGCTGTGGGTTTGGACAATGGTTTGGACATGTGGACCCTGGACGCATGACAGCATGATGTTGACGAGCATCCTCTAGCCACATGCATCCCAATGTTCCGGACAACCCATCAGTTTGCTGCTGGCACCGACTGCTCCTCTGACGGTTGCTACCGCCACCACCACCAAACGTCGACTACTGCTGCTTCTACTACTACTACTACTACTACTACAAGTACAAGTACAAGTACTCTTACCGTGAATGCACTAGCACGAGTACTACTACTACTACCTCTACTCCTTCTACTCCTACTCCTACTCTTGCTCCTACTCTTACTCCTACTCCTACTCCTCCTACTCCTAGTGCTACTGCCACTTCTACTACTAGTAGTAGTGCCGCCGCTGCCGTACTACTACAACCATGCTGAATGTTAGCGACAAGTGTCTTCGAGGTTTTGGACTTGAACGATCCTTCCCACGATTCGTTCAGCTTGATCCACTTGCCTCTATAGAAGAATGTCAGATCTTCTTGTGTGGCATCGGGTGGCTTTTCAGACATCACACCATCCCTGTTCCTGCGGCAGGGGGTCAGGCTTCCAACTCGATCGATGCGGTTGCACCTTGTGAGATCTCTCGTTGCAGCACGGTTGCCCCAAAGAGCTTCCCTGCCTGGGTATACGGACTTTCGGCAACACAGTTCCTGTGGTATTGGGTGTATAGGGTTTAGGGTATAGGGTTTAGGGTTCAGGGTCTAGTCTAGGGTTTGCAGACTGCAGCGACACCGACACTGGACCCGCTTAGCTCTTTGGGCCCCTTGCTTGGTCCGAATACCGGCGAAGCCGGCATACATCGGCATGCGACGTTGAGAGGAAAAGCCGGACCCAGGCTCAGACTGTGCTATTCGAGGCACTCGACAATCAATCACGAAGTTTTGACTGAATGAATATGCCATGTGGGAGTTTCCGAAAACTAGGGGCACCTTATTTGTGGTCCTTACAATAGGGAGCCTACTACTCAAAGTACTATATTAGGTTGAATGAAACTACCTCCGGTCAACCTACAGTCAAGGTGGCAGCTCAAGTCCAAATCTTCGCCCAAAAAGCCAGTCTTGGACGACATGTAACAGCTTCATTGGTGTTATAGGCTTACAACAACAACAACAACAACTACTACTACTACTACTACTACTACTACTACTACTACTACCACTACTACTACTACTACTACTACTACTACTACTACTACTACTACTACTACTACTACTACTACTACTCCTACTACTACTACTACTACTACTACTACTACTACTACTGCTACTACTACTGCTACTACTACTGCTACTACTGCTACTACTGCTACTACTGCTACTACTGCTACTACTGCTACTACTGCTACTACTGCTACTGCTACTGCTACTGCTTCTCCGGCTGCTGCTGCTGCTGCTGCTGCCGCTGCTGCTGCTGCTGATCCTACTCCCACTTCCACTCCCACTCCTGCTCCTACTTCCGCTACCTGAATGTGCTTGGTCATATCGCGTTACCGACGCTGAGCTTGGCTCGCAAGTTCTGCGCAGCACGTGAGTAGCTGCCACATCTCCCCATATGGGGTTAGGCTGCAACTTGTCATTGCGAACATGCTCCCCGCTTCGGCGATTTTCCAAAACCTAAGCAACCTTGGGCTGGCTGTTCTCGAAAGCCAAAGAGCCCCCAACCACAAGTTCGCCCCTGAAGCTCTCTCTGGACACTAGACTCGACTTGCCCTTAAGGCCCCAGGCGCCAAGAAACCCGGGTCCCACCGCCCGTGCCATCACCTGCCTTGAGTGCGCGGATGGCGCGGTCTCCAGGCCAAAAGAACGAAGAAGGGATTCCATATTTGTAGGAGATTGGGAAGTGTACTATGTGTGGTTTTCAGGAATCCCCCGCGCATTATATAGGGGCCTTATGACTACCGCGCCATTTTAGGGGCTCCTTGTTAGACTTATAGTATAATGAACCCCAAAACCTTTTTCTATTGATCAAAGCCCCTACATTAGAGGATTGACGCCGTTGTGCCTGAGGAAGGCGTATACGTTGGGGATTTGGGGGTTCAATGTCCACCCAGGGCCCCAAAGTAGTTCCTTTTTGGGTGTGTCCTCTTTTTTGATTAGGAACTCTAATATACTACCCAAAAAGGAACTACTTTGGGGCCCCTGGGTATTTTAGGGACTTATAAGTACCATAACTTTGTGAAAGTCTGGTTCTCACTGGGTTGTTGTGCAGAAGCCTAATAATCGGTTCAGAATCCGTTTTGGATGCATGGGGGAATACGTTAGGTAATCCGTTTGGAATGCGTGTGTGTTTGCAGGTCCGTTTTGGATGCGTTTTGAATGCGTTTTGGATGCGTTTTGGATCCGTTTTGGGTCCGTTTTGGGGTCCCGGGGCTTGAGGCCCCAAACGGATCCAAAACGCATCCAAAACGGATCCAAAACAGATTAAAAACGGATCCCTCTCGAGGGATTCGTGGTTTCGGCGACCCGCCGCAGAACCCGTCTGGGGGACCCGCCTGCGGACCCGTCACGGGGTCCGTCCGGGGCCCGTTGCAAATCCGTTTTGGGGTTCCGGGGCTGGCGCCCCAAACGGATCCAAAACGCATCCAAAACGGATCCAAAACGGATCCCCAAACAAATCCCCAACGGATCTGAAACGCATATTTAGGAAATTTAGCATGTCCAGAGTTAGCAGGCAACAGATTTTCACAACCGTAACCCCAATTAGGGTCCCTTTTAGGGTACTTATAAGTCTACGTATACTAACTACTTACTAGGTCCCCCGACCCCCCAAGTACCATGAGTGTCGGATTTAGGGCTATTCAGCACGCCAGACAGCCAAAAGTCTCACCTCGCCTTATTGAAGTCTTGACTTAGGCTTTAGCGCAAGTTTAGGATTTAGGATCTATTGGAGTCTTGCCTGCCAGTCTCGGGACCAGATGACATAGCCCTGAAGTTGGATGCGGAAAGCAGCTCCACAATCTAGTTCGACTACTCGGCCCTCGTTCTTCTGCCGGAACCCTACTATAGGGGCCTGAATGATTACAATATGAAGAATATACTATTTTGGAGGTTCCTTATTATAATTCTAGTATGATGGGGCCCGAAACCCTAGTCTGATTATTAAGGCGCCTATACGAGCCTCAATTCTGAAACCCTGCCAACAACCCGAACTCGAAGACCCAAAGCCACTACCTGGGCAGGTGGGTCGCGAGATGCTGCCGAGGTACCTTCCTAGGGCGGTCATGGAAGAAGCCGAGATCGTAGGAACAGCAGATGCAGGGCCTGAAGATCCTTCTAGGTTTGAAAATCGCTGAATCAAATTCGCTCATTGACTCACAATAATTACCATACTAGGACCCTCCTTGTACCCTCAAATAGGGGTATATGGTCCCAAATAAGGGGCATTTAGGGTCTAATAGAGGGTAGATGGAGGGTCTAGGTATGTCCACAAATATCTATATTCCAAGAAATCGCGCGACTCTATCAACTGCGGTGAAGGCTCCTACATTGACCGTGCAGGGATGAGGATCCTACATGTAGATTAGAACAGGTATAGGGTTTAGGGTTTAGGGGTTTAGGGTTTAGGGTTCAGAGTTTAGGGTTTCCATACATCAAACCCTAAAGTTCTGAGCATCGAAGTCCTGGGTCAGGGGCTTCTTGAGGCTTACTGCATGTTAACAGCTCGAGGTTTAGGGCTTAGCGGGTTTAATAGGGGTTTAACGTTTAGGGTTTAGGCCGTATAGGGTCAGCAGCTTTGCATTTGGGGGGGTTAGGCTTCAGGATTTCTGGGTAGGTTGAACGGTTGTTCGGCGGCAGCTTGAGTCTTTGCTGCTGTAAATGCAATCTGAACAGTTCATAGTCGAAAACATGTGCAACGTCGTTTAAGCGTTCTCTCCTGAACCCAAAACCCTAAACCCCTAAACCCAAAACCCCAAAACGCTAACTACGCTAAACCCAAGACCCGAAGCCCTCAACCTTCAGCCCCTATATGTTACGCGGGTACGCTTTCTAGGTCCCCAAAATAGCATGGCACCCTCATGAAAAGGAGCCGAATAGGGACCCTAACTCGGAGAACTGCCCATGTCCAGTTTCCGGTTCCGAGGACGTCCTAAGGCAGGTGCAGTGGGCCCCAAGCCGTCCGAATTTAGCATAGGCTCCACGGGGGTATGCTCATTTCAGTTATTTCTAGACTTCTGTAAAGGTATCCATGATCCTTCTGGTATAGGGGGCTCACAGCTTTTCATGTCAGGCCTGTACAAGCCCGACCACGCCTCACTCGGGGCTTCAGGTTCTCATGCCTCTGACACGTTATCATGGCTGCCCCGCGTTTGCCCCCTACTCCGAACCGTGTGCCCTGGCTTTGCGACTGACGAACCGTTGCGGGTCGCCTGCACCGATCCTTGGTCTAGTCTTGAGACAACTGTCGATGGGAGGATGATGGTGCTCCCAATGCGGACGGAGTCCGCCTGTAGGTTCCCAACATAGTACGGCACCCGTAGGAAAAAGAGCCCTCAAAGGGAACCCAGTTTGGAGAACTACCCATATTCGCATGATCATCAATTTCGAGACTCCATCTCGGCTGCAGGTGGTGCCCGGGCTTTGGGTGGGCAGCCTCTCTTTCGCTGAGGCTTCCGGGGGAGATGGCTCGATGGAGTCCCTAAAAGCCTACACCCTATATCCTATATTTTAGTAGTAGTAGTAGTAGTAGTAGTAGTAGTAGTCGTCGTCGTCGTCGTCGTCGTCGTATTGGTAGAAAGAGTCACCGTCGTGGTGGAAGCTTGATGTCGTAGACGTGCCGATGCATCTTCAGAATCTGAATCATCGGCCGCTGGTGGTTCCGTTCCCTCGTCTACGACGGTGGCACAGGCACAGAAGCAACTTCAATTGCCAGGCTTTTGGTTTCATATAGACTAAGATGACGCAAAAATCAGGAGGTGGGAGGGTTTCGACACAGGTTTTCGACACAACTTCAAGCCACCGCTCATCACACCCACTGTTGAATCAGGATGCCAGTGGACTGAAGGAGCTTGGCATCGTGCATCTCGGCGGCAGCTTGAGATTGAGGCATGCACGCAACAGCCTGTGAGTAAATACTGCTACTATTTGCTGTTGTGATGGCGATCGTCATACAGATTGACTTCACGGAGCATTTTCGTAGCACTGGCATCAACATTGAACACGGTGCAGCTAGATCTGGCAATGCCAGCACAGAATTGTAAGTGGTGCTCACTTTGCAAGCCCAGCATTTCCTTCTTGGCACTTCTTTTTGTAATCCTTGTAGTCGTTGCTAATGTGCCGACCGCTCCGATAAAAAGAATTCATGCTGCTACTGTTGGTGCTTGCCATGCTCCGTATGATGTTACTCGCTAACCTTACGACTAGTGCCTCTGATTGTTTTGGTTCTTCTCGTCGCTGCTGCGGCTGCTCATGATGGTGACGGTGATGATGACGACGATGATGACATGATGACGAGGATGACGACGATGATGGTGCAGATGAATATGAAACTGAACATGGTTCGGAAGCTATTGTTATGAAGCTTACAGCTATGGTCATGTTGTCGTTGTCCCGGTCGTCGTCGTCGTGGCCGCTAGTCAACACGCCCCTCAAGCCCTGAACCCTCGAGCCGTACAAGTTAAAAGCTTTGACATGGGGCGCAAATACACTGCTTGTAGCCTTTCTAGGTTGCATGTGAAATACTGCAAATATACCCATCAAACCAACCTCTTCGAATTCTTAAGGCCCCTGTGATATGTATCAGCCCTCCGGCCCTCCCCGCCCGAGGCGTGTGCTGTCCATGGGCTCCCGTTTGAATCCTTCACTTGCTTGGCCTCCGAACTTCTCGGAAGACCTCACTGCTAAGAGCAACCGGGACTTTGGATATCAGGGGCTTTGGGGAGCTGGAGTTTAGGGGTTTAGCGTTTAGGCGTGTAGGGGCTTAGGGATTGAGGGTCCAGGTGGTACGCATGGCTTCAAATGACAGTATGTTCACAGTGGTGAAGGCAGCTGTAGAACCTGAGACTCCCAACCCTAACTGCTTGAGAGTTCAGGTGAGATCGATGAAGGTTTATAAACGGTTCAGGTTTGGCGGTTTAGCGCCTGGTTTCAGCATGCCTGGGTCTCATGAACTAAGACTACGGTGGTTGTCAAATTAGGGTCACTTTTTGGGTCCTTATTATAGTATTTAGGGTTCCCAAAAAGGGGCCATAGTTTTGACAACCACCCATATATCACATATGTGTACATACGCACACGAAGTTGTTCATGCGTTTATGTTTCTGTGTGCATACACGTCAGACGACTGGGCGTTTGCAGGGTTTAGAGTTCAGGACGGTCGGATAGATTTGACAGGCGCAGCCGAGAGCGACGTGCCCCGACTGAGCGAGAGCCCGAAGTGCTTCAGCCCGAAACATCCCGAAAGTTTCCGAAAATTAGGGGTACCTTATTTTGGAGTCCTTATAATAAGGGTCCTACTAGTCCTACTATTTAGGGTACTATATTGGGGTCCCCTATTTTCGGGAACTCCCATATCAACACGAAGCCTGTGCATCCCACAAATCGTTTACACGCCTCAGGACATATGCACTTCCCGTCAAGACAGACATTGAACTCCGCTTGAAAGCGCAGACCCCAAAGCCTACACCCAGAATTCCCCGGTTCCCAAACCCTAAACCCCTCAACCGGCAAGCTGCAAGCAACAAAAAGCACACTCGGACTCAGGCTTCGACATCGAGGAGCTTGGGGGCTTGGGGTTTGCGGTTAGAGTTGATGTTGTAGTACCTTATGTGAAGTTATGTGATATTATATTGGGTTGCATCTATATGTTTCGGAGCTCAGCTTTGTGTCGGGCTCACAAATCAAACGGGGTGGAGGCGGTGGATTTCGGATTTCAATGCCTCTTCCCAATCCTTCAGGAGCTTCGGAAGGGCAGAGATCGAGAAGCACATGTTCAAGTCTCATATGGGAGTTTCCGAAAATACGGGAGCCTAATGTAGTAGCCTTGAGAGTAGGATCCTTATGAGAATGACCCCAAAATAAGGCACCCCCCCCCCCCCCCCCAATTTTCGGAAACTCTCATATTCCTTGATAGAACCCGGTGCAGGACCACCCGTGCGCCGATCTTCTGGGAGTTCTCCCTCGGTCTATCAAGGTACGCTGCGCCAAGTTGAGTCCGACGATGACAGGGGAAATCCGAAGCCCATATTTGAGGTAATCGGAAACTGCAAATCGGAATGACCTACTTTCTTGCAAAGCTCGCAAAAGCGGGTCCTCATGCGATCTTGCCGAAGTACCAGTAGCAGCAGTAGGAGCAGTATTAACCGTAGTAGTGGTAGTAGTCGTAGTAGTAGTAGTAGTAGTAGTAGTAGCAGTAGTCGTCGTCGTCGTACTCGTAGCAGTAGTAGTACATGCTTTGACACGCGGTTGCGACAGAAAGGCTGATATCCTCAATCGACATCGCAGGTGCTTTGCAAGAGTGCAGGATTCACATTCCCCCTCTCGAACTTCAAGCGTCAACACGAAAGCCAACATTCACATCAGAGTGCCTTCCCCATTTGGGTAGTTGTCACAATTATGTTCCCTTTTTGGGTATCCTACAGTAGAAGCCCAAAGTTGGAACCCCATGGCCTCAATCCTTAAAAGTAAATTAAAGGGAATCCCAGCGCTATTTGCCCTTAATCCGGTTTCCAACTTTACCGGGTTCACTGTAGATATTAGGTGCCGTATTATCTTAAGGACCCAAAAGGGGACTGTAATTTTGACAACCACCCATATCTCTTAGAAGCTGCCCCCACTGTAATAGTGACTATAAGGATTAGAAGGGCCCTACTATATTCCTATTATACCACTATTACAGGGTTGGGGCAGCTTCTGACATATCTCGCTTCCAACACTTCTGCTCGAAATGATCGGGAGCTTTGAAGCTCGAGTTTCGCGCCAGGAGATCAACAGGATCCTGAAGCGCAGGCGGGACCGCTGTATGTGTGTGTGTGTATGTACGTATCTGCTAGCTGATGTTATATTATATATACATATATATATATATACACACACACCTTCATACATACATACATATATACATATATGCAAATATACATATGCACATATATGTTTATATAGAAATATACACATATAGACATATATACATATAGACATATAGACATATGGACGTATAGACATATATACATATACATACATATTCATACATATTCATACATATACCTACCTGTTCGTACATATTCATATCCGTATTCATTCATGCATCACAGTCATACATAGTCCCTTCTTCATTCAGGTCGAAGTTGGTGCCCATCGAGCTTGCAGCATGTTTCATACCTAGCGGGTGCTCGGGCAGCCGGGCAGGATGGGGAAGAGTTAGAGGCTACGTTCTACCAGGTATCAGCACGACGACACATAGAAACCACTCACTCGAGCTGTTCTTGAACCAGACCCAACAAGCCGGCTACACTTTGTTGAGGATTGCACGAATCCCCTATTTATTTATCCCAGCCTCGTGCAGTGTAAACTTTGTCACAGGGCGGAGAACGATGGTCCAGGAATCCTCGTGCGCCAGAGATGCATTTGGACTGCTGGTATACTGCAAAATTGACCTTTTTTTGCAGAGTACTGCCTTTTCACGCTGCCTTCCATGATCTTGTTGTTCACTCTATCACCTAATCTAGTTCTGTTATTACTATTAATACTACCAATTAATACTACTAACACTATTACTACTATGACTATTGTTAGCAAATATCGTGCCAACGCATGCGTTTTGCTGCCCCTGGTGACCCGAGCGTTGGAGTCTCTTGGATCCGCGATACGAGGTGCAGCCCCAAAGCTCGGATCGATACTACGCGGGAGTTTGCGAAGATAGGGGACCTAATATACGGTTGATGATATACATCCTGCATTACCTTGAGGACCCTAAACTATGGAAAATATGGTATATTCCTTATGATGGGTAATGCAGGATTTATACCATCATCCGTAGTACCTGTCCTTACTAGAAGGACCGGAAAATAAGGCACCCTTAACTGTCGGAAACCCCCAAGGCACTGTGCTTCGGGAATTAGCCGCTCGGTGTCCGTGTGCATCGCCTGGCTCATGCTCTCCAAGGACCGTGACCCAGTGGAGGGTTGCCAGATATCAGTTAGGGTCCTTTTGCAATAGAGGTACGTTGGGAGCGAACGCGTTTTCGGAGCAACTCAAACTAGGTAGAGCCTGCTACGTTGTCCTCGACGTCTCTGCTCTAAGCTATGGCACCCGCTGCTATCTATAGCTGTCGTCGCAGTAGATATCGTTGTTGCAGCAGTGGTGGCAGCACGAGTCGTCGTTGGTTTAGTCGTAGTCTTATTCCTAGTAGTAGCAGTAGTAGTAGTAGCAGCAGTAGTAGTAGTAGTAGCAGCAGCAGGAGTAGTAGTAGTAGTAGTAGTAGTAGTAGTAGTAGTAGTAGTAGTAGTAGTAGTAGTAGGTAGTAGTAGTAGTAGTAGTAGTAGTAGTAGTAGTAGTAGTAGTAGTAGTAGTAGTAGTAGTAGTAGTAGTAGTAGTAGTAGTAGTAGTAGTCGTATTAGGAGTAGTAGTAGTAGTAGTAGTAGTAGTAGTAGTAGTAGTAGTAGTAGTAGTAGTATATAGTAATAGTAGTAGTAGTAGTAGTAGTAGTAGTAGTAGTAGTAGTAGTAGTAGTAGTAGTAGTAGTAGTAGTAGTAGTAGTAGTAGTAGTATATAGTAGTAGTATATAGTAGTAGTATATAGTAGTAGCAGTAGTAGTAGTAGTAGTAGTAGAAGTAGTAGTAGTAGTAGTAGTAGTAGTAGTAGTAGTAGAAGTAGGGGAGGTTGCCGGCTGTGCTGCTGGTGATGCAGTTGTACTCCCCGTGACTCCGATACTCTAAAGTGTTCGTCCATTCGACACAGTGATGCTACTAAGCTGCTACTATTAACATTGATATCTTGCAACAGTGCTAGTATGTACGTTTACTCCAGACACACGACATGCCCAAAACTCGAAATCCCACTGATAAGTCCTCTGAAGCCCTCCTTACATCCCAACATTCCAAGATACTAGGCTAGCTCTTCCTTAAGTATGTCCGTGAGTCTTGTCGGCACAGACCCCTCAATCTCTAAAGCCTACTTGGGGGGTCGGGGACTTAGTAAGTAGCTAGTAAGTAGACTTATAAGTACCCTAAAAGGGACCCTAATTGGGGTTATGGTACTTATAAGTCCCTAAAATGACCAGTTACTAAGTCCCCCGACTCTCCAAGTAAACTCTTAATCCTAAGCCCTGGGCCCCTAAACCCTAAACCCTCTCCCTTGCATTCTCAGCTTCAGGAGCTGAGTCTGGCCGCGGCGCACGCTAGAGTGACCCGGTTTCTACTACTTTGGGGTTTAGGGTCGGGCTCGTGGGCATTTGTGGGGTTTAGGGTTTAGAGGACAGAAGACTTTGGCTTTGGATATGCACGGCTTTAGGGGTTTGAGGGCATACGACTTCGGCTTGAAACCTCACCTGTCCTCGGGGGCGTTCCGTGCTGAAAAAAGCGCTGTTTCAGACGCATGGTCTACATTTCCACTGCATGGACCCTGCCCGAGGGTTCTGCGACCGTGGTCGGACTTCCAATGCCTTTCTTTCAGAAGCCCTCCAGTCTATCCCTAAAAGGAGCACTGCGTGTTGAGGCCTGCAACCCCTAACCCTGCAACATATCATCGCGCGGCTAAAACTCTGAATGGTATGCGAGCCCCTCTCGAATTCCCACAAGAAGGCACCTCATGATGAGGAACTAGGAATTTGGAGAGCATCCTCCCCTGCCCTATCCCAATATCAAGCCGATAGAAACAGCCTTATCCTTTTTCATGGTTCCCCCAAAAGAACAAACAGACCGCCTAGTAGACCTTCTGAAATAATTCCTATAGACCCCTGAACCCTAGACCCTAAAATGCGGAACCCTAAACCCTAAACGCTAAAAGCCTTCTTGCTGCTTCTGTGGCTGTACGGCCGAAAAGGAGCGAACCAATACAATTGACCCCAACACGGAGCTCCAGAGTAGACTAGGCTTGAACCCCAAACTCCTAACAGGGGCTCGATGCCCCCCAGACACTTGCCACAACAAACAGAGCCACGACAAAACGAAACCCTGAAATGCAGGAAGGAGCTCACAACTGAACCTCGAAGAGTTTAGGGTTTAGGGTCTAGGGGTTCAGGGTTTAGGGGCTGAACCTCGAAGTTGTATGCCCGAACACAAAAGCCAAGAGCTCGAAGCTGCGTCTAAGAATCCGAACCTCAAGCTGCACCCGGATCCAGAGATCCTCGGATCTACCCCACAAAAACCTAAGGTAAAGAAGGCGAGGCCGCAGGCCTGATGGAGCCTTGGGGAACCAGGGGGCCTTGCATGATGCTGAAGTTGCTTTCAAGCTTCTGAAGAGCCACTAGGACCTAGAGTAGGCCCTTATTCCCTTTTTTTGGGGGGGGTTCTGGTTCCCTTATAAACCCCTTTAAACCAACAAGGGCACCTTTTATTCCTAGGTTACTCTTGGGTCTAGAAGAGCCATGATATTTGCGACAGTATGCCATTAGTCTCTGCCTACAGCAGCCAGAAGTCTAGTACAGTGGTTACTTTGCAGCAATAGCACATGCAAACATACATACATACATACATACATACATACATACATACACACACATACATACATACATACATGCATACACATACATACATACATACATACATACATACACACACATAACTAGACATGTAAATACCTGTGTGTGTGTATGTGTATACACACATATATATATATATATATATATGTATATATATATATATATAATGTGTGTGTGTGTGCACATATAGATCAGCATTGTTTGTAAGCCCTCCCCCAAACTCAGCTCCCACGAGGAACCCTTACAGTAACCTTTGTAGTACCCTTCTACTATCCATACAGTATCCTTGTCATAGCCCTTCCAGCACCCTTATAATGCCCACATCACTTGGATTGTCCCAGACACCTGAACCCCGACAGGCCATGCCCAACCACGGATTTCTGCAGTCGCTAGCACTCCTGGAAAGCGATGCTGGCTTGCATGCTTTCGGGTTGGGGGTGTAGGGTCCAGGGTTTCGAGATTCGGGTCAGCAGTAAGGGTCTGTCGTTTGGCCGTTGCTCCGCGAAGTGTGAAAGCGTTGTGAGGAGGCGGCCATGATTGCTATCAGAATGCCATTGTCAGCGTGCCGCAGTCGTCCTCGCAGTGAGCTAGAGGTCGTTGCAGTAGTGCTGGTAGGCTTGGTGGTTTAGTCACGTCAGTCTTAGACTTAGAACTACAGAGTAGCGCTCGTTACGGAGCCCCGGCCGATGTCTTGTTATTACAAGCTCCGTAACCACACTATGAGGGAGTTTCCGAAAAGAAGGGTCCCTACTGTAGTACCCTAAATACTAGGATCTTTACTATAAGGACCCCAAATAAGGCACCCCGAATTTTCGGAAACTCCTATGAGAGTCGCTGACCCTCATAATCACACTCTACGGGCCTTGACACCAGCTGCTCTCGCCTTGACCCTCTGCCAGCCCGAAGCCCCCGGCCCCCAAGCTTCAGTCCCAGTTTCCGAAGCAGGAACATGAAACCAAAGAGCATGTTCGAAGTCTTAAAATCACATCCCTAACCTAAGCAAGTGCAGCCAGCCTTGCAAAATCTACAACCTCGCGCAGGTACAAGATACTCGCTATACTGAGCACTTGCAGGAGTCAGGGTGACTGGCAAGCATGCGCTCCACATAACGAACCAAACGAAAGCCTACAGATGTCTGAAATATGAGGCTGGCTGTGCTTGCCAACTTTGGACCACAACTCCATGAAATGCGCAGGAACACGACATCCGATTTGTGTATCGTACCACGGTCAATTAAGCTAGGCTGTGCTGTGTTGTGCTATTCAGCAGCCCTGAAGCCCTAAAACCAAAGCCTCAGACCCTAAACCAAGCTGAATATCCACCCTAAACCCTCCCTAAACCCTAAACCCTAAACCCTATATCCCCAACACCCGAAGCCCGTAGCTCGAAACCCAAGAAGCCACAGCCGAGGAGAATCGGGATATTGAAAGCGCGCACAAGCTGCCTTTCGGCTTGCAGATGCCAAGCGTCTACTTGAAGGATCATGGGACTTAGTAAGTAGGTTATAATTGGGGTTATAAGTCCCCTAAGTGGGGTTAACCTACTTATAACCTTACTAAGTCCCATGAGCCTTTAAGTACGGTTCAGGGTTTAGGGCTTCATGTCGGAGGCTTCAAAAGGTGGGATGAAGGTAGGTAGGAGTAAGGATCCCTTAGATGAGGATTCTTATTTGGGAATATCCCACCTACCTTCATCCCACCTTTTTAGGCCTCCGATCATGGTTTACGTTGTTGGAGATCTCAGTTGGTTTGGACTCTTAGCTCGTGAGAACTTAAGACTTGGAATAACAACACTGACTGTGACCTCGCCTCCACGGTACCCTCCCACCATTACGTACTAACGCTCCTTGAACTACTGCAATGTGTCTTTCGTGGATGTATAATTTTAGACTGGGTGTTGATGATTTTGAGGCTTGTAGAGTTAAGGGGTTTAGGAGGGTCTGTTATTTCTGATTTTTGGTTTTCTGCGCTCAGGCTACGCTTTCCAGACATTACATCGTTGACAACTCCGCGACAAAGAGCTGAGGTGGTTGAAAGCGAATGAGGTGAGCAAAGACTGCCGTGATCGGGTCGTGCTGAAGATGCGCGAGCGTGCAGACAAGGACGGATTCGGGGCAGTGAAGGTAGGATTCAGCAGAGGCCATTGCACAGGATAAGGCCTTCGATGTTTCGATCAGTAATCAGTAATCATCATCTAGGACCTAGAGTAGGCCCTTATTCCCTTTTTTAGGGTTTAGGTTGCCTTACAAGCCCCTTTAAACCAAAATGGGCACGCTTTTTATTCCTAGGTTACTCTTAGGTCTAATTTCTGCTGGAAGCATCCCAGTGAAGATATTCACTCTAGGGGCCCAAGAAGGACATAAGCATAAGGATTGTTTGGGGATATCCCCTACCTTATTGTTATTGGGCTTCATTATAAGGGGCCTTATGTGTGATATCCCTACTTGGAGGGTCGGGGGACTTAGTAACTGGTTATTTTAGGGACTTATAAGTACCATAACCCCAATTAGGGTCCCTGTTGTTGGGGTGCTTATGAGTCTACTTACTAACTACGTACTAAGTCCCCCGACCCCCCAAGTATCCTTATATTTGCTGATTCATGTGCTTGTTGGGGGCCCTGTCACTATCAAGGCAAGGCTTCCTTTCTTGAGAGTCTTACGGTTGATGATATAAATCCTGCATGACCCATAATAAGAATATGCCATAATTCCCCATAGTTTAGGGTCCTTAGGGTAATGCACGGTTTATATCATCAACCGTATTTCCTGCTTCTTCTCTTCTCTTCCTCCTGACTCGACGGCCGTGCGGCTCTAAGCCCTTGTGAACCGTGGTGAACCCCCCCAAACCCATAAAAAGCCCGAGCACAGTTTCCTCGAAGCCTTATCCGATAGACACTAAGCCCAAACCCGTTTAGCCTAATGAACCCCATGGGTTTAGGGTTTAGGGTTTTAGCATGCCCACCAATCGAAGACCATAAAGACAAAAAGCCAAGCAGATCCAAACCCCCTAGTCCCTATCAGCCCTTCACCAGCCCAAACGCTCAAATGTCCCCACAGCTTAGGGGAGAACATGTGTTCCCACTCTATTTTTAGACCGTCGCCAAGCCGAGAGCACTCTTCGAATTTTGCAGACGAAATCCAAGGAGCCCGAAACCCCGAACTCCAAACCCCAGAACCTATTCACCCTTTCGAACCCTTCAAGGAACGCCAGACTCCCTGAACCCTATAGATCCATCCCCAAGGAACCCTGATATAGAACCCTATAGTACCCTTAGAGGGATCTTAATATGGAAGCCTACAGTACCCTTTAAGGGTTCCTTTACACGAACCCTAAAAACGGCATCGCTTGCAGGCTTCCGACAAGGCCGCGAGGCTCGAACGCCGGCTGCAGAGGCCTGGAAGAAGCCACGCCTTCTTGAAGTTAAGGTTTAGGGTTCGGGGTTAGGGGTTTAGGGCTACTTAGCACAGGTTTTGAGAAGGTTTAGGGTTTTCGGGTTGAGGGTCTTAGGGTTTAGGGCGCAAGGTTTTGAGAAGTTTGAGGGTTTAAGGTTTGAGGGCACAAAGCTTTGATGAGGTTCTTGAAGGGTTCTTATGAGGGTTTTGTCGCGAAGCCAGCAAAGGCAAGGAGTCACTGCAACGCTTGCACAAACACCATGCAAGCATGTTGCCAGCTGCAAGCAGCAAAAACCTCTGCTGTATGTTTTGTGCCCATCTAGACGGGAAGAGGCAAATGCAGTGTTTGTCATACATACCACTGTGACCAGAGCTTTAGCATGTTCTCCACCATACACGCTGAAGACCTCTGTGGGAGCATGCGCTTCTTGGCAAAAGATTCAACGACGTTGCGCCGAGCTATATGTTCGAGTTCATGTTTGATCACCGCACTTCCTGTTACAGTTCATTACTTGTAACACTCTCCGAATGACACCTAGCTCCCATTTTTTGAGTGATCAGGGTTGAGAGAGCTTGAGGTAAGTCCTTCCAAGCTCTACAAACTAAACCCTAAACCCAAAAGCCTAAATCTTACTCCTGTACTGTAAGGCCCCGAGTCTTGTGCACGATCCTTCACCTGAGGCTGAAGACGGAAAAGGCCTCTGAAGAGGAAATCTCGCAGGCAGTTCACTCCCTCAGGCGATAGGGGCTGTGGTTGGATTTCAGGTTAGTTTAGAGCTTGATGGGGTCGATTCCCGTGTAGACTTTCTAAACGCTAAACCCTGACCTTTATATGTTGCTCTGATGTTCCGTTTTCAAGGTTCGAAGGTTTGCGGTGTTGAGAATCTTCCGCCGCTTCATGGCCGGTTTGTGATGACCTTTATCTTAGGGACCCAAAAAGCACATAAGCAGAAGCATTTTATCGGGATATCCCTACCTTATTGGGCTTCATTATAAGGGGGTTTATATGGGATATCCCTATCACAATTTTTGCTTATGTGCTACCTTATTGGGCTTCATTATAAGGGGCTTATCATGTTTTTCCTTCCTAGAAGTGGAGGTACACGAGGGAGTCGATTTAGCTCGCCTCGAGTAGGCCGTACAGTTTAGGGTTTAGGGGTTTAGGGTTTAGGGTTTAGGGTTTTAGGGTTTAGGGTTTAGGGGTTTAGGGTTTAGGGTTTAGGGGTTTAGGGTTTAGGGGTTTAGGGGTTTAGGGTTTAGGGGTTTAGGGTTTAGGGGTTTAGGGGTTTAGGGGTTTAGGGTTTAGGGGTTTAGGGGTTTAGGGTTTAGGGCAGACGGAAAAGAGCCATTAAAGCAATACAACCTTTCTCTGTAACCGTGCTTCGATGCATGGTGCATTTTTAGTTGGGAGGTCTGCTCTCCACACCCTCACTTCCGCTAAGTCGCAGATGGCTTCGGCTAAGCTGCAGTTTTCGGATCAACAGTCCATCATCGTCCCTACACGGCAGCGCGGAAGATGTACCGCTTTTGACGAATCCAGAAGCTATTATGTGAGCTGCAATCGCGATGACCGTATCCGCTCGAGCTCATAGGTTGGAGTCAGTTGTCCTCATGCCAGATGGACACACTAAACGCCCCGAAAACTCCGAATCGAAGGATTTGGGGGTTCCCACACCCAAGAAAGAGCTCTTAAGTTCAATCCCTAAAGCCCTAAAGGCTAATTATTTAGATTGCCCCAAACCCTAAAAAAGCCCTAAACCCTAAACCCCTCAACAAAAAGGAGCCCTAAACCGTCAGGAAGCTTGCCAGGGATATCGAGAAGCTGTGTCCGAAAACGACTATCGATGCGGGGGCCTCTTTAGGGCTTACGGCTTGGGAGGGTTCGGGGTTTAGGGTTTCAGGGTTTCAGGGTTCAGGGTTCGGGGTTTAGGGTTTCAGGGTTTAGGGTTTAGGGCTTGCGGCCTCAGGGTTCAGGGTTTAGGATATTGAGATTTCTCTGGTCGGGTTTTCGAGTTGGATGCAGGGTTTAGTAACTTAGTACCCTGGGGCCTTAGACTAAAGCTTCAAGGAGTTCGGTGTCCGGTAGGGCTGTGATGCCAACAGCGGCCCTGACACGGAGGACCCAATCTCTGAACCTCCAGCTGCAATGCCCGAAGTCCTCCACTTCTGCAGGGGCCTAAAATTCCCAAGAGGGTCCATACACACTACTATTATGGAATTAGGTCCCAAACGCCATAATGGGGATGGTCTTTTGGGACCCAATTCCATAATGGAAGTACCGATGGGACCCTCTGGGTTCTTAGAGTAGGGATTGTGGGGTATACTATACCACGCCCTTCAGACAGTGCCAAGGACAGACTAATCAATCGAGCGGCTGAGTGCTTATGCACAGATTGAACCCCTAAACCCTAAACCCCAATCCGGTTTAGGGTTAAGGGTTTAGGGTTTAGGGTTTACGGCTCTACAAGGTGTCTACGTATACATATTGAGCGCGAGCAAGAGCAAGAGCAGGATCAACAGCAAGAGAAGGAGTGCGAGCGGAGCAAGAGCAGGAGCAGGAGCAGCGAGCCGCAGCGGCAGCAGCAAGAGCCAGAGCAGTAGCCAGAGCCATATCACCCCAATGTGACAGTAAAACGAAGAATACCCCTTATAATTGGAGCGGACTCTTCGAGTTCGCTTTGGCGGGGGGTGGTTCAATATTAGGGGAGGGGATTATGATGGGGCTTGTTGGGCTTTTCTGTGGTTCTTAATTTTGGCTCCCTCGCGCTGACAGCGCGAAGGGTCAGACTCCCCGCCGCAACAGTGGGAGTTAGGATTAGGGGGACCCTTGGGGATATAGACCCTCTCAATAAGGCCCCTTTTAAGAGAGCCAGAAGTAGGGTTCAGAAGGGGTACCCTTTAAGGGGTCTCCCTAATAATACTACCTAAACAGGACAATATCGCGCATCACGTTCGGCGTGCAACAGCAGAGAAGGTCCGACTCCCGCTGCTGTACTCTCCTAGCTGGACCCTAGAGGTCCCCACCTTTTAGGGGTCCTTGTTGTGATTTCCTTAAATTACATAAGCCCTTAAAATCGTAGGCCATTTAGGTTCCAGGTAGCTCCTGCAAGTGCCAAGGCCTAGAGTACCGTCCTGAAGCTTTCAACTCAATCTCCTCAAATCTGATGGTTGCTGCAGTCTTCATGAAGCGGTTTCTTGGAAGTTTGGGGTTTAGGGGTTCTGTGTTTAGAGTTTGTGAGTTTGAGGATCTAGGAAGATGGTGGTGGTCTTACCCCGGTGATTAGGGATCACCGTTTTCAGGAGGTCGCATGCCATGGGAATGGATAGGCTGGCGATGTAGTTCCTTTTTGTTGTGGGCGGGTGTTTTTGAGGCTCAGGTTAATGTTCTCTAGAAGAATGTGATCGAATGAGATCTTCATAAACACCCGATGTTTCAGAAAGCAGATGAAAGAGTTGAAGCATGGCGAAGCATCATGGCATGCATGCGTAGCATCACAGAGGATCAGATAAGCAAGGTAACAAGTTTAATGCATATTACACATGGGAGTTTTCGAAAATTACGGCTACCTTATTCTGGGGTCCGTATAGACATGATCCTGATATGTAGGGGACTAGATTAGGATCCCCTATTTTCGGAAACTCCCATATGGAGACTACATAGATAGATGGAAATCGGGTCGTCACGAGGGGATTGTGGTCGCGGTTGTCTAGTCCCCTGAGATTCGAGGGAGTCCCCCTCACAAGTATGGGTGCCACCGTCGGTGACCAATAATATTGGTGCCTGAATACATTATTAGAAGAGGGTTTTGGGGCTCATTATACGATTCTTATATTAAGGAGCCTTCAAAATAGTATTGGCAATTATTTAGGCCTCTATAATAGTAGCATGAGTTTTGCCTTACGGGTTGAATTCCATTATTCTCCGATGGCTTAAGCTTAGCACTTCTTTTTTATGGATTTCATTTCTTGGGGCCAAACATCGCTTTGGACGAATCCGTCCAGCGCCGTGCAGATGAACACCTGTGCATGCAGCCTTAACGTGCTACATGCCAAAGGCACCCTCCCTTTTCAGGGTCCTTCCCCATCGACAAGTCATGCTTGTGGGCTGAGTGTTCGGGGCCCGAGTTCGGGGTTCCGGATTTCGTATTCTTCTGCCAAGGGTTCAGAAACTCGACTTACATGCACTCTAAGACCTAGGCAGTATGGCCCCTATATAATCCCTATATAACCGAAAAGGTTAACCTTTAGTTCCCCATGATATCCGACAAGTAGGAAGACCCTTAAACCCCTCAATCCCTAAGCTCTATAGCGCTTCGCCTCATGCCCAACTGTGCAGCTTCGCCACCTTCTGTCGATTTGGGAGCCTTTGTTACCGCCCAGCGTCGTTGAGGAGGAGGCCCACCAGTTAATGGCAGCTTTTTCGGCAGTGTCCAGGCTTCAGGGTTTTGGGGTTAATTTTTAGGGTTTAGGGTTTAGGGTTTTAGGGTTTAGGGTTTAGGGGTTTAGGGTTTAGGGTTTAGGGGTTTAGGGTTTAGGGTTTAGGGCCAAGAGTTTAGTTAGAGTGTAGAGTTGTTCAAGAGTTGCGGTGCAATAGAACCAATAGAATGCATCCCAAGTCCTTCCGGGCCATGGCCCCCTAAACCCATACATCACAACCCAACACCCCACGACCTCAAAGCGCCGAAGCGTCGGATACTCCTCAAATTGGACAGAGCGGGCTTCGGTACGTGAATAGTCGTGCTCCTGCACAGTCAGGATGTCAAAAGCTGGGGTTATTGACTACTTGCAAGGTTAAAACCGGTTTCTTTGTGCCTGGCACTTCTATGGTTCCGCGGTAGTGGTGCGGTGCTGGTACTGGGCCGGGGGGCGGGTGGTGGGCGGCGGCGGCGGCGGTGGTGGTGGCGGTGGTAATAGCTGTAGTAGTTGTCGTCTTCGACGTCGTCGTCGTGGAAGTCGTCGTCGTAGAAGCAGCAGTAGCGCGAGCACTTGCACGAGCACATACTACCAGTACTAGCACTAGCAACAACAACAGCGGTAGCGGCAGCGGCAAGGCGGCAGTGGTAAAGGCTGCAGAGGTAGCAGCAGCAGCAGCAACAGTAGCAGCAGCAGTAGTAGCAGGAGTAGGAGTAGCAGTCAGTGGCAGTAGCAGTGTTTTCGGGTCTTGTCTCTTGCGGTGTTCATGAACCCTTGCCTCTTTGGGGTTGATAGCCCGAGCCCGGGTGGGACTCGAGAAGCATAGGCTGGACCCCTTCCGAGACATCGAAGCTGGCCGTCGCAGGATGAATGCTACGTGTACAACGACGATGACGACGAGAGCATTGAGGTGCGGGGGATCTTTCCCTCCTTGAGGTTGTTCACGAACTGTAGGGAGGTGTTCAAAGGTTCTCCTGTCCTTCGGAGACTTCAAGTAATTCGGGTTGACCACTCATAGTGCAGTGATCGATAGAACCATGCCACCAGACAAACACAGTAACAGTCATGCAGTCGCACCCAAGCAGTACTCTCGCTATTGAGCTATTTGCAGCCTTATCAGGTTGCAAACGAGAACTTACAAGCAGCGTCATATGTGAGCAACTAGTTTGGCCAGCGAAAGTATTGACAACGCGATAGGATAAGAAGAAACGTCACACTCGCATGTCTTCCAGGTGCGAACCAGTGTACCCATAAAATCGTGTTGCAGCAGGATGCTGAGCCATGTATTAACTTAAGAGGCTCATAGTGCCACAGGCTTGGGGGGGCTATACGTGAACTGACGATGGACGTTGTAAGCAAATATATGATATACACTGATACACAGCTTGTTGTGCAATCGTGTACCTTCCTACTTGTGTCCACGTGCAGAGATTTTGTACCTGTGTATCTGTATGTGTGCCTCCGTGTACATGCTCACGCGCGAGTTGCTATGTGTGTGTGTATATATACATATATATATATATATATATATATATATATGTATTATATATATATGCATATATATATATATATATATATATATATATATATATATTTGTTGATTATATATATATATGGAAAGAGATACAAGCGCGGGCAGCCATCGGCAGCACGACTACATACGACGTGAAAGCAAAGACCTGCATATTGCAGAGGCTTGCTACAGTTCTCCATATCTCTCTCCAATGATGTCCGCCAGCTTGAGCGCGGAGGCACGCGTGTAAGCCCGCAGCATGCCAGGGATTTGGGCTGAAAGTTTGGGATGATCAATAGCGCTCGTCTGTTCGGTTCCTCACTCATCATCAGATTGGGCTTAGGAGATTGTTAGAAAGGACATTGCGTCATTGCGCCTTCCTTTGCCTCATTCCTTGCTGCGCGATTCCTCTTATGCAAGAAACTCTGCAACTTGATAACTTAAACCCCGATGCCCTCGTGCATCCTCGTGCATCCAATGCCCTAAGCCCACCACTCAAAGCTCGTGACCAAGTCGCGGCCCCACCGTGACATACGCCATCCGAAAGGCATGTCACCCCGTCACAACCCAATTTATCGTTATGCCTGTTGTTTTTGTGTTCTACCTGTCTCCCTCCCTCCCTCTCTCCCTCGCCCCCTAGCCCCATCCCAATCTGAGCGTGGCCTTCGTGGAGGAGGTCCAGACCACATGCCAAGACTGCCAAGACGTGGCAGCTTGATCAAGAGCGAAACACATGCCCTGTAATCTGCAGACGGACAGCTTTTATAGGGGCCTCAATAATTACCAATACTCTTTTGGGGGTTCCTGACTATAAGTATAGTATACTGAGGCCCAAAACCCTATTCTAATGATGAAGGCCCCTATATTACGCGCTTCCTCCCTTCCTCATCCTCTCAGTTGTCTTCCTCTGTTCGCTTCAAGTGTCGGATTGCTCACCCGCCGGTAGGGAGCGTGAGCTGGGTTTAGACCATCGTAAGACGGCTTAGGGTTTAGGGTTTGTTGTACCCTACTGGAGAACTAGATGCAGCGACAGTAATCGAAGTCAGTACGAGAGGAACACTTCCTTCAGATACTTGGTTGTCTGTGGCCACCTGTGAAGCTAATTCCACGAAGCTAATATGGGAGCCCGAATAATTACCAATACTATTTGAGGGGGGTTCCTTATCATAACTATAGTATAATGGGCCCCCAAACCCTATTCTAATTATTAAGGCCCCTATATTATCATCTCTTGGATTATGACTGAACGACTCTAAGTCGGAATCCATGCTGGCTAAGCAGTGTTCACGGATGAGCCTCCAAAGTACAGGCAGTCATACCAGCACAAGTGGTAGTCATGCTCCTTTCTACCAGCAACTATGTATGCAAACTTATGGGTAGTTGTCAAAATTAAGGTTCCTTTTTGGGTACCTTAAGTATTAGGTGCCGCATTACACTACGGACACAATTTTGACAACCACCCATAGCTCAGCTTCTCTCTCTCGCTCTCCCCTGAGCCACCAGCCGCCCCTCTCACCCACCGAGATGCCTTTTACCCTGCTTGTCACGAGAGGAAACCCTAAACCAAGCCCTAGGCCCTCATAGTCTAAACCCTAAACCCCTGAAGCCCCAAACCCTAAAACCCTAAAGCCCTGAAGCCCTAAAACCCTAAAGCCAGGAAACCCTAAAGCCCTGAAGCCCTAAACCCCAAAGCCCTGAAACCCCTAAAACCCTAAACCCCTGAAACCCCCAAACCCTAAACCCCTGATGCCCTGAAGCCATAAAACCCTAAAGCTTTCGGCCGCCCGCCGCAAAAAAGTAGCTCAAAAAGAAAACCTAAAGCCCTAAACACACTCTAAAATCCTTAAACCCCAAAACCCTGAAGCCTAAACCCCTAAAGCCCCAAAGCCCTAAATTCAAAACCCTGAAGCCCTGAAGCCCTTATTACTTGGAGGGTCGGGGGACTTAGTAACTGGTGATTTTAGGGACTTCTAAGTGTCATAACCCCAATTAGGGTCCCTTTTAGGGCACTTATGAGTCTACTTACTGACTACTTACTAGGTCCCTGAACCCTAAACCCTAAACCCTATGCTACCCTTGTAGAGCTCTTTAAAGGAGCCCTTAGAATCCCCTTTAAAGGAGCCCTTACTAAGTCCCCCGGCCCCCGAAGTAGAGGCTGATGAGCTCAGGGAGCTCAAGGCGACGGTACTCCAAGAGTCCCAGGAGCAGTACCTTCGAGAGCTCATGGAATCTTCGGTTATGGGGGTTGGGTTTTAGGGTTTTAGGGTTTATGGTTTTAGGGTTTATAGGGTTCTAGGGTTTAGGGTTTCAGGCTTTTAGGGTTTCGGGTTTTCGCCCTTACTGGGGCTTAGCTACTAGTAGAGTCGGTAACCTTTAGCCTTTTTGGGGGAGTACAGTCCTATATAGCCAAAAAGGTTAACCCTTTACAGTAAACCCCATAAAGTTGGAATCCGGACTAAGGCCAAAAAGTGCTGCGATTCCCTCTACATTATTATTAAGGATTGAGGCTCTGGGGTTTCCAACTTTTGGGCTTCTACTGTAGTTCCCCATGATACCCGACAAGTAGGGTTATTAGGGCTTAGCAGAATCTCGGGCTCAGGGTTCGGGGCTTAGGGTTTAGGGAGGGTTTAGGGGTGGGTGTATGACATGATTCTGCCGGAATATACTCCAAAAACCTCTCATGCTCATCATTGCAAGGCCGATATATGTGTGGGCTTAGGTTGTCGGGTTCGGGTCAAGTTCATGGTGGCGGACAGGCGGTTCTCATGCAACACGGTCTGAGGCTTTCAGAACTCCCATGCACACCGTCCTCGCAGGATGCGATCTCGTCCACGGCCGCCTCGTCCACGCAGTCGGTCATTGTCTCTTTGTAAAGACGTTAGGGACCTGCCGGTCGATTACCTAGCGGGCTAGGTCTCACTTTGGGCTCCGGGAGCGGTGAAAGCCGTTTGGAGCCAACCGGATGGAAACATCCAGATGTTTGGGCCTGTCCTTATCCCTAGGGCTCCAAGTATGCAAATAGTGCCTACTTTGGGGTCGAAAGTCTTTAAATCGTGCCTACTTTGGGGCTGTTTGGAGCCCCAGGCTTAAGACTAAGACGGTCCACGGTAGTTTAGGATTCTTGCCAGTTGCGCAATGTATCTGCCAATGACAGATGTTTGTTTTATTTGGCTGCGTCCCCGATGCGGGCAACAGGGTCCAGCGGCTGCAAGCCTATTAAATTACAGCCGTCCGCATTATACAATCATAACAGTATAGCATAACTAGTGGTGATATGAATGGTTAGTATGTGTGTATATATGTATGTAATTATACACGAGGCAAGATGTGTCATATATATATATATACACACACACATACTGTGTTACTGTACACACATATGCATACACATATGTATCGACATAGGTACATTTACACATACATACCTACGTGCATACATATAAATATACCCTACATATCGGGAAAAACAGGTCGGATCATTTGTTTCTCACCACGTGACCTTAAAGTCAACTGCTCGAGAGTGTCTTTCCACGAAGGGTTTGAAGGCAGCTGCCAGGAATCGTAGTTATGCCAACCTGCATCCGTAAACTTCATGCAAAAGGGCATAGCGCTTTTTCGCCATGAAGCTGAAGGCACTCACACCTATAGCTGATGGTCCAGTTGCTTATGCTTCAGGCTTTAGGATTTTAAGGAGTTGTGTGTTGCTTGCTTTTGAGGTTTTGGGGGTGGGGAGGTGCATCCCTGTACCCTTTGTCCTTGGGGTTGCAGCCAGACGTTTGACAGCGAAATCGCCCGGTCTGTCCTTATTTAGCCTTCGGCATCGATGGGGGGTGGAGCCCCTGTCCATCCCATGGTCCAAGCTTCGGAGTCTAGTGGTTCCACCCAGAGCTTCCACTCGCAAATCCAAACACAAAGCCTTAGTTTTCGACGTGGACACCTGGGCGTTCCGTAAAGATGCACGACCACTAGATTCGATCATCCCTCCTTTGCCTTTTCGCGACTATGACTGTTCAGGGTTAAGGGTTTAGGCAGCATTGTTCGTATTGCGTACCAATCTTCTGGGAGCACTGTTGTAACTGGCGCTTATGATAATGACACTATGCCTTACGCGTGCCTGAGTTTTCCCGAAGTGGGTAGTTGTCAAAATTAGGGTCCCTTTTTGGGTCCTTATTATAATACGGCACGTAATTAATATTTAAGGTACCCAAAAAGGGGCCATAATTTTTTCAACAACCCAAGTGGTGGTTCTAGACGCCGAGAGCCCTGACCATGTGAGAGGGTCGTCACGGAGGCGCCCGGGCGCGGAGATCCGGAGCTTCGATA
>CAJNDT010000279.1:215000-254212 GCA_905221615.1 Symbiodinium sp. CCMP2592 | reverse complement strand
ACTTCCGCGAGTGACAATGTTAGTACCCATAAAACATCCCCGGAGTTTGTTGCCGGTCTGTTGCTAGGATCAGCTCCATGCATCGCCGAAGGGGTGTTCGGATGCTTCCATGTAGGATGTGAACTTTATCGCATTCGTGTGCCTCAAACAGAGCATTGAACCCCGTATGCGCATGCAGCGGAAAACACCAAGAGATGTGTGGGGGCTTACTTCCGGAACCACTCCTTTCCTCGGGAGGTAGAGGGAGAGCCAGTCTGCAAGCCCTGATCAAACAGAAGCCCAGCTTAGGTTGGCTGGTTTGGCAGATCGTCGAGCATGACCCGCCTGAGCTGCCACCCGAGACGCCGTCGGAAGCCGTGCTTGCAGAGAGGTCTTGCGGGCTCCCAGGGTTCTTTGCTTCTGATGTCTGTCGTTTGGGGCCTGGAAGTGTCTTCTCTGTCCTTGTTCTTGACGTCCTCCATACCATCTAAACGTGTCAAGAGTCGAAAGCATCCAGAAGCCACTCCAGAAAGATCTTGATTACGACGACGACGATGTAACCCGTGGCTACAACGTCGAAACGATGCTGATGAGGATGACCATAACTGGAAGAAGGACAGAACCCTAGCGGCTGTGGCTTCGCAGCTTCGGGATCCGATTGCATTTCGGGAACTGCTCGAGCGACTCTCTGGAAGCGTTGACTTCGTCTTTGCTAAAGAACAACCCCACACACATTAGAGACACAAGCCCACAAGAACCCCAGAACAACGTCGTGGAACCGTGTTAGAACCTTATGAAATTAAGCTGGAGCTGACGTGCGCTGTTGAGGCAGGTTTTGCAGACGAGACATCTTGCATTTCTACTCGTGTTGGACCGAGCACTGCATCTTTCCGAAGCACTGCAGCCCTGCACTCCACAATACTGCAAAGGACCCAACTACTCGAACCTCGTGGCCAAGCCCCGATGCCTACACCTCTGAACCCGAGTGCACTCGTCTGTCCATGGCCTTGCCCAGCAACGCCGGCAAGGCCTGACCGTGGTCGGGTGTGTCAGCAGTGTCCTCGAAGAGGCAAAGGAGAGGCAACGCAGGACATAACAAACTTCGGCCCCAAACTTCAGCCCGGTCCCGAGATGCATTGAAGGCCGAGGCAAACGGCGAGGCCTCCAAGCCCTCAGACTCCTCAGGGGCCAAACAAGACGCATAGATCTGGGGGACTTCAGGGGAGCGATGCATGGATCTGTTGCCTCCGGTTCTGGAGTCATCAATCGAGATGCCATGGAGTCCCCAAGAGCATCTCCCACCAATGGCTCCACCAGTGCTGCAAACGCCTCATCCTTGCACTGCAACTTGGCGGGATGCTCCATCAGCTTTTGTTATGTGATTCAACATGGCGTGACAGCACCGATCGACAGCGCAGTGAACATGACAAATAGCTTGATTCTAGACGCAGGCATGACCAATGGCCTGACAGCACGGAAAATCTCCGTGGTCCTGGTCTTCGATCGGCTCGCCCGGCTCCTCCGGGGAGACGGACTCCTCACAGCTGCGTCTGCTCGCATGACCGCATGAAGTGTACCCACTTCTGTTGCATCGCCTCCAGAAGCGAGCTCGGGAAGTGATCATCTTCTGCAGAGTCTGGATCCTGCAACGCCAGATCCTCGACAAGTCAAGACACAACGCCTACAGAAAACTGAATGGCCCTGTAGCATGAGTGCAAGCCTGCAACAAGTTGCTGGCATCCATCGAATCGTGTGATGCCTGTAAGGACACATGCGTGCAGAAGTTGCGAAGTTGCTCTGGCGCTGCAACTGGCCCAATCGCCTCCAGTAGCGAGCTTGCGAAGTGGGGATGCCTGGACTGCTCGAAAGCTCAACAATGCCACATGGCAAGAGTCCCAAACAGCGACATCCTAATGATCGAATTCGACAGCTTCAAGCTGAAGACTAGCATGAGGCTCGGAGCCTTAGAATATTTACTTATGCAGTCTGGATAAACGTCTGAGATCAGAGCTCCAAGCACTCCACAGCGTTCAGCTCACTGGCATCATCATCCGCTTGCAACCTCGTTGTGACAGGTCTCATCTGCAGATGGTGCGGCCAGGAGATCACGCTTGCATCCACAAGGCCTGCCGCTCTCGTCTTTCTGCGACTCGTGCGTTGCCACCACTTCGGGCCTCAGCTGTCGCATGCTGCTCGACAGTCAGTCCGCCACTCTTGCCTAGAAAAGGGCCACTACGCTTTACATGGCTTAACGCAAACAAGAACAAGAACAGCAGCCAATCGAGAGAAAAGTCCGGAGGTTTCAGGGACATCACACAAAGGCATGGGCTTTGGCTGCTGCGGCTGCGCCGCAGGTGCCTCGTCCAGACCGCAACAGACATGCGCAAACTTCAGCAGCAGTCAGCGTCGAGCCCTGCCTGTGGCCCTTCGGAGCCTGGACTGGCAGCCTCTGTCAATAGCACAATAGCACAAACCGTCTTCAATGTTCCGACACAGTTCTGCATTCTCAGAATGGGCCCTGAGTCCACGCAGAGGATTCTGACGAATCCGAAGCTTCTCGCATACAGCCATCGCAGGCCCCCCCACAGGTGAAGCATCGGAGGCTCCCTCGAGGTCCACGGGGTTGCTGCACCTGCCGGGGCTTCGCAAAGCAGGGGGACATTGCGCTCTGCTTGCAAGTAGTCTTGCGGGGAGCACCTCGAGCTCAGACCTGCCTCCAGCATGCCGGCCATGACCTTCAAGCTCGTCTCGCTTCAGACAAAGGCAGACAACTTCCACTAAGAGAATCCAAGCAGAGGGCAGCATCGAGCTGGGCCGCCTCACGGGCCGCCCGCATCTGAGCAACACCAAAGGCAAACCAAACACCAAGCGACAGCCAACGATCTCCAATCCATCGCTGGAAGCAGTGGCCAAGACGACGAGAGTGATGAAACCAGTCATGACCATCGTCATCAGAATCAGCACCTGCAGAGCATCACCAACACCATCACCATGATCACGGTCAGAATCCCAACAATCAGCTGGTCCACCCTATCACAATCGTCGTAGCGGCAAAGACAACTGAAAGGCGAAGTACGAGCCTTCAACTGCAGGAGCCGTGTGACACAAAAACCTTGAGAAACTCAGCAGATATCGAAGTCTCATTCGATGATGTAGGGGCCTCAATAACTCGAATAAGGCTCTGGGCCCGCTTATGGTGCAACTATGACAAGGAACCCTAGGGAACAATGTTACAATTTTAGGAAACCCTCAAGGTCGAGGGCGGTGCCGCAGTGAAATGTGCGCAGGCGATGCGGTCCTGTCATGATAGCAGGCTACCAATCACTTGGAGGGCCGGGGGACTTAGTAAGTAGGTAGTAAGTAGACTTATACGTACCCTAAAAGGGACCCTAATTGGGGTTATGGTACTTATACGTCCCTAAAAATAACCAGTTACTAAGTCCCCCGACAGTAGTATACGTTCCTGAATAGTGTGAAGTGGGCTTTGGGGTCTTCTATACTATAACTATGACTACACTCAGGAATCCCAAGATAGTAGGCCCGTGCAATATGCTAGCTTTCGAAAGTGCTACTACAACAAGGCCTTGTCCAGTTTGTGCTGCTTGCGCCGCCCCATCGCTGGACAGAAAAAACCCTGAGGTTAGGCGTTTGTTTGCTTTGTTGGCAAGACGTGCAGTTTTTCAGCGGTGCCTCTATCTCGCTCGCTCATGCTAGCACTGGCACCTCGATGTCGTGTGAGTTCAGAAAGAACAAACCGTGTCACAACTTGAAGGTGTGCCCCTGTCTCTAGTTCAGCGAGTTCCGACGACAGATCATGACGGTCTCGATTCAGTAACTAATTTCTATTGCACAAGTACGCCGCCACATTGTTAGATTGCACTGCTGCCGATTCAAAAAGGCGCAAGCTGAGCCAGAAAAATCCGCCACGACAACGGACACTCAAAAAATAAGCCGACCTACTGCAGAAAACGGTCTGTGCCTTGAACGCTAGACGAGAAGCGGACTTTCAGCTGCTGCGAGAGTGAAGTCCGAGCGCTCTTTGCGACGAGGCCCGCGAGGAAGGACCTGCAAGCAAGAGGATGTTGGTGGCATTGCTGCCGCTGCTGCTCCTGATGACTGCTACAGCTGCAGTCAGTTATACTCAGACAGACACATGCGCGATTTAGAGCTCGCGTCAGAACAACGACACATGCTAAATGCAGGGGCGTTTGAAAGTATGAGAGCGAATAAGCAAAACGGGACCGAAAGACTAAGGACATCTGGACATGCAACTACGTAGACGATCATGATTAAGTATCCATGCAGGTCTATGCCTGCAGTTCGCTCTCGCGCTCGACTCGAAGACTCTGAACCTCGTTCCGTCTATTTTGTGCTTCATCCGAGGGAGGGCACGGGATCCCCTATCATAGGAGCACATCACATGTCTCTTCCAAGCGGGCCGCTTCAGCATTGCAGGAAAAGTACAAGAAAACCATGGAACATGTCAAAAACATAGGCAAAGCTTGTAAAGGCTAAGAAAAGCTATAAAAAGCTATAAATAGCTAAAAAAGACTAATAATTTCCTGCAGTGACGTCTCGATTGGACCTGTGGCTTTGGGTTCAGGAGTTCAGGGTTTGGAGATAGTGGCGAGGGTTTTGGGATGAAGATAAAGGGTTCAGGGTGGCGGATTTCGGATGTATGATTGAAGGTTCTGTTTGGTGCTTTAGGGTTGGCAGTTAGTTGAGCGGGGGATTTTTCTTGGAATTATGTGGCATGCAGTGCGTTTTCCAATCCACTAGAAAAAGCTAGAAAAAGCTAGATAAAGCTAGAAAAAACTAGAAAAAGCTAGAAAAAGCTAGATAAAGCTAGAAAAAGCTAGAAAAAACTAGATTTTTCCTGATTTGGGGCCGGGGGCCCGGCTAAGGAATTCCATTGAAAAGCTAGGCAAGGCTAGAAAAGGCTACAAAAAGCTTGGCATGCTTGAGCCACCTGAGGACCCAGTTTATCACATGTTCAGCGAAGGATTTTACCAGGATTTATTTAGCTCCTTTAATGGTGCCCCGGCTGCGAAGAAGCCTACTTAGAAGAAGCATTAGATGCGCCCCTAAGACCCTATAGGTAACTTCAGATTGAATCGGCGTCGTGCATCGGAAGGAGCTCGTGTTGGGATGGGGGTCGGACCTATGAGGGCAGAAGACAAGGGACAGATTGCGTATTGGGGCGCTGTAAAGAGGCCTAAGGCATCAATTCCGTCGATGCTGTGTAGAAACTCAGACCCGTCTTTCTCCGAACTCCGGATTTGTGACTTCGGGATCTTGGTCAAGGAGTTTAGGAGCTGATGCTTCCTAGGGTTGTACTACTGCTTCAAGCCGTGATTGGGTGCCGCAACTTTCCGGTCTCGGGAGTAAACGGGGTGCGAGTGCTAGGTGCGGACAAACATGAAATAACTCGGTCCTGATCACAGGCATGGCAGGAGCTTTAAATGCTCGCGATGGCCAGAAATGCTTAAATCGAGCAGATTCGGGTGTAAGGTTTGGACCACCGCAGGGTGCAGAAACTGGTCTTAGGTTTTGCGGCCTTGTGATTGTGACAACACTGCACTGGTTCCAAACGTATGGCATGAGGAAGCTGTATGGGCTGTATGGGATTGTAAGACTCAGACACTGCCTTTTGGGCAAATGCTGCGGGAGGACGTAGCTTGAGATCATGGCCTCGATGCACCTTGTCCTCGTAAGCTGAAGCCGTACTGGCATTCAGACCGATGAGGTGAAGAGACACAGCAAAAATGTCCGCAGCGACTCAGTTTTTCGAAGGCAAGCGATGTCACGGGTGTGAAACATGGGCCGAAGGCAGGGCTCACTAAACGCATTGGCAGCGGCGCCTAAATACGGGATGCGTGTTTTGGACCGCAGAGCCAATAGACCTAAGGCATCCTAAGGCTTGCCTAAACCCCAAAACCGTGCTGTAGAACCTGATGAATAAGCGCCTCGTTTAACAGCGTTAACAATCGGATGCTGCTTCATTGTCTTTCCAGCTTGGAGGTGAACGTACACCGAACACCAACCCAACTTTGCCTTTAATTTAAATTTGAAGTCGCACCAAGCCTCTTGCTGGGTTGGACGTCGAGAAAACCACCACAACCCGAGTTCGGGAACCTTTGTCTGAATGACTGTTGTGCGCTGCTGAACGACTGTTGTTTCTTTTGTTTGTTTGTTTTTTCGTTTGCTTGTTTGGCTTCACATGCTAAGCGGTCGTTATGCTACCCACCCACCCAGTCAGATTCTGTTTGCCTTCGCTGGGAAACCGACGGGGGAGGGAAATTGCTGAATGTCTTAGGAGAAGGGGGCACCTTTTCACATACGGGGACAAACGATGTTGCTGCCACCACCATGTACAGCAAGTGTGTGGCTGGGGGGGAGGAAGGCGCGGTTTTAAACTGCTGCGATATCTGTTGACGTCCTGCGGTGCATTCCTCAAACATATTCAAGCATATGTTTGCGTTCGCCGAGAAGCCGAGAAGGAAGAAACTGTTAAACCCAAATATGCCTGGATATCATCGCCAGAAACCTTGCGAATAATCATTGTGAGAAACCGAAGTTGCTGCGACTGCTGGGTTGGGCAACTGTGGTCGGACGAACTACTGTGTCTTATGTTGGGGTCGTAGGTGCACGTGTTCGGCGGCCGTTGCTACTCCCGCCCCCCTTAGGTTACGTTTGCCGGCTTGAAGCATGGGCATAGGAGCCTTCAAAATGGTTGAGAAGTATTTGGTGTCAGTCAGCATGGCATCCCTTTCATCTTCCAACTCAATTTTGCCATCATTCTGAGCTCCGCCACGCTTGGAGTTCACGCGGACAGCTTCTTATCAAAGTCTGGGTTTGCCAAACCCTATCACTTCGTGGGTTTGGAGTTCAGGGATTGCTATGGTTGGCTCTTTTCCTGTCTCGTGGTATTTTTGATTGTTCTTCGAGGTTGGGGAGTTGAAAGAACTGTTGAAGGTGTGTGACTCCGGGTGCGAAAGTCAGCTTCACCGTGCGCCACTCTAAGGTTTTAGGGCTTGCCACACCCCCCGAGTTTGCCACTCACGCATCCGTGCTGGCCCGATTTCATGTCTTGGCGGAAAGGCAAGGGGTTTAAGTGCAAATTAGGGAAGCAAGGCTTGGATGCAGAATTCTGGCCTTAACACTATTCGTCCTGATGAAATTGAACCGCGTGGCTTGAGTGACACTGAAAGTTCTTAAAGAGTGGATCACCAGACCTTGGAACTGGTGCAAGGAATACAGATATGCTTTTGAGGGAGAGCTTTCTTGAAAGCTTCGCTCCAGGTCCTCGATCTTTTCCGTTTGGTGCAAGATGTCGGTTTACCACAGGTGAAGCTGGCATGCAGCACGGCTGCTCCCATTCAAGAGCCGATAGCAGAAGCCTCTGTTTTAGGCTCTGCCTTTGCTGCTGAGGTTTCAAACTCGAGGGTGCATCCGCAGACACTTCCAGCTACCGAACACAACATTCGTCGTGACCCCACGTCCTCGTGGCTTCGGCGTTTGCTTTTTGAATGTTTTTGAGCTCCTGGCTGCTCGGCTTCCTTGCTTCGCGGCTTCGGATGTAAGTTACCTGTATCTGTGTTCTGCAAAAAACCGTGGCGTAAAACGATGCACATGATCTCCCTATGATATTATTGGCTTGGCCATTCCCTTTCGTACTGCGGCAGCCATGGGATTCATGTCACTGTATTATTATTTCAAGCAGATGAAGCTTTTGACATCTCCTACCATGATCGAATTACAAAACCATTGTGTGCTTTTCTGTGCTGTATCGCCCGACACGCCGCTCACGTTCATCTGATTGTCGTCCTGAACCCTCGTGCTTAGCTCACCCAAGGCGGGCATCGTGAGCATCAGCTGCCTGCCACGGGTCACCCCGGGTCACGAGCCCGGTGAAGTCCGTCGAGCAGCTCTCCGCAGAGACGGCTTTTCGCTGCTGGCAGGCACACCGTAAATACCGCAGTCATACACTCCCAACAGACGTAACTCGCAAAGCCCGGCGGGTTTGTCCACCCCCCCTCTTGCCACTCCATCCCCCTTTTTGAAGGCTAACGCCCCGCCAACTGGCGCTTTCCGTCATGCAAGGCCCTGAACTGAATTCCTGCATGCACTGGTGTCCTGCTTCGAACAGCCCAAGACACAGATGTCAAGCAGCCCCGACGCAGAGCCACTCAAGAAGATCTGACCAAAGCCACTCAAAACTGGGTGACCAGGCTCCGGGCTTTGCAAGCTCAAATGCCTGGGTTCGCCGACCCGCTTTCCAGCTGTTAGTTCTGAGCTATACAAGCATTCCTACATCGGGATCATGTTGTCGCTCTATGAGGCTCCCCCTGTCAACAAGCCATGTCCTTTTGGGTTTTTTATTGACAAGAGCTCACCACCTGATAGCTCCAGAGCACTGGGAGGGCAAGCATGAGAGTAGGTTTACTCCTGGAAATCTCTGAATGCTTTGCCTTTCTAAACCGTAGCCTAACGCATCTATACCTGATTACTGAAGACCTACAGGGGTCCCTCATTCATTGCAATTCCGGAATAGCTCAGCAAGAAGGCTGGCACCTTCAGTGTTAGAGAAGGTGGAAGGACATTCCGCAACGAATAAAGTATACAGCTTATCCAAACAGAGCCCTGTAAGCCCAAACTCTTGGGATCTCCACTTGATAAGAACCCGCATAAAATGAGGAATCCTATTTGAGGTCTCTACCAGTAAGACACCCATTAACTTCCTTCGGAGAATCGAGCTTCAGAGTTCTTGACAGGGACTGGACAGGTGAATTCCGTCGGGAGTGGAGCCTATCAAAGCCGTAAACCCCTAAGCCGACCGTTCGGAAGCTTGGCATTGCACCCGAGCTGAGTTCCGGACGAGCGCAGCACGTGAGCTGCAGCAGTTGCTGCCACCTCATGTCATAATAAGGGTGTGTAGTTCTTCATCGTAGTTTAGGATGCCGGCGCCAGGAGTCTCCAGTGCAAGGGTTCGGGGCGCACAGACGTGAGTCCGGTGGTCTCAAACCACGGACGTGCTCACGACATCCCCATGTCCTGCAACCCTTCCACCAACAGGTAATCTAGTCGTAGAAAATTCTGAGAGGGGGACCACCCACGGTGCTCCTGCCCGGGAACAGCAGCAAAAGCATAGGCACATGCAGTCTTGTTTGGAACCTTGCTGTTGCCGAAGAAACAATCCTCGCCTGCTGCCGCTGCTTTTGCAACATAGATGTGGCATCTTTGTGCTGCTTGTTGTCGGCCTCCACATCATCGAAACGTGTTAGGAGTGAAAAGCATGCAGAAGCCACGCCAAACACACACACACACACAAACACAAACACACGCACACACGCACACACGCACACACGCACACACGCACACACGCACACACGCGCACACACACACGCGCACACACGCGCACGCGCACGCACGCACACACACACACACACATACGCAAAGACACAAAGACACAAACCTACAAGAACCCCAAAACAACGTCGTGGAACTGTGTTAGAACTTTACGAAATTAGGCGGGAGCTGACGTGCGCTGCTGCTGAGGAGGTAGGCCAGGTAGGCGTTGCAGACGAAACATTCGAAACAGCTGGCGATTTTACTCGTGTTGGACCGAGAACTGCACCTTTCCGAAGCACTGCAACGCTGCACTCCACAACACTGCAAACAACATGCAACGGACCCAACTACTCGAACCTCGTGGCCAAGCCCCGATGCCTACACCTCTGAACCCGAGTGCACTCGTCTCAGTCCATGGCCTTGCCCAGCAACGCCGGCAACGCCTGACCGTGGTGCAAGTCGTCAGGGCTTCCGGTTGAAAACAATTTTCTATATCTATATGTACGAAGACGAGGAGGCTTTTCGGCAGCAGAGTCGAGCTCTCCCCATCGCACACAGATACACCCACAGAGAGAGAAAGAGAGAGAGAGAGAGAGAGAGAGATGACAGCCAAAAGCGTTTCCTCTACTTGACACTCGCTCTTCCACCCGCGACGCGACGACGCAGTGTCCTCCGTCGAGGTTTGGGAGCTGGCAGCATCTTGCATGGAATCTGGCTTTCCTTGCAGAGGGCGCGATCATCCTGACTTTTCATCTCACAGCCGAGGGCTGTCTTTGGCACGGGCCATCGATCTCTACGACATCCTCGGTCACGTTCGCAACGAGGTCGTCGGGTGTCCAAGCAGTGTCCTCGCAGAGTAAAGCAAAGGAGGCAACCCAGAACACAACAAACATCCCCCAAACTTCAGCCCGTCCCGAGATGCATTGAAGGCCGAGGCAAACGGCGGGGCCTCCAAGCCCTCAGACTCCTCAGGGGCCAAAGAAGACGCAAAGATCTGGGGGACTTCAGGGGAGCAATGCATGGATCTGTTGCCTCCGGTTGTGGAGTCATCAATCGAGATGCCATGGCGTCCCCAAGAGCATCTCCCACCAATGGCTGCACCAGTGCTGCAGACGCCTCATCCTTGCACTGCAACTTGGCGGGATGCTCCATCAGCTTTTGTTATGTGATTCAAAATGGCGTGACAGCACCGATCGACAGCGCAGTGAACATGACAAATAGCTTGATTCTAGACGCAGGCATGACCCGTCTGCTCGCATGACCGCATGAAGTGTAACAATGCCACATGGCAAGAGTCCCAAACAGCGACATCCTAATGATCGAATTCGACAGCTTCAAGCTGAAGACTAGCATGAGGCTCGGAGCCTTAGAATATTTACCTATGCAGTCTGGATAAACGTCTGAGATCAGAGCTCCAAGCACTCCACAGCGTTCAGCTCACTGGCATCATCATCCGCTTGCAACCTCGTTGTGACAGGTCTCATCTGCAGATGGTGCGGCCAGGAGATCACGCTTGCATCCACAAGGCCTGCCGCTCTCGTCTTTCTGCGACTCGTGCGTTGCCACCACTTCTGGCCTCAGCTGTCGCATGCTGCTCGACAGTCAGTCCGCCACTCTTGCTTAGAAAAGGGCCACTATGCTTTACATGGCTTAACGCAAACAAGAACAAGAACAGCAGCCAAATCGAGAGAAAAGTCCGGAGGTTTCAGGGACATCACACAAAGGCATGGGCTTTGGCTGCTGCGGCTGCGCCGCAGGTGCCTCGTCCAGACCGCAACAGACATGCGCAAACTTCCGCAGCAGTCAGCGCCGAGACCTGCCTGTGGCCCTTCGGAGCCTGGACTGGCAGCCTGTGTCAATAGCACAAACCGTCTTCAATGTTCCGACACAGTTCTGCATTCTCAGAATGGGCCCTGAGTCCACGCAGAGGATTCTGACGAATCCGAAGCTTCTCGCATACAGCCATCGCAGGGCCCCCCACAGGTGAAGCATCGGAGGCTCCCTCGAGGTCCACGGGGTTGCTGCACCTGCCGGGGCTTCGCAAAGCAGGGCGACGTTGCGCTCTGCTTGCAAGTAGTCTTGCGGGGAGCACCTCGAGCTCAGACCTGCCTCCAGCATGCCGGCCATGACCTTCAAGCTCGTCTCGCTTCAGCCAAAGGCAGACAACTTCCACCGAAGAGAATCCAAGCAGAGGGCAGCATCGAGCTGGGCCGCCTCACGGGCCGCCCGCATCTGAGCAACACCAAAGGCAAACCAAACACCAAGCGACAGCCAACGATCTCCAATCCATCGCTAGAAGCAGTGGCCAAGACGACGAGAGTGATGAAACCAGTCATGACCATCGTCATCAGAATCAGCACCTGCAGAGCATCACCATCACCATGATCACGGTCAGAATCCCAACAATCAGCTTGTCCACCCTAGCTAGCACAATCGTCGTAGCGGCAAAGACAACTATAAAGGCGAAGTACGAGCCTTCAACTGCAGGAGCCGTGTGACACAAAAACCCTGAGACACTCAGCAGATATCGAAGTCTCATTCGATGATGTAGGGGCCTGAATAATTCGAAAAGGACTCTGGGCTCCTTTATGGTGCAACGATGACAGGGGACCCTAGAGAATAATGCTACAATTTCAGGAAACCCTCAAGGCCAAGGGCGGTGCAGCATTGAAGTGGATGCAGGCGGCGCGGTCCTGTCATGATAGCAGGCTACCAATCACTTGGAGGGTCGGGGGACTTAGTAAGTAGGTAGTAAGTAGACTTATAAGTACCCTAAAAGAGACCCTAATTGGGGTTATGGTACTTATAAGTCCCTAAAAGAACCAGTTACTAAGTCCCCCGACCCTCCAAGCATGCTACAGTATTATACGTTCCTGAATAGTGTGAAGTGGGCTTTGGGGTCTTTTATACTCTAACTATGACTACACTCAGGAATCCCAAGATAGTAGGCCCGTGCAATATGTTAGCTTTCGAAAGTGCTACTACAACAAGGCCTTCTCCAGCTTGTGCTGCTTGCGCCGCCCCATCGTTGGACAGAAAAAAACCCTGAGGTTGGGTGTTTGTTTGCTTTGTTGGCAAGACGTGCAGTTTTTCAGCGGTGCCTCTATCTCGCTCGCTCATGCTAGCACTGGCACCTCGATGTAGTGTGAGTTCAGATAGAACAAACCGTGTCACAACTTGAAGGTGTGCCCCTGTCTCTAGAGCGAGTTCCGACGACAAATCATGACGATCTCGATTCAGTAACTAATTTCTATTGCACAAGTACACCGCCCGCATTGTTAGATTGCACTGCTGCCGATTCAAACAGGCGCAAGCTGAGCAAAAAAACAATCCGCCATGGCAACTGACAGCAGTGTTCCCGACATTCTTACCGATCTGCAGAGACATGCCCTCAAGCTTCCATCAGCGTGCAAGGGCCGAGCGTCGGCTTTTGGCTGCTGGGCAACGGCACTGGACGAGTCCGAGCGCAGTCTACGACGAAGCCCGGGAGCCAGGAGTTTTGCAGGAGTATCAATATACGATTAAGCAGCTTAGAGCTTTCAAGGTTGAGCAATGACAAGTAGAGACACGAAAGAGGGCTAACGCAGCAAAAGCAACGGATCGGTCCAGGGTACCAGGAAGCTCATGAAAAGCTTATGGGTCCTTGGTTTCAAGGTCCAAGGTTTCGGGCTTCATACTCAAGGCCTGGGGCTTAGTTCCCCTGATTCATGGCATGATCTACTCCCCCCTGCTAAAGATTTCGCTCCCCGCGATGCCCAACGGATCCTTGAAGATCGGACCCGAAAACTGAAGCTAGGGCCGTTAGCATCGTGATTTGTGGTGGAGGTGTGAGGGTGCTGACGTGCTGCCACAATGCGTTGAAGTTTCCGTTGCTCAGAGGACATGGGTAAGACAGTGGTGCAGCGGATGTTGGGTTCCGGATGGGCCTAGACTTCTCTTCTGTCCTGTAATGTTACGCCAGGATGCCACTGCAATGCGAGGGACAAGGCATCGCAGGCGAGACAGGCTCGGTCAGCCTGGGATTCTGATTTCATGTCGTCTGAGGACCAGAGACCAAATGGATGAGATCTCGTCATATCTCATCTCACCTTTCGACTTGTGGCTTGCCTTCTACGCTTCGCTTGCAAGGTTTTTTTTTCCCTAGTCCTGCGACGCATACCGTGTCTGGGCGATCTCAGGTGCGCATCAACACTGGTCTCTAGCAGTGTCGTCGGGTGTCTGCCAGAGATTGTTGGGCTCTCGGCTTGTCTAGGGTGCTCTTGGTCGACTCTTCTGACAAGGAGCCACGCCGAAGCAAAAACCGCAACACCCGCTATGCAGTCTAGGAGCCGTCAACCCGGTGGAAACAACCTCACGTGTGGAAAAGCCTATTGTTGCCACCGCGCCAGCATGTTCTAGCTATTCTAGCCCGATGGGCTCTTTCATCCCTGCTACAAGCATCCCGGTGTGACCGTGCTTGAAGCTTCATGGCAACAGCAGGCTAACTGGCACAACCATGAGAGTTGATGGATATGGAGTTTGGAGCCACCTTGGAAGCTGAGCGCTTTTGCTTCTGCGCTTTCAAAGTGACCCGATTGCAAAGGACTGTCGGAGCCAGCTTCGAGTGTTCCTAATCCTCTTCATGCAGTACCGAGGACTACGCTGATGGAACAGCGTCTGCGATTGCAGAGCTCCAACCAACAGCATCCGTCTTGGACGCCCTTGCTCACGAAACTGGACGATGCATCAAGGCCCTAAGTGCCAAACCCCAACCGCTAAATGCCCAAAACCCGAAAGCCAGAACCCCAAGCCCGCCCTAAACCCTATTAACACTAAAACAGAGTTTGAGTCGTGTGCTGTAGACAAGATGCAGGCTGTAGGATTTGCTTTAGAACGCCCGGGTGAAGACCAGGCAATCTGATGTCGGCCTTGAGGTTTACACCTGGAGATCTCTGAACGCTTTGCCCTTCTTACATCTACTCGCTGGAACGCCGAAAGAACTACATAACTACAGCAAGGCATTCCTGCATGAGATCAAACGAATACGGATCCCTGCTGAAGGTCTCTATTTCGAGATTGCACGGGATCCCAAATCCTAGCCTAGCCCAGCAGGGGCATCTTTTGGACGTCTATGATATGATAGGATAGCTTGGACTTGGACCCTTGTATTTGGTAATGGAAGACTATTCAACGGGGGATCTTTGGGCCGCTTGCAACGGCAAACGCGCCACTCCCCTGGAAAACGGACAGGGCAAGTCAGCATCGCCGGCCTTCGGTCCGCCAACTTCCTCAGGCCAGCGCATCTATGCACAACCCAAACGCCGCATGCAAGAAAAGAGAGACCCTGTATAGATAGGCAGATAGGTAGAAAGATCGAAAGATAGATGGACAGACAGAAAAAAGATCGAAATATCGATTGATAAATAGACAGACCTGCGTTTGAGGCTACTGGCGATACTTGTGTAACATTTCGTCGTAGGCTAAATGCTATCAGGATCATCCGCAACGATGCCGGAGCCGTTTCAGAAACCTGCAAGACACGCCCGGGTTCAGAAGCTTGAAACTCCATGCAACCAGACAAGAGCATGCCGGACAGCATGTTATGCTTCATGAACCACCACCATGACACTGCACACGTCGGATTCAGATCTGCCCAAGCTTGGCATTGCACCCGAGCTGAGTTCCGGACGGGCGCAGCATGTGAGCTGCAAGAGCTGGCTCCACCTCATGTCATAAGGGTGCATAAAGCTTCGTCGCAGTTTAGGTCTCCAGTGCAAGGGTTCGCGGTGCGTCCGGTGGTTTCAAACCCGCGGACGTGCTCACGGCATCATCATCCCCACGTCCTGCAACCCTTCCACCCACAGGTAATCTCGTAGTAGAAAATTCTGAGAGGGAGACCAGCTCTGCTCTTGTGTGGGAACAGCAGCACAAGCCTGGGCACATGCAGTCTTCTTTGAAGCCTTGCTGTTGCCGAAGAAACAATCCTCACCTACTGCCGCTGCTTTTGATGCATATCCAACATAGTTGTCGATGGGATGCTGTAGATGTGACAAGATGCCACCCCCAGGCAAACAGCCTACCCGTGTTCCCGGTGCCGTGGATGTATCTTGTGACTTTCTTTCTCAACTGGCAGGACTTCCGCGAGTGACAATGTTAGTACCCATAAAACATCCCCGGAGTTTGTTGCCGGTCTGTTGCTAGGATCAGCTCCATGCATCGCCGAAGGGGTGTTCGGATGCTTCCATGTAGGATGTGAACTTTATCGCATTCGTGTGCCTCAAACAGAGCATTGAACCCCGTATGTGCATGCAGCGGAAAACACCAAGAGATGTGTGGGGGCTTACTTCCGGAACCACTCCTTTCCTCGGGAGGTAGAGGGAGAGCCAGTCTGCAAGCCCTGATCAAACAGAAGCCCAGCTTAGGTTGGCGCTGGTTTGGCAGATCGTCGAGCATGACCCGCCTGAGCTGCCACCCGAGACGCCGTCGGAAGCCGTGCTTGCAGAGAGGTCTTGCGGGCTCCCAGGGTTCTTTGCTTCTGATGTCTGTCGTTTGGGGCCTGGAAGTGTCTTCTCTGTCCTTGTTCTTGACGTCCTCCATACCATCTAAACGTGTCAAGAGTCGAAAGCATCCAGAAGCCACTCCAGAAAGATCTTGATTACGACGACGACGATGTAACCCGTGGCTACAACGTCGAAACGATGCTGATGAGGATGACCATAACTGGAAGAAGGACAGAACCCTAGCGGCTGTGGCTTCGCAGCTTCGGGATCCGATTGCATTTCGGGAACTGCTCGAGCGACTCTCTGGAAGCGTTGACTTCGTCTTTGCTAAAGAACAACCCCACACACATTAGAGACACAAGCCCACAAGAACCCCAGAACAACGTCGTGGAACCGTGTTAGAACCTTATGAAATTAAGCTGGAGCTGACGTGCGCTGTTGAGGCAGGTTTTGCAGACGAGACATCTTGCATTTCTACTCGTGTTGGACCGAGCACTGCATCTTTCCGAAGCACTGCAGCCCTGCACTCCACAATACTGCAAAGGACCCAACTACTCGAACCTCGTGGCCAAGCCCCGATGCCTACACCTCTGAACCCGAGTGCACTCGTCTCAGTCCATGGCCTTGCCCAGCAACGCCGGCAAGGCCTGACCGTGGTCGGGTGTGTCAGCAGTGTCCTCGAAGAGGCAAAGGAGAGGCAACCCAGGACATAACAAACTTCGGCCCCAAACTTCAGCCCGGTCCCGAGATGCATTGAAGGCCGAGGCAAACGGCGAGGCCTCCAAGCCCTCAGACTCCTCAGGGGCCAAACAAGACGCATAGATCTGGGGGACTTCAGGGGAGCGATGCATGGATCTGTTGCCTCCGGTTCTGGAGTCATCAATCGAGATGCCATGGAGTCCCCAAGAGCATCTCCCACCAATGGCTCCACCAGTGCTGCAGACGCCTCATCCTTGCACTGCAACTTGGCGGGATGCTCCATCAGCTTTTGTTATGTGATTCAACATGGCGTGACAGCACCGATCGACAGCGCAGTGAACATGACAAATATCTTGATTCTAGACGCAGGCATGACCAATGGCCTGACAGCACGGAAAATCTCCGTGGTCCTGGTCTTCGATCGGCTCGCCCGGCTCCTCCTGGGAGACGGACTCCTCACAGCTGCGTCTGCTCGCATGACCGCATGAAGTGTACCCACTTCTGTTGCATCGCCTCCAGAAGCGAGCTCGGGAAGTGATCATCTTCTGCAGAGTCTGGATCCTGCAACGCCAGATCCTCGACAAGTCAAGACACAACGCCTACAGAAAACTGAATGGCCCTGTAGCATGAGTGCAAGCCTGCAACAAGTTGCTGGCATCCATCGAATCGTGTGATGCCTGTAAGGACACATGCGTGCAGAAGTTGCGAAGTTGCTCTGTCGCTGCAATTGGCCCAATCGCCTCCAGTAGCGAGCTTGCGAAGTGGGGATGCCTGGACTGCTCGAAAGCTCAACAATGCCACATGGCAAGAGTCCCAAACAGCGACATCCTAATGATCGAATTCGACAGCTTCAAGCTGAAGACTAGCATGAGGCTCGGAGCCTTAGAATATTTACTTATGCAGTCTGGATAAACGTCTGAGATCAGAGCTCCAAGCACTCCACAGCGTTCAGCTCACTGGCATCATCATCCGCTTGCAACCTCGTTGTGACAGGTCTTATCTGCAGATGGTGCGGCCAGGAGATCACGCTTGCATCCACAAGGCCTGCCGCTCTCGTCTTTCTGCGACTCGTGCGTTGCCACCACTTCGGGCCTCAGCTGTCGCATGCTGCTCGACAGTCAGTCCGCCACTCTTGCCTAGAAAAGGGCCACTACGCTTTACATGGCTTAACGCAAGCAAGAACAAGAACAGCAGCCAATCGAGAGAAAAGTCCGGAGGTTTCAGGGACATCACACAAAGGCATGGGCTTTGGCTGCTGCGGCTGCGCCGCAGGTGCCTCGTCCAGACCGCAACAGACATGCGCAAACTTCAGCAGCAGTCAGCGTCGAGCCCTGCCTGTGGCCCTTCGGAGCCTGGACTGGCAGCCTCTGTCAATAGCACAATAGCACAAACCTTCTTCAATGTTCCGACACAGTTCTGCATTCTCAGAATGGGCCCTGAGTCCACGCAGAGGATTCTGACGAATCCGAAGCTTCTCGCATACAGCCATCGCAGGCCCCCCCACAGGTGAAGCATCGGAGGCTCCCTCGAGGTCCACGGGGTTGCTGCACCTGCCGGGGCTTCGCAAAGCAGGGGGACATTGCGCTCTGCTTGCAAGTAGTCTTGCGGGGAGCACCTCGAGCTCAGACCTGCCTCCAGCATGCCGGCCATGACCTTCAAGCTCGTCTCGCTTCAGACAAAGGCAGACAACTTCCACTAAGAGAATCCAAGCAGAGGGCAGCATCGAGCTGGGCCGCCTCACGGGCCGCCCGCATCTGAGCAACACCAAAGGCAAACCAAACACCAAGCGACAGCCAACGATCTCCAATCCATCGCTGGAAGCAGTGGCCAAGACGACGAGAGTGATGAAACCAGTCATGACCATCGTCATCAGAATCAGCACCTGCAGAGCATCACCAACACCATCACCATGATCACGGTCAGAATCCCAACAATCAGCTGGTCCACCCTATCACAATCGTCGTAGCGGCAAAGACAACTGAAAGGCGAAGTACGAGCCTTCAACTGCAGGAGCCGTGTGACACAAAAACCTTGAGAAACTCAGCAGATATCGAAGTCTCATTCGATGATGTAGGGGCCTCAATAACTCGAATAAGGCTCTGGGCCCGCTTATGGTGCAACTATGACAAGGAACCCTAGGGAACAATGTTACAATTTTAGGAAACCCTCAAGGTCGAGGGCGGTGCCGCAGTGAAATGTGCGCAGGCGATGCGGTCCTGTCATGATAGCAGGCTACCAATCACTTGGAGGGTCGGGGGACTTAGTAAGTAGGTAGTAAGTAGACTTATACGTACCCTAAAAGGGACCCTAATTGGGGTTATGGTACTTATACGTCCCTAAAAATAACCAGTTACTAAGTCCCCCGACAGTAGTATACGTTCCTGAATAGTGTGAAGTGGGCTTTGGGGTCGGAATCCCAAGATAGTAGGCCCGTGCAATATGCTAGCTTTCGAAAGTGCTACTACAACAAGGCCTTGTCCAGTTTGTGCTGCTTGCGCCGCCCCATCGCTGGACAGAAAAAACCCTGAGGTTAGGCGTTTGTTTGCTTTGTTGGCAAGACGTGCAGTTTTTCAGCGGTGCCTCTATCTCGCTCGCTCATGCTAGCACTGGCACCTCGATGTCGTGTGAGTTCAGAAAGAACAAACCGTGTCACAACTTGAAGGTGTGCCCCTGTCTCTAGTTCAGCGAGTTCCGACGACAGATCATGACGGTCTCGATTCAGTAACTAATTTCTATTGCACAAGTACGCCGCCACATTGTGAGATTGCACTGCTGCCGATTCAAAAAGGCGCAAGCTGAGCCAGAAAAATCCGCCACGACAACGGACACTCAAAAAATAAGCCGACCTACTGCAGAAAACGGTCTGTGCCTTGAACGCTAGACGAGAAGCGGACTTTCAGCTGCTGCGAGAGTGAAGTCCGAGCGCTCTTTGCGACGAGGCCCGCGAGGAAGGACCTGCAAGCAAGAGGATGTTGGTGGCATTGCTGCCGCTGCTGCTCCTGATGACTGCTACAGCTGCAGTCAGTTATACTCAGACAGACACATGCGCGATTTAGAGCTCGCGTCAGAACAACGACACATGCTAAATGCAGGGGCGTTTGAAAGTATGAGAGCGAATAAGCAAAACGGGACCGAAAGACTAAGGACATCTGGACATGCAACTACGTAGACGATCATGATTAAGTATCCATGCAGGTCTATGCCTGCAGTTCGCTCTCGCGCTCGACTCGAAGACTCTGAACCTCGTTCCGTCTATTTTGTGCTTCATCCGAGGGAGGGCACGGGATCCCCTATAGGTAACTTCAGATTGAATCGGCGTCGTGCATCGGAAGGAGCTCGTGTTGGGATGGGGGTCGGACCTATGAGGGCAGAAGACGAAGGGACAGATTGCGTATTGGGGCGCTGTAAAGAGGCCTAAGGCATCAATTCCGTCGATGCTGTGTAGAAACTCAGACCCGTCTTTCTCCGAACTCCGGATTTGTGACTTCGGGATCTTGGTCAAGGAGTTTAGGAGCTGATGCTTCCTAGGGTTGTACTACTGCTTCAAGCCGTGATTGGGTGCCGCAACTTTCCGGTCTCGGGAGTAAACGGGGTGCGAGTGCTAGGTGCGGACAAACATGAAATAACTCGGTCCTGATCACAGGCATGGCAGGAGCTTTAAATGCTCGCGATGGCCAGAAATGCTTAAATCGAGCAGATTCGGGTGTAAGGTTTGGACCACCGCAGGGTGCAGAAACTGGTCTTAGGTTTTGCGGCCTTGTGATTGTGACAACACTGCACTGGTTCCAAACGTATGGCATGAGGAAGCTGTATGGGCTGTATGGGATTGTAAGACTCAGACACTGCCTTTTGGGCAAATGCTGCGGGAGGACGTAGCTTGAGATCATGGCCTCGATGCACCTTGTCCTCGTAATTAAGCTGAAGCCGTACTGGCATTCAGACCGATGAGGTGAAGAGACACAGCAAAAATGTCCGCAGCGACTCAGTTTTTCGAAGGCAAGCGATGTCACGGGTGTGAAACATGGGCCGAAGGCAGGGCTCACTAAACGCATTGGCAGCGGCGCCTAAATACGGGATGCGTGTTTTGGACCGCAGAGCCAATAGACCTAAGGCATCCTAAGGCTTGCCTAAACCCCAAAACCGTGCTGTAGAACCTGATGAATAAGCGCCTCGTTTAACAGCGTTAACAATCGGATGCTGCTTCATTGTCTTTCCAGCTTGGAGGTGAACGTACACCGAACACCAACCCAACTTTGCCTTTAATTTAAATTTGAAGTCGCACCAAGCCTCTTGCTGGGTTGGACGTCGAGAAAACCACCACAACCCGAGTTCGGGAACCTTTGTCTGAATGACTGTTGTGCGCTGCTGAACGACTGTTGTTTCTTTTGTTTGTTTGTTTTTTCGTTTGCTTGTTTGGCTTCACATGCTAAGCGGTCGTTATGCTACCCACCCACCCAGTCAGATTCTGTTTGCCTTCGCTGGGAAACCGACGGGGGAGGGAAATTGCTGAATGTCTTAGGAGAAGGGGGCACCTTTTCACATACGGGGACAAACGATGTTGCTGCCACCACCATGTACAGCAAGTGTGTGGCTGGGGGGGAGGAAGGCGCGGTTTTAAACTGCTGCGATATCTGTTGACGTCCTGCGGTGCATTCCTCAAACATATTCAAGCATATGTTTGCGTTCGCCGAGAAGCCGAGAAGGAAGAAACTGTTAAACCCAAATATGCCTGGATATCATCGCCAGAAACCTTGCGAATAATCATTGTGAGAAACCGAAGTTGCTGCGACTGCTGGGTTGGGCAACTGTGGTCGGACGAACTACTGTGTCTTATGTTGGGGTCGTAGGTGCACGTGTTCGGCGGCCGTTGCTACTCCCGCCCCCCTTAGGTTACGTTTGCCGGCTTGAAGCATGGGCATAGGAGCCTTCAAAATGGTTGAGAAGTATTTGGTGTCAGTCAGCATGGCATCCCTTTCATCTTCCAACTCAATTTTGCCATCATTCTGAGCTCCGCCACGCTTGGAGTTCACGCGGACAGCTTCTTATCAAAGTCTGGGTTTGCCAAACCCTATCACTTCGTGGGTTTGGAGTTCAGGGATTGCTATGGTTGGCTCTTTTCCTGTCTCGTGGTATTTTTGATTGTTCTTCGAGGTTGGGGAGTTGAAAGAACTGTTGAAGGTGTGTGACTCCAGGTGCGAAAGTCAGCTTCACCGTGCGCCACTCTAAGGTTTTAGGGCTTGCCACACCCCCCGAGTTTGCCACTCACGCATCCGTGCTGGCCCGATTTCATGTCTTGGCGGAAAGGCAAGGGGTTTAAGTGCAAATTAGGGAAGCAAGGCTTGGATGCAGAATTCTGGCCTTAACACTATTCGTCCTGATGAAATTGAACCGCGTGGCTTGAGTGACACTGAAAGTTCTTAAAGAGTGGATCACCAGACCTTGGAACTGGTGCAAGGAATACAGATATGCTTTTGAGGGAGAGCTTTCTTGAAAGCTTCGCTCCAGGTCCTCGATCTTTTCCGTTTGGTGCAAGATGTCGGTTTACCACAGGTGAAGCTGGCATGCAGCACGGCTGCTCCCATTCAAGAGCCGATAGCAGAAGCCTCTGTTTTAGGCTCTGCCTTTGCTGCTGAGGTTTCAAACTCGAGGGTGCATCCGCAGACACTTCCAGCTACCGAACACAACATTCGTCGTGACCCCACGTCCTCGTGGCTTCGGCGTTTGCTTTTTGAATGTTTTTGAGCTCCTGGCTGCTCGGCTTCCTTGCTTCGCGGCTTCGGATGTAAGTTACCTGTATCTGTGTTCTGCAAAAAACCGTGGCGTAAAACGATGCACATGATCTCCCTATGATATTATTGGCTTGGCCATTCCCTTTCGTACTGCGGCAGCCATGGGATTCATGTCACTGTATTATTTCAAGCAGATGAAGCTTTTGACATCTCCTACCATGATCGAATTACAAAACCATTGTGTGCTTTTCTGTGCTGTATCGCCCGACACGCCGCTCACGTTCATCTGATTGTCGTCCTGAACCCTCGTGCTTAGCTCACCCAAGGCGGGCATCGTGAGCATCAGCTGCCTGCCACGGGTCACCCCGGGTCACGAGCCCGGTGAAGTCCGTCGAGCAGCTCTCCGCAGAGACGGCTTTTCGCTGCTGGCAGGCACACCGTAAATACCGCAGTCATACACTCCCAACAGACGCAACTCGCAAAGCCCGGTGGGTTTGTCCACCCCCCCTCTTGCCACTCCATCCCCCTTTTTGAAGGCTAACGCCCCGCCAACTGGCGCTTTCCGTCATGCAAGGCCCTGAACTGAATTCCTGCATGCACTGGTGTCCTGCTTCGAACAGCCCAAGACACAGATGTCAAGCAGCCCCGACGCAGAGCCACTCAAGAAGATCTGACCAAAGCCACTCAAAACTGGGTGACCAGGCTCCGGGCTTTGCAAGCTCAAATGCCTGGGTTCGCCGACCCGCTTTCCAGCTGTTAGTTCTGAGCTATACAAGCATTCCTACATCGGGATCATGTTGTCGCTCTATGAGGCTCCCCCTGTCAACAAGCCATGTCCTTTTGGGTTTTATTGACAAGAGCTCACCACCTGATAGCTCCAGAGCACTGGGAGGGCAAGCATGAGAGTAGGTTTACTCCTGGAAATCTCTGAATGCTTTGCCTTTCTAAACCGTAGCCTAACGCATCTATACCTGATTACTGAAGACCTACAGGGGTCCCTCATTCATTGCAATTCCGGAATAGCTCAGCAAGAAGGCTGGCACCTTCAGTGTTAGAGAAGGTGGAAGGACATTCCGCAACGAATAAAGTATACAGCTTATCCAAACAGAGCCCTGTAAGCCCAAACTCTTGGGATCTCCACTTGATAAGAACCCGCATAAAATGAGGAATCCTATTTGAGGTCTCTACCAGCAAGACACCCATTAACTTCCTTCGGAGAATCGAGCTTCAGAGTTCTTGACAGGGACTGGACAGGTGGATTCCGTCGGGAGTGGAGCCTATCAAAGCCGTAAACCCCTAAGCCGACCGTTCGGAAGCTTGGCATTGCACCCGAGCTGAGTTCCGGACGAGCGCAGCACGTGAGCTGCAGCAGTTGCTGCCACCTCATGTCATAATAAGGGTGTGTAATTCTTCATCGTAGTTTAGGATGCCGGCGCCAGGAGTCTCCAGTGCAAGGGTTCGGGGCGCACAGACGTGAGTCCGGTGGTCTCAAACCACGGACGTGCTCACGACATCCCCATGTCCTGCAACCCTTCCACCAACAGGTAATCTAGTCGTAGAAAATTCTGAGAGGGGGACCACCCACGGTGCTCCTGCCCGGGAACAGCAGCAAAAGCATAGGCACATGCAGTCTTGTTTGGAACCTTGCTGTTGCCGAAGAAACAATCCTCGCCTGCTGCCGCTGCTTTTGCAACATAGATGTGGCATCTTTGTGCTGCTTGTTGTCGGCCTCCACATCATCGAAACGTGTTAGGAGTGAAAAGCATGCAGAAGCCACGCCAAACACACACACACACAAACACACAAACACACAAACACACGCACACACGCACACACGCACACACGCACACACGCACACACGCGCACGCGCACGCACGCACACACACACACATACGCAAAGACACAAAGACACAAACCTACAAGAACCCCAAAACAACGTCGTGGAACTGTGTTAGAACTTTACGAAATTAGGCGGGAGCTGACGTGCGCTGCTGCTGAGGAGGTAGGCCAGGTAGGCGTTGCAGACGAAACATTCGAAACAGCTGGCGATTTTACTCGTGTTGGACCGAGAACTGCACCTTTCCGAAGCACTGCAACGCTGCACTCCACAACACTGCAAACAACATGCAACGGACCCAACTACTCGAACCTCGTGGCCAAGCCCCGATGCCTACACCTCTGAACCCGAGTGCACTCGTCTCAGTCCATGGCCTTGCCCAGCAACGCCGGCAACGCCTGACCGTGGTGCAAGTCGTCAGGGCTTCCGGTTGAAAACAATTTTCTATATCTATATGTACGAAGACGAGGAGGCTTTTCGGCAGCAGAGTCGAGCTCTCCCCATCGCACACAGATACACCCACAGAGAGAGAAAGAGAGAGAGAGAGAGAGAGAGAGATGACAGCCAAAAGCGTTTCCTCTACTTGACACTCGCTCTTCCACCCGCGACGCGACGACGCAGTGTCCTCCGTCGAGGTTTGGGAGCTGGCAGCATCTTGCATGGAATCTGGCTTTCCTTGCAGAGGGCGTGATCATCCTGACTTTTCATCTCACAGCCGAGGGCTGTCTTTGGCACGGGCCATCGATCTCTACGACATCCTCGGTCACGTTCGCAACGAGGTCGTCGGGTGTCCAAGCAGTGTCCTCGCAGAGTAAAGCAAAGGAGGCAACCCAGAACACAACAAACATCCCCCAAACTTCAGCCCGTCCCGAGATGCATTGAAGGCCGAGGCAAACGGCGAGGCCTCCAAGCCCTCAGACTCCTCAGGGGCCAAAGAAGACGCAAAGATCTGGGGGACTTCAGGGGAGCAATGCATGGATCTGTTGCCTCCGGTTGTGGAGTCATCAATCGAGATGCCATGGCGTCCCCAAGAGCATCTCCCACCAATGGCTGCACCAGTGCTGCAGACGCCTCATCCTTGCACTGCAACTTGGCGGGATGCTCCATCAGCTTTTGTTATGTGATTCAAAATGGCGTGACAGCATCGATCGACAGCGCAGTGAACATGACAAATAGCTTGATTCTAGACGCAGGCATGACCCGTCTGCTCGCATGACCGCATGAAGTGTACCCACTTCTGTTGCATCGCCTCCAGAAGCGAGCTCGGGAAGTGATCATCTTCTGCAGAGTCTGGATCCTGCAACGCCAGATCCTCGACAAGTCAAGACACAACGCCTACAGAAAACTGAATGGCCCTGTAGCATGAGTGCAAGCCTGCAACAAGTTGCTGGCATCCATCGAATCGCGTGATGCCTGTAAGGACACATGCGTGCAGAAGTTGCGAAGTTGCTCTGGCGCTGCAACTGGCCCAATCGCCTCCAGTAGCGAGCTTGCGAAGTGGGGATGCCTGGACTGCTCGAAAGCTCAACAATGCCACATGGCAAGAGTCCCAAACAGCGACATCCTAATGATCGAATTCGACAGCTTCAAGCTGAAGACTAGCATGAGGCTCGGAGCCTTAGAATATTTACCTATGCAGTCTGGATAAACGTCTGAGATCAGAGCTCCAAGCACTCCACAGCGTTCAGCTCACTGGCATCATCATCCGCTTGCAACCTCGTTGTGACAGGTCTCATCTGCAGATGGTGCGGCCAGGAGATCACGCTTGCATCCACAAGGCCTGCCGCTCTCGTCTTTCTGCGACTCGTGCGTTGCCACCACTTCTGGCCTCAGCTGTCGCATGCTGCTCGACAGTCAGTCCGCCACTCTTGCTTAGAAAAGGGCCACTATGCTTTACATGGCTTAACGCAAACAAGAACAAGAACAGCAGCCAAATCGAGAGAAAAGTCCGGAGGTTTCAGGGACATCACACAAAGGCATGGGCTTTGGCTGCTGCGGCTGCGCCGCAGGTGCCTCGTCCAGACCGCAACAGACATGCGCAAACTTCCGCAGCAGTCAGCGCCGAGACCTGCCTGTGGCCCTTCGGAGCCTGGACTGGCAGCCTGTGTCAATAGCACAAACCGTCTTCAATGTTCCGACACAGTTCTGCATTCTCAGAATGGGCCCTGAGTCCACGCAGAGGATTCTGACGAATCCGAAGCTTCTCGCATACAGCCATCGCAGGGCCCCCCACAGGTGAAGCATCGGAGGCTCCCTCGAGGTCCACGGGGTTGCTGCACCTGCCGGGGCTTCGCAAAGCAGGGCGACGTTGCGCTCTGCTTGCAAGTAGTCTTGCGGGGAGCACCTCGAGCTCAGACCTGCCTCCAGCATGCCGGCCATGACCTTCAAGCTCGTCTCGCTTCAGCCAAAGGCAGACAACTTCCACCGAAGAGAATCCAAGCAGAGGGCAGCATCGAGCTGGGCCGCCTCACGGGCCGCCCGCATCTGAGCAACACCAAAGGCAAACCAAACACCAAGCGACAGCCAACGATCTCCAATCCATCGCTAGAAGCAGTGGCCAAGACGACGAGAGTGATGAAACCAGTCATGACCATCGTCATCAGAATCAGCACCTGCAGAGCATCACCATCACCATGATCACGGTCAGAATCCCAACAATCAGCTTGTCCACCCTAGCTAGCACAATCGTCGTAGCGGCAAAGACAACTATAAAGGCGAAGTACGAGCCTTCAACTGCAGGAGCCGTGTGACACAAAAACCCTGAGACACTCAGCAGATATCGAAGTCTCATTCGATGATGTAGGGGCCTGAATAATTCGAAAAGGACTCTGGGCTCCTTTATGGTGCAACGATGACAGGGGACCCTAGAGAATAATGCTACAATTTCAGGAAACCCTCAAGGCCAAGGGCGGTGCAGCATTGAAGTGGATGCAGGCGGCGCGGTCCTGTCATGATAGCAGGCTACCAATCACTTGGAGGGTCGGGGGACTTAGTAAGTAGGTAGTAAGTAGACTTATAAGTACCCTAAAAGAGACCCTAATTGGGGTTATGGTACTTATAAGTCCCTAAAAGAACCAGTTACTAAGTCCCCCGACCCTCCAAGCATGCTACAGTATTATACGTTCCTGAATAGTGTGAAGTGGGCTTTGGGGTCTTTTATACTCTAACTATGACTACACTCAGGAATCCCAAGATAGTAGGCCCGTGCAATATGTTAGCTTTCGAAAGTGCTACTACAACAAGGCCTTCTCCAGCTTGTGCTGCTTGCGCCGCCCCATCGTTGGACAGAAAAAAACCCTGAGGTTGGGTGTTTGCTTGCTTTGTTGGCAAGACGTGCAGTTTTTCAGCGGTGCCTCTATCTCGCTCGCTCATGCTAGCACTGGCACCTCGATGTAGTGTGAGTTCAGATAGAACAAACCGTGTCACAACTTGAAGGTGTGCCCCTGTCTCTAGAGCGAGTTCCGACGACAAATCATGACGATCTCGATTCAGTAACTAAATTCTATTGCACAAGTACACCGCCCGCATCGTTAGATTGCACTGCTGCCGATTCAAACAGGCGCAAGCTGAGCAAAAAAACAATCCGCCATGGCAACTGACAGCAGTGTTCCCGACATTCTTACCGATCTGCAGAGACATGCCCTCAAGCTTCCATCAGCGTGCAAGGGCCGAGCGTCGGCTTTTGGCTGCTGGGCAACGGCACTGGACGAGTCCGAGCGCAGTCTACGACGAAGCCCGGGAGCCAGGAGTTTTGCAGGAGTATCAATATACGATTAAGCAGCTTAGAGCTTTCAAGGTTGAGCAATGACAAGTAGAGACACGAAAGAGGGCTAACGCAGCAAAAGCAACGGATCGGTCCAGGGTACCAGGAAGCTCATGAAAAGCTTATGGGTCCTTGGTTTCAAGGTCCAAGGTTTCGGGCTTCATACTCAAGGCCTGCGGCTCAGTTCCCCTGACTCATGGCATGATCTACTCCCCCCTGCTAAAAATTTCGCTCCCCGCGATGCCCAACGGATCCTTGAAGATCGGACCCAAAAACTAAAGCTAGGGCCGTTAGCATCGTGATTTGTGGTGGAGGTGTTAGGGTGCTGACGTGCTGCCACAATGCGTTGAAGTTTCCGTTGCTCAGAGGACATGGGTAAGACAGGGGTGCAGCGCATGTTGAGTTCCGGATGGGCCTAGACTTCTCTTCTGTCTTGTAATGTTACGCCAGGATGCCACTGCAATGCGAGGGACAAGGCATCGCAGGCGAGACAGGCTCGGTCAGCCAAGGGCGGTCTAGGATTCTGATTTCATGTTGTCTGAGGACCAGGGACCAAATGGATGAGATCTCGTCATATCTCATCTCACCTTTCGACTTATTGTGGATTCCCTTCTACGCTTCGCTTGCAAGGTTTTTCCCCCTAGTCCTGCGACGCATACCGTGTCTGGGCGATCTCAGGTGCGCAGCATCACTGGTCTCTAGCAGTGTCAGGTGTCTGCCAGAGATTATTGGGCTTTCGGCTTGTCTAGGGGTGCTCTTGGTCGACTCTTCTGACAGGGAGCCACTCCGAAGCACAAAAACCACAACTTGCCAGGAGGCAACAGGGTGGATCCCATGTGCCGTGTGCCGGTATGGGTTGACAAGCCCTTTGCAGGGCTTAAGGCTACTATATAGGGGCCTTAATACCTTTACAATTTTGGGGATTCCTTCTTATAATAATAGTGTAGTGGGCCCCAAACCCTGTTGTAATTCTTAAGGCCACTAGGTTACGGGGTTTAGGGCTTAGGGTTTTGACAAGGATTCTGGGCCTCAGCATCGCCTTCACGTTCTTTGAACATTCTCTGCTCGGGCCAGGGGAGTTTCACTGTCACAAGATGCATCGGCGGTGAGCTCTTTTAGCAGTATAGTATAGTATGGTATAGTATATAGTAATAGTAGAGTTATAGTATGTAATAGTATAGCAATAGTATAGAAATAGTTTAGTAATAGTATAGTAATTAATAGTATGTTATAGTATAAACCGTATAATCGTATATATAGCAATTGTAGTCTGCCGGGATCCAACCTGAAGGACCTCCCACCGGCTCCCACGAAGGCCTTGAGAGCCTGTCACCTCCCTGCACCGCCTGAGCTTTGTCAAGCCGATCGCAGGTCCCAGGAAGTGGCTCCACTTACCGAGGTCCTCCTCGGACCCAGGACCTTGGCCGGATACGGAAACATGAGCAAAACAAACCTTGGGAAGGGCAGCTATACAGTATCGACTGACTTATATGCAAAAGATATATATATATATATAAATAATTAAAAGCCATCGGGACTCCTTGCGCTGCACTGCATTGTCTTCCATGGGAATCTGGCGACAAATATCTGAAGTTTAAGGGCTTCGGTTTTGGCACGAGGGCCCTAGACTTAGAAACTAAAACCTAACTCGAAAGCACTAGACCTGGCATCCAAGAACTTTAAAACCTAAACCCCCAATGTAAAACCTACAACCCTAAACTCCTATCATCTTGAAGCCCTACGCCCTGACTACCCTGGAAGCCCCGGGCTCCGAGAAAGAGACCAGCTGGTTCGCCAAGGGCGACTGGCGCGAAAGATTTGAGGGGGGGGGGGGGGGGGGTTATAGGGGTTACAGTTACAGGGTACACAGGTTTGGGGGGTGGGCTCAGGGTGCGCTAAATTAGGATTTCGAGGTATAGAGGTTATAGAGCTTGTGGTTTGTAGTTTGGGGTTTAGTTTAGGGTCTTGGGGGTCGCTTGGAGTAAGTACAAGTGTTTGAACAAGAAGTAGCCTTCGGTTTACGGGGTTCCGGATTTCAGGTGCTAACGGTTCAGGGTGCGAGGCCATGGTCATCTCAACCATACCTCGGCTGCCGTACATCTTACGGCTCGCATACTATGGCCCTCCAACACGAAGGCACTTATGTAGTGCATGTAGGTCGTGTAGGTGCCCTCGTACTTCCTGCAAGACCTGACTGCTTCAGAGGGCCTTGCACTCTGAACCGTCGATTGTCTGGGCGTTGACGCAGCGACTTGCTCGTGTGCACTGTGCGCAAAATCGTCCAGGCACAGCCTCAGCACTAAACCGGGCCCAAACTTAATCCCCAACCCCAAAGCCAGAGGACCGAACCCCTACTCTCCCACACGCCCCGGGCTCCTTCGCCCGGCTACCGCCGGTAGATCACTGGCTGGGGGTGCCTTGGCCATGCAGAAGCTCAGAGTTGAGGCTGAGGGAGTGCTGCCTGAACCGCAAACCTTATACTTCCTGATCCCTTTAAACTTTGATGAACTTGGCCAAGACGTACCACTAGGCCCTAACTTTGTTTGACACCCTCCACCCACCAGCCAGCCGTCCCGAAATCCGGGATCTTGCAGGTTTGAGTTTGGAGCTTACACACCATGTGCGGCCATTGTTGGAGCTTCTGGTTCACGATGCAAGGAAACGTTCTCGATGAAGTCGCACCGTGCACTCTGGTGGCTTGTGGCTGCGACGGGCTGTAGGGGCCTATCAAGTTACTAGCTGCATCCTCATCAGAACCACCTACACTGAACCCCCCCAGAAAGCTTCCAGAACACCAAGCTTATAACACCCAGCAGAACCTAACTAAACCTTATCCCATGTACTAGCACTTGCTTTGACTCTAGGGGCCTCATCGTTGTCGCGATGAAACCGGGTGCACCTGCTGGGTCAAGAGATCGAGCAGAAAGAAATAAGAACTTTGAATTTTGGGTCTATAGGGTTGTACGATGTGGGGTTTCGGGCTTAGGGCCTAACATCCCACTCTGTTGCTATTTGGGCCATCTTGCAGGAATGCGGCTCTGGCTCTAAAGGTTTCATTCTTTCTTCCCTGAAACTTCACGGCCTTAAGTTTGGGCCCCAGCATTGGTGCAGGGGCTGGAATAAGTAAGTAGCAGCATATTGCTTCTTACGCTTCATATCTTTGTTCTACTAGGACATCCCGCCCAAACGCATTACTATGTTCGTGCAGCGGTTGGCTTGAAGGCTTGAATCAGCTCACCTCTTCCCAACCGATGCTTGAGGGTTTGACCTGCCTCGTCTGTTATCCTTTAAACTTTAGTTGGGCCGAGTACCCTAATTAGCCCAAAAGCGATTCATCTCCATATTTTGCAGGTAGGGCTATGAATACATTAATTTTGTTCGAAGCAGCTGCAACAGAATAGCCAGAAGAGTAGGTCAGATCAAGACATGTCACTGTACACATGCCCGGCCTGCATTGTAGGCTGGCGACGTCGACCGACCGCGGGCATGTAACCCCTGAAATGTGTTGGATTCTCTCATTTTTTCACGGGAGGTGTGCTGGGTGGGTGACTTCGGGTTTCGATGCTCGCAGCCAGAAAAGCCGTGGTCTGGAATCTGGGCACCCTGCGCCGTAGATCTGCGCCTGGTTCGGGCCTCGAAGGCGCACGGTCGTTGCAAGGCCCAGCAAGAGCGCTATGCCAAAAGAGAGATTATGATGGAATCATAAATTCAGCACGTCTGCACTGCACCTTGCACGATTCCTCGCGAATAGCCAGCACTCATCGAGAAACCTAAGGCCCACACTCCGGCTGAAATTAAAGAGACCACAAAGGTTACTATACGCGTACTATGCAGGGGACGATCCTAAGGTCCTAAGCCACACGCATGGCACCGTTCATCGCAAGCAGCCAAACCCACGGCCTGCAGGAGTCAGCTGTTGCGGTGTCCCCGCCGCGGATCGCGCGATGTTTGCCTCGGAGGAGGGAGGTAAAGCAGGGGAGTTTGAGAGGTTGTGTATGATAGTGTATCGAAGCTTGCAGGGAATTGGACAAGAAGGCGGCCACAACCACCAAGCCACCAAGGGATGCTGCCTGAATGTTGTGATTCTGGACTCATCATCGGACGGTCAATGCAAGGAATGCAAGGATCTACAAGGCTTGTCATGGAGCCCCTCAGTCCCAGCTGCTCCTAATCGCCCCTAAACCCCAAACCCAAAAACCCCAAACCCTAGACCCCAAACCCTAAACCCAAAGCTGCTTGGGGTCCCCGACAGGCGCCGGCGGCTGCACGCAGGGTTTCATGGTCCTGGCGGCTCTGATCTCATTCGGTAACAGCTCCGGCCTCGCCACCGGTCAAACTCTGAGGGTTTAGGGTTGTGAAAGATGGCTGATAACTTCGAACTTCAACCTTGAAATACTTGTCGCCGACACCGCATGAAACCGCAAACTCGCAACTTGAGCCCAAAACTGGCCCTGCACCCAAACACCTCAAGCCTCATATGTTGGCCGTAGACTCTCAAAGCATCACCATCATCATCCATGCTATGAGGCTATGAGGAGCATGTTTACCATCCTCTTCATCCTGACCACCAGCAGCCTCATCGTCAAATACCGGATTCGTCATTATCACGGTACCGTCATAACAACCCCCCCCCCCGTAACACCGCTTTGGTTCAAGAAAGCCGGCTGCACACAGGGAGGGTGCTACGGCTGTTCGGTGCGAAGGAGAAGCCCCTCACAGGATCCTCAGAGCACTTCTTCAACACCACTTTTCCAGCGTTTTGTTGAAAGGGTGAAACGGGGGGGTATGCTCCGGCAAAGGCTTAGGATTCCTGTTTGAGGGCTTAGGCTCCAGGTCAGGATTTGGGCTTTGTTTTCAGATCTACGGCGTTTTGGACTAGGGCTGAGGACGAAGCCTGTAGAACCGCATCTTCGGGCCAGGCATACTCCCTTTCAAGTGGAAGAGCGAGGCAAACTCGCTAAACTGAGAACAGAACTCAGGAGGCCAAACACGAATACAGCTCCTGTACCTAAGACCTAAGTGCCGGAATAGAGATCGGAACAGGTGGACTAATCGTAGCTCCGTAGCTGTAAGCGAAATTAACTTTGTACATAGCACACACGCCTTGCTTGCCAGATCCTGGAACAAAGCAGGACTCGCAATCAATTCGCTCCTGTCCGGTCTCCCAAAAGAGAAGCCATGCTGGAACGCTGGAACGATAACTGTACAGTACTTTACTGCCTGTCGGATGGGCATTACTGTGCTCACTAAGCTGTATATGTACATACACTTGTTTATCCTTTGCAGATAAGAGAGCCGGACTCGTAATGCTTTCGGTTCCGCTCCGGTCCGCTGGTGTTTACCATGCTCGCCACTCCGACCTCCTGAGACCCCGACGTAACCATTGAGGCCTCGGGTTCCAGGTTTCTGCTCGAACGGAGGATAGTGGAGGGGGCATCTTGCACGATTTGTGCGGATGCTGGCCTTTCGGTGCCGTGGCATAAGGTGTCCAGCCCTCGAAGCAGAATAATTCATCCGACGATAGCAGGACTTGCGACTGCTCGGAAAGTTGCTCGATGATAACCATGGAAAGAAAGGAAGCCAACAAGTAGACGGGGAAGGAAGTGCAGCCGCTCCCAAAACTCCGGACGGGTCGAGGAGTTGGCAGGCAGACTTCCCAAACTTTTCTATCGTTCACAAGCTCGCCCTTTACAAACACAACTTGTCAAGATATCCAGACTTCCTCGGCGATCTACTCCAGCAAGGCCTTCGAAACCAACAACCCCTACAGTGCCCTAGATCGCTTAAGCCCTGTACAACCTCGACCTTCAGAGTGCCGGGCCAGCTCCCACCGTTATGCTCGGCCTCGGCGCGCCTGCGCTGAGGGGAGGATCGAAACCCGAAAAACGAATTCCCGATGTGGGTTCTCGTGTTGGTGATGCGTGCAAGCAGCGGCTGTTGATAAAAATATGTAACCATGAATATTCACAATAATCCATTGAAACTTTCGGAAGACAAGGACCGAACATCAACGACTACCAGGGGCATTTACGAGCAGTGCAGCAATATTCCTGGACGATAGCGGTAGTATGTCTTGCTGGGCACAACAACAGACGAATACCCTGTGCACATACACATACATACAGACAGATTCACAGCCAGGCAGGCAGGCAGGCAGGCAATATTTATTGCCGGCAGAACTGTAGTGCCGAGAAGACCAACAGTGATGATGACAGCAAGCGACAAGATGATGACGGTGATGATAACGGACACGACGACCAGTGGCAGAGTGCTCCAGCCTTGTGGCGCCACGGCTGCAGGCCTTGGCCATCACGGCCACCAAAGGGCAAACCAACGGGGCACGGATTATGCTCGATTTCCGAGGTCTACAGCTGGAGAACCATGGGTTTTTCTGGGGGGGATGGGGCTTCAGCTGCTAAAGTGTCGGGGATTCGGTGTCTTCGGGCTCACGAAGGTTTATGGGCAGGTATTTGGCCTTCGGGGTTGCCGGCTGGAACACTGGAGACTCAAGAGACTTCGGGCATAAGTCTGCGAAATCGCACTCCGGCCTTCATCTTGGGATTAAAGCCGCCAGGAGTAGGGTAGATTTTTTGTTATTATGAAAGATTCAGATTACTAATAACATACTAACAGGGGCGTCGTCACGGACCCGCTTCCTTCCGGGCATCAATGGGGCCCCGGCGCCGGTGTCGGCTGTGGCATCGGCCTGCCAGGGTTCTGAGGATCCAGGGATCTAGGGTTTATAGCTCTTTTTGAGAGCTTTGTGGTGTCTGGTTTATAACTGTTTAAGGGCCTTTTGGTATCTGATTTATAGGGTTTTTTTTGAGCCATTCGAGGCTCACTGTTAGACGAGCTTGCGCCGACAACCCTCAGACAAGGGGAAGTGCACCATTGAAAGCTCGCTCAATTGGGGTTCAGGGCTTTTCAGGCCTTCTTAGCGACAGAGGGTTTAGGGCAAAGTTTCTGCTCTGAGTGAGTGGAGGGATCTACGGCCCTACGGCCCTTGTAGTAACCCTTATGAAACAACCCTGCTCTCATACCTTGCTGGCCCAAACCTAGACCTAAACCTTCTCAGAGCCCCCTCGACCTCGATGGGCGCCGGGAGCTAGGATCGCCCTGGCCTGAGAAGTCGAGAGTTGGAAACAGGAAACGTCGATTGGTACAGGGTGCAAGGTTTAGGGTGTGATTGCCGGTTTAGGAGTTACAGTAGGTAGAGGATCTCGGGCTCGGGGCTAAAAAGGCTGCATCCGGTCTGAAACTGTGTTTCGAAGTGCTTCCACAGAAGGCTCCTTGTTTTTGTAGGCCCCCAAGTCGCCAGACTCGGGTCTTGGTGCAAAGCATACTTCCATACCAGTACCCATACCCCCCCAAATCCGGAATAGTGGACCGTTCCAAATTTCATATTTGTGGTTCATTGTACCCTAGACAATCCGGTCTGAAATGTCATATCAACTGTAGAGCAGTATACCATGCGGACCCCTGGTCCCATGCCTGCAAAACCCTCCAGATACCCCAGGACTACGGAATGGTCTTGCTCATTCTCCAGACCCCTACATAAAACCCCATCGCAAACCTGATAAAAACCCTTGAAGGATCAGACCAAAACTTGTGAACAACACATTCCTGTAACGACTTGCAGCTGAGGAAAACCCTAGACCCAAAGCTTCTGAAGTCCTAAACCCTTAAAACCACTAAACCCGGAGAAAAAAGCTAATATAGGGGCCTAAATAATTGCCAATACTATTTCGGGAGTTCCTTATTAGAATTACAGTATAATGGGCCCCAACACCCTAACCAAATTATTAAGGCCCCTTCTTTACTGGCAGAGGATCTCCCTCCTCTGGGAGCCGAGCTCTGACTTCTCGCGTTGAACATGTGAGTCTTCTCTGCCTCGGCTTTTGGGGGATTTCGGACTTCTCAGGGGTATTTTGAGGTGTCGGGCTTAGGGTTATTAGGTTTGGGATTTCGGCCTTTTTCGGATATGTTTTGAGGTACTTCAAGATTTAGGCATGGTTTTGGGCTTTAAGGTGGGGAGTTCTGGGTTAGTCACTTCGCCCATTCATTAAACACCCCCCATCCTTACTTCGAATCGGGGAGGTGTAAGAGCAAGAGCAGGAGTAATCGCAAGAGCAGAAGCAAGAGCAAGTGCCCCGACAGGAGCAGAAGCAAGAGCCACAGCAGGAAGCCATGAGGGGCTGTAAAGGGTTTAGGCCTTTTTTGGGTGTGGTGTTGTAAAGAATACACAACAGCCGTAATTACGCACAAACCACACAAAGGGAAGAAGGGCTCTCGGGTTGACTTTTTGTCGAAGGCCGCGGACCGGACACCAAGCTCCCCGGCAAATGACAGCAGGCTCGGGTCCTCGCGACCATACTGAACCTGCGCAACACTGCGAGGGTTTAGGGGATACATATATATATATACATATATATATATATATATATGGGTTTAGGCTCTTGAGGCTTTAGGGGTTATAGGGATTATAGGGGTTTAGGGTTTAGGTGCTGTTGTAGGAGTTTAGGGCTTCAGGGGAAAGCTTACCTTGTCTTGGAGGTTCAGGCTACAGGCAACACCATGGTGTTAAGTTGGTGCCCCTACTCTTCCTGGACGGGTGCAGCCTGGACTTCCAGCTGCGGGAGACCCTGCACATCACTTCACTTGGACCTAGAAGCACATAGGCCGGTGATGCCCCGTGGATTAATGCTCGGATATTGGGCGTAGAACTCGTAACGTCTTCACACGAGGCCTGCAGCTCGTGTTACACTCCCGTACCGAAAGCTTCAGATGCTGAGGACGCAAGTAGCAGCAGATCAGGACGAGGAGAACGATGACGAGACACTCCATCATACCATGCACGTGCAGCCATGCAAGTAGCTAATATACAAGCACACATCCTGGACCTGCAAAACTTTTAGTTGCAACAATAGCGTCACACTCACGAGATCTCGCGAGACTTCGATTGATCATTGCAAGAACTGCGCTTTGACTCAACAGTTTGACTCTTATTTCTGTACGAAACGAAGCAAGAGGCCCGACCGCTTCATCGTGACGAAGGAACGAGACCTCCCGAAGGACCGCAGTGTTGCCGGCAGCGCCAGTAAATAGGCATGGGCCCTGAGACAGGCAAGCAAAACACCCAATGAGCTTGGCCTTTTTTTATACGACCAAACGCTACCAGCACTGTATGGTACCATAGTGCATACTAAGTACCCTTGGCTGCACAGCAAACATCTGTATGGATTTTCAACAACAAGGTTGTCTGGGGTGCGGCCTCATGTTTTGGTTCGACCATGGGAAGTGTATTGGTTGAGTTGATGCTGATCTAGATCACGCGTGTCGAAACTTGTGCAACTGTAGCATTTGCAGTACAGACTTTGCAACCTGGCTCAACTCTCCAAACGAAGCGCCGAGTAGCTCTCACCGTTTTTGGGACCTATGCCCCGAGTTTCCGAGGCTAGGGCTTCCAGGGTTTAGGGTTCCACTAGACTCTCCTGCTAACACTCTCCCTATAAGATCCGATAATATCCCACAAAATCCTATAACATCCTCAAAAATCCTCTAGAATCATGGAACCCTACAAAATCCTACAGAATCTTACAACCCCCTGGCAAACCGCTCTGGGGCCGACGGCCGAGGAGACGTGCGGTGGTCTCCTCGGCGACTGCTGGAGCAGGGACCTGGAGGATGAGGGATAATATAATTAATTGAAAGAATACCATATTTTATAGAATTGAATGTAAATTAAATGTTGTGGTCTTGGGGAGGCTTTTTTTTTTGAACCCTCATGCCTTTTTGCCAGTGCAGCTAGGCTACCATGTCTGGTTGAGGGGAGGGGGTTTTGGGCTTTGGGGTTTTAGGGGCTTCAGGGGCTTCAGGGGGCTTCAGGTTTCAGGGGCGCTGGGGGAATTTGGGGTTTAGGGTTTTGGGACTTCGGATGAATTTGGGGTTTAGGGTTTTAGGGCTTTGGGGCTTCAGACTTCAGGGCACAGGGCTTTCTAGGGCTTCAGGCTTTAGGGGGCTCTGACCTAATGCAGTGTCTCTCTTGAGAGTAAGTGTGAGGCTTCTGTTTTCTGATACATGTTGTATGGCCGCTGGGCTATAGAAAGTCTAGCATCTTAGAGCTTGACGGTCTTAGTCATGGAGTGCACAGAAACCTGGATTCGCAGCACAGGTCGTGAGCCGTCAAGAAGTTCCCACCGCGCGACAGACTGTCTGGCTATCCCTTCAGCAAATTCCAAGTTCGACTGTCTGGCTGGCTGATGTCACGGAAAATGCTGAGCCTATTATAGACCCCAAGCCGGACTCTGAGATCATCGCCCTTCTGGTGGACTCTGTGCCACGGCAGGAGGCTGCGGTGACCTTCACAGTAGTTCCCCCGTTCCGTGTTGATTTTTTGCATGCAAAATATACCATGTCACACCGGGATCTTCTGGATTCGGGCTTCCCGGAGTGGTCGGCAGCAATGTGTTTCCCAAAGCCTTACTTGCTGGAACAGCCTCGTGCCATATATCATTGTCATACATGAGATTCCGTTAGCATGAGTTTCGCGAAAGGCGTGAACAAACTTGAAGCAACAGCAGAACAGGTCGGTGGTCGTTGTCGTAGCTGGTGGCGGTGGTGGGTGGTGGGTGGTGTCAGTAATAATTCAGCAATAGTAGCCGCAGCAGCAGCAGCGGCATGATCCAACTAACCCCCGGACTGAAGATATGCCCCCTTCGCCCCTCTGACTTCGAGGCATCGACCCGCTGTGTTTCAGAACGGATCCACCTAGGGGGCGGGGCTTTTCGAAACAAGCCGTTTAGAGGCTTTAGGCGCTGCCGGGCTGTTCTTGGAGGCGCTTTGAAGAACGTACTTTGTGCCCTTGCTTCAGAACATACCAAACCGGTCTTATCTAGCATCTCAGGTTCATTGCTGCTTAACAGGGCGCTGTTTAACATCCTGCATTGCGTCGCAAGCTAATCTAATCTACCAGCTCGGAAATACCATGATTCGAGGAGGTCTGTTTAAGGAAGTTCTGATTCTGGGTTTCATAGTGACATAGTGCTGCAGTAGCTGGATTACCAAGGAAGTATGGGCTAACTCGGCTGAATATTGAAGCTCCTACATTACTTGACACACGGTTGGGTGATGCTCTCCGTCCAGCTTGCCGGGAATACCCGGACAAAATAAGCCGTCTAGGTCCTAGCCCAGGTGCCAGTAGCAGAGTTGCCTACACACCCATTTAGGTCCGGGATCCTGTAATCAAGTCCACAGGTGCAGGAATTCCCCCGAAAACCAGAAAACGTCAACGATGCTTCCTCCCGATGCCCTTGGACATCCCAAACTCTACAATCTACACCCTACCTAAACAATAAACCCAGTCCCTAAACCCCAAG
>CAJNDT010000279.1:0-210000 GCA_905221615.1 Symbiodinium sp. CCMP2592 | reverse complement strand
CGAACCTCAGTTGCTTCGGCCACGCGCCATGCATGTCAAGCAAGGTTGTGCTAATCTGAAGCCTTGGGTCTCATTGGCCGTCCATATGAGCCAGGATTGGGGCAAAACTGCTGACTCGGATTAAGAACGCACCAGGAGTAAATCGGCTGCCATGGGTCCCATGCCAATACAAGCCAACTAAAACAGAATTATATCTGCCGCTTAAGTCTACATGCCCATGCGTGTCAACTAAGATTCCGGCATCTCTGCCACTTTGGTTTACGTTGCTATCAAGAACGGTGCAATCTATCGATGCATGTCATACAAGCTGGAGGCAAACATGCCACTCTGGACTACACACGTGCCGGAAGAGATCTGCGACTTTTGGTATTGCTGGGTTGAATTCCTGCGCTTTTCTGCTAAGATTCGGGGAATCGGTGCTTGGGCTACACTTCCATATATGACAAGCAAGATTGGGGCAAATCTGTCCGCTTGGATTCCATGTCAATACATGTCACACAGGCTTGTTGTGTTTCTTTGGGTTCTCGCCGGGGTGTCCCATGCAACACCAAGTGCAACATGAGTGGGATCATCGTCATTCTATCCCCCGGTATCTTTGTTCTCAGATGCACCCATGCCCACATTGACTAATCGATAACTCAAGAAGGCTCGAGCGTTTCAAAGCAGCTGGGAAGCCCGCGTGAAGGTGTCGGACTTCACGTAGTTGTGGCTTTTGACCTGGAGAACATACGACTCTTGGCGTGAGTTGGAGGCTTACAGATTGCTTGGCGATAGGAGTCGTGCGTGAGTTGCAAGCCAGCTATGACCAGCATGAGAGCGAGAGTCACCTACAGTGTGACACTACCGCTACACCACTATCCCAACCTCTACAGTTGCCGCTAAGGTGCCATGACAATGAGTTTTATTTTTAAGCCTCACATTCACCACCGGCTCCCTCCTCCCACCTCGCGGGTGCCACTGGCCCTGAAAGATGTGCTAGGCGCGGCATATCTAAAGTAAAAATGAAGAAAGTCTCATAAACTTATTCAGCCCCCGAAGTGCCGGGGCCCCCCCCAGCCGGCGACCATGGCCCTGGGTTCCCCCCACCGCGCCTCGCCCAAGCACCTTTAAACAAAGCACCTCACTAGCAAGGCCAAGGCACCGGTGAAGGCACCGGGGCCCGTGCAAAACGCGCCACCTCCAGGCTGTCCTGCACATTGAACTCGAGCTCCTCGGAGGGTGAGTCAGGCGTCGCATGATCTGAGGGCCTGCGGGCACGAAACCTGTCACAGATGCCTCTCATTGCCAAGGGAAGCTATTACATGACAGTGCAACGAAAGGACAGCATGTTGGCTGCTTAAGTGCAAAGCACAGCCCGGTCCTGGCAGAAGGCCTTGAAGTGCTGGCGATTCAGCCACAAGCAGCCATAGTCCAGCCTCGCGAGCTCTCGACAAATTGGATTGGTGTCGAATGCGACATCCCTCAACCCCAGCATCTGGAAACCAAGTGAAGCAGCCCCTCCGTTGGAAGTTTCAGGGCTTCGGATCTTGTAACGGCTTGGGGTGGGCTGGGTCAGGTTGGAGGATACTGCTTTCACGGCGTTCGGCCTCAGTCTAATGTATAGTCCTGGATCAAAACCTAGGCCCCAAAGCCCTAAACCCCATACTTCGCTGAACCTTAGGGGCTCAGGACCACTTGGGCGCCTGTGGGAGCCCTGCACCCTACCTGTGGTCTCCATCGTAGTTCCTTTTTTTGGTTCAACCAATTATATATGAAGGATCCTATAAGGTAACCCCCAAAAGGAACTACAATGGAGACTATACCTTGACCTACCAAACCCTACTGTTTTGTAGGTTCTTAACATAAACTCTAATATGGAATTCATTGGGGCCCTACAAAAAAGTAGGTTTTGGTAGGTTAAGATAGATAAACCCTTCGGGTTCTATATGAAGGATCCTATAAGGTAACCCCCAACAGGACCTACAATGGAGACTATAAGGTAAACCCTTCGGGTTTTTCAAGCCTCGAAAAAACCCTTCGGCTCGGGCCCCGGCTTCTTCCAGAAGGTCAACTGGTCGGGTGAGCATACAGTAGAAGCCAGAAAGTTGGAATATCATTATCGTAACCCCTTTAAGGTAAATTATAGGGGATCCTACCATTAATCCATATTCCAACTTTCTGGAGTTCCCTTTATCACACATCCAGTAGATTCGGTTTAGGGTTTAGGGTTTCAGGGTTTAGGGTTTCAGGGTTTAGGGTTTCACGGTTTAGGGTTTAGGGTTCAGTAGATATTCCGGTATATGGGTGATTGTCAAAATGATGGGTCCCGTTTTTGGGGGTACCCTAAAAATATTAGGTGCCGTACTATAATGAGGGCCCAAAAAGGGACCCTAATTTTGACAGCCACCCATATCACACATCCTTTAGATCTTGCGGTATATTGTGGTAGAGTTATAGTATGGCATGGAATAGTGTGGAGTAGTTTACAATATGGTTAGTGTAAAGAAGAGCAAGAGCCGAGCAGCCCATTTGCAAGTAATTGTTTCCATGACTGCCAGCATGAATGTGGGCCACGTTTTCAGGATCTAACCCTCACCCTAACCTAACCCTAACCTAACCCTCCAGGTGCTGTGCGTCATGATTGTAACAGAAAACGGAATCGGCAGCAGAGTAGTGCATGATCGATATGCTCTGTGCCCCTCGTTGCCGCATCCCAAACCCAGGTTGGCTCTGCACGAAGACTCAGTACTTGCTGCTTTGAGTGGACGTGACTGCATACCACTAGTCACGAGTCCCGCTCATCCCGTCCGAGATATATCTCGCGATAAACGGCTACCAAGACGAGGAAGGCACAGCAAGGTCTGTGGTTTTTAATCTGAGATCCTGACCAAGCGAAATTTGAGAAACCACCAATTGACGAAGCTGCGAACACACACACACACACACACGCACAATGCCAGTGCAAACAGCAGCCTCCAGAGAAAAGACTTGCGATGGCGTCAGCACGGGAAACCTTCGGGTGCAAGGAGGGCGGTGATGTGTGGATCTTTCTGGGATTCACAGACTTTTTGGATTCTAGGACTCTAACAGACTTCGGTGCGAGTCTGGGGCAAGAAAGGGAGAGGTGGGAGCTAGAAGCAAGGGCAAAAAAACCAAGGATAACGTTGGCCCATGCCACAAACCAGATTCTGGACACTAAATCCGCCCAAACCGAACAAGCCCTCGGCATCAATCACTGCACACCATCATCATCATCATCATCGTCATTATCATCGTCATCATGATGTTCACATTCATCATCATCGTCATCAAACATATCCATCTTAATATTATGCTTCTTCAGAACCACAATATGATTCTTCAATTGAACCTTTGTCTTCCTCATACTCTTCCTCATCTTCAACATCATCATACTGCTCTTCTTTATCTTCATCGTCATCCGCTTCTGCATGATCATCGTTGTGACAATCTCTGTAAACCCTTAAACCCTAAACCTTAAAGCCTCGCAGCCTCACTAATATAAAGGCCTTACATTATACTATAGCTTTAATAAGGAACCCCAAATTAGGTAAATATTGAATCTTAAAGCCCCTATATTATCCTGTACCCGAAACCCTAAAGGGCCTATACCCCAAACCCTCAGCCCTAAACCCTAAAAGCCCTATAACCTAAACCTCAAACCCTAAAGGCCTACCCCCTAAACCTTAACGCCCGTACCCCCAAACCCGCAGCTTTGCCGAGGCAGTGGCATGGACATCTCAGCCATGGAGCTGCCCTTCACCGAACTGTCGATGAGGTACTTGTCCTGGCGATTAGGTTTTGGGGGGCGCGGGGGTGAGGGAGGGATTTTCCGAACATTCAAAGTTACCCTTTCGATCGCTGGTGGTGGAAACCACGAGCCCAATGATAAGTGCAAATGTTCCTTAGCGGCATCGGAATTCAGGGCTCAACGAGTTTTGCGCTTTGGGGGTTCGGGCGCTTTGGGTTTGCATGTGTGGCCCAGGGTTGCAGGCGTTCCTGTCACCTTTGCTATAGAGGTGCGGGGGTTCGGGGTGCGTGTGTGTGCTGACGCCAGCAGTGGTGTCTCAATAAACAAAAGGGAAATGAACCGTTTATCAACTGGACATCTCATCGGAGGCAACATGCGTTCCGACAAGTATCGCTGAGGGCATAGCTCTTCGTCATTTTGCCGAAACGAATCCTGAAGCCGAAATCCCAACCAGAAATCAAGAGTGCAAGACCAAACCAGCCGAGTCGGCCGTGACCAGAAGAGCTGCCACAAAGAGAGGCCTTCAGTGAGCGGTTCTCTGCGAGACTTCAGGGCTAAGGCAAGCTGATCCTGATGACGCATGAAGTGCAGCAAGCCTTTAAGCAACTAAACTTTGACTTGGGCTGGTTTCAGACCCGTTTACAGTGACTGTTGTGCTAGTGCCCCACCAGTTGATCTTTGCATGCTGACATTCGTCATCACGGCAGCTGCATGCGGAAGTGGGATGGGGCCGATGCAGAGACCGTGAACTCAGCTTTAGTGTAACACCTTCGTGCCTTCTCGTTGGTCTCCAGCACACTCAGTTTTACCTTGGAGAGCGAGCATCCAAGGCCTCTTGCGCGTTTCTCTGCGGCTTCAAGAAGGCCGCCTTTGCCTTGGTGGCGGCGGTCAACCTTGACCTGCCCGATCGTGAGCTCCTGCTCTTCAAACTTCGCATACACATAGCCTGTCACCATGTTTGTCGTTTGCGACACGGCCGTTACTGTGAACGAGGAGGGCCTCAAAGCGCCTACTCCTCAATACACGCCACATGCTTGTCCTCGGCTTTGTCACCCACTACCACACCCACGAGAGTTGCTCCGTCCTTTGCACTGAGGTTTGGGTACCAGAGCATTTCTGAATGCAGGTTGGCATAGTCCACTGCAAGCCCTCTTTCTGCACGTCGCAGGCGCTTGGTGCAGTCCCTCACAGACTCGCACACGCAGTATTCTAGATTCTCAACCACCATGTTGTGCTGTGACCTCTGGATAATGGGCTCGTGCGTGCTATCCTCCTTCTGCCATTCAAAGATGGCTAAACGGCTCCTTGCTGCGGCAGCAGGACATGAACTTTGAGGTGTTGGCGAACTTCCTAGTCTCCGGCACGGGCCGGCTCTGCGCTTTCCGGAGGTCCCGTGGCGTCTGGTTACTTCGATTAGTTTAGATTTCGCAAGCATGCTCGATGAGGACATTTACCACCTTCGTGTGAGAATTTCTGATGCCATAAAACAAAGCAGTCTCCCTCCAGCTGTCATGCCAGTTCAATTGGAACCCCAGATTATGCAGGAATCCTTTTGTCAGATTTCCACAAGCCGCTGCATAGAAGAGGGGTGTTTGGAGGTGGACGTCCACCTCCGCCAGATCGTGGCCCGTTCGCACCGCGCGTCTGCCTAAAATTTCTGAGCCGCGCCGCTGCCGTGCTGCCACAAAGAACAGCACGTTCTGCTGAAGCTCGCTGTGACGTCAGGTGTCATCGAGCTTCGAAAGTGCTTCTTTGGCTTCTGTGAAGCTGCCGTCAAGCACCGCTTCGAAAAGCTCAAAGAACTGAAAGCTCCTGCAAGCCTCTGAGGGGAAGTTTGTTCTACCTATATGAAGGGCTCAAATAGCTGAAAGCTCTTCCAAGCCTCCGGAAGGGAGTTTGTTCTACCTATAGGAAGGGCTCAGAAAGCTGAAAGCTTCTGCAAGCCTCTGGAAGGGAGTATGTTCTACCTATAGGAAGGGCTCAGAGAGCTGCAAGCTTCTCCAGAAGGGTTCAGAAAGCTGAAAAATTCTCCAAGCCTCAGCAAAAGAAAGTTTCTTCTATACTTATATGAGAGCTGAGAGAGCTGAAAGCTTCTCCAGGTTCTACCTGATCTTGATTCATCTCGGACAAGTCTTGAGCTCAAGAATCTTGCAGAGGTGGCTACGTGCTTGGCTCCACCTGCCCAGGCACCCACAGAACACATGCCTGCTTGATCATTGGCAATGTGTCAAGATCAACAGTAACAATGGGCGAATTATAAACGAATACTTCCCGGTACACAACATCATGATGATGGCACTGTATCTTGCCTCCAGCAGAGCGCATCCAGACTAAGCCCGGTCTTCTCCCGGAAGCGGCGCAGGAAAATGAGGCCTTGGAAGCAGAACGATGCCAGGACGATGAATGAGTGCCAGAATCCCTGTGGTCTGGGGCTTGGGATGCAGGGATATGTCGGTTGTCGAAACCTATACGGGTTGGGAAGAAAAGCCTGTAGCCTTGACTGAACTTTGAGGGGTTGAGGATTGCTTGTCGAGGGTTGGGGCCGATGGCTACGGGTTGCAAGGCTCTGGCTTTGCGTCTTGCGCCTCATTCATGGCGTGGGACGTGGGGCAAGTCGTCGTGAGGTTTCGGTGGCTGCAGTGAACAATTCGTCAAGCTCGAGCTCCTTATGCACGTCTAGATCTATATCTATAGCTGCAAATATACACACTATATTATATTATATGATATGATATTATATTATATTATACGGTGTTATACTATATAAAATTATGTTAGAATAGATTATATGTTATACTATAATACGTTATACTATATTATATTCAGGTTATATATATATATATATATATATATATATATATACATACGTATACGGTGACGATTGTTGAATATGCTGCTTGTTCATATCTAGACGGACAGTTTGTGCTACTTCCGTGGCCGCCCTGTGGCTTTCAACCCTAAACCCTAAACCCCAAACCCTAAACTCTAAACCCTAAACCCTGAACCCTAAACCGTAAATCCTAAACCCTAAAATGCTGAAACTGTTTACAGATAGCTGTTTTCCTACCTCCGTGGCTTCGGCTTCCTGGCGGCCCTCCACTTACTTAAAAAACTTCACCATATGTATGTATGTATGTATATACATGTATAATATATTGCATATATTTAAATACATTTATTCATTTTATGGTCATTTTTTATGACAAGCTTTGTTGTTCCATCTTTAGCAACCCTCAATCGCAGAGCGGCTCGAAACCTCAACCTCCCAGCCCTAACCCAGGCATCCTGAGGCGCAGGCAACATATCAACTCCGAGACCTTTCGTGCGGCACATCGGCTCGTGGGTTAGGGTTTAGGGTTTAGGGGGCTTAGGGTAGAACCCCAAACCCGAAGCCCCTAAACTCTTAAACCCTAAACCTAAACCCTGTTTTGCAACAGGCTTTCCACTTCGGGCCTAAACCCTAAACTCTGAACTCTGCACCAGGATATTCAAGGCCTGAGGAGTTCTAAGTGAGTATGGTGCCTCAACTTGCTATAATTTAGAGTGGATCTTCGTCTTGTCTTGCACCCCGTAGACATGCAGACAACATTGTGCTTGCTCGGTCTATATAGCGTCTAGGTACTAGACATTTTCGGTTTCGACAAGTTAGGCCTTGGGTTCAGGGTCCAGGGTGTTGGAGGTTCAGGGTTTAGGGCACTGAGACAAACGGGGTCTGCGTCTTCATTCATCGCCACCTACGTGTGAATCAGTTGCTGAATAAAGGTTCGCTATCATTGTAGCCACGGAACATGATCGCTACTCGGGGCTTGGGAATCAGCTTGCCCTCGCTATTCTCGGACACACAACCACCGCAAGAGAAGAAATCCGGATCCGGTCGGGCTCAAGCTGAACTCCCTGACACGGGACAAGTCCACAGAGTACTGAAAGTGTTCGCAGTCTTGCATTTCGCATCCTTCTTGCTCCTTTGCGGGTGTGGGAGAGTCTGCAACGCCTGCTGACGATTCGACTGAATCGGGTCTGCAACGGCTGGGGCATGTTGATTGCAAGGACCCGGCCGTAGGTAAGGAACGCCTGATTCTCTGAAACCATGGCTATGACATCTTGAGACATTTCCCGCTGCAAACCCACCTCGAAGAAACCATTCTCGAAAAGGCCAAGGATGAAAGCTGCGATCTGAGCGGCGAAGCTTCTCAAAAGTAAGTATCAGTACAAGTAAGCAAAATACGTGAATGTATGTACTAAAGATAGATAGCCATAATAAATAGATAGATATAGATAAGAGGTAGATAGATAGATGGATGTTCATAGGTACATAGATATTCTATGCAGATAGATTGAGAGACAGATAGATAGATAGACAGGTACATACTCTTGCCAATTCCAGTAGTCGAAGTATCATTAGTATGCAGATGATGTTGGAGTTTCGGCTTTCGGATATTTTTGGGCTAGGGTTGATTGTCCACATCAGAGGCTCTGACGCAGGGGCCAGAATAGTCAGACTGGGGCTGTAGAAGGGGTTTACTTTGTTCTGGATACATCAAAAAACCCTTATCTAGCAATAAACGTTAAACTTCCGGGCGCCAGGAAGCCAAGGAACCGGAAGAGTTGCAGCCGAATCTTGGACAGGCTCCTGTAGCCAGACACGAAGCCTAACACCCGCCTCTCGAAACCTGTAAAATCAAGAGTCGCACTCCCTCGAAGCAAGGCCACAAACGACGAAGGCCTCTGTGCCCCCTGCTTTCACGGTTCGATCTTTACAAACCCGTAGGGTTTGTGTGGCTTGGCTCATGGGCCTAAACCCTAAGTAGGGCCATCGGCTCTTCAGCTGCACAAACCGCGCAGCTAAGCGCCTCCAGGGGATTTGTGTCGCCCAGAGATTTTCGCCACCCTCCTGGGTGCTGGGCTCTTTGATTTGGAGTCATTTACTTCAAACTCTTTGGGCTTGGGTTTAGAGTTCAGGGTGGGGCCTTGTTGAGGGTAATGCCACCTTCGGGCTGGGTACTGCTGGCGAGTGCAGTGTACTGCGGACTAAACAGGAACAATCCGAAGGTCTGGATAAACACTGATGGTCTTGACTCTTGATAGAAATACCGCCCAAAATCCATTCCAAGTAGTATGCAGGTCATCATGCGAGGTTGGTAGCAACCGGTAAGCCCGGTAAGCCAGTCGCATTAGCCGCCCCCGTGGACATGGACCCGCTAACCAAGGAGACCTTACCCTAAATACCACTTCCGGCACCATCCCCATGGCTCCCCTCGAGGCCCGCACGGAGGTCTGTGTGGCAGTTGGACAAGTGATACCGCTCCTGTTGGGAGAGCCCGGATCTGAGAAAGGGTTTGTTCTCAGCTCATCGAGACTTTTAGGTTTCACTCACCTGTGCCGAGGGGTCATGACGTCGCAACGTCACATCCTAGGCAACACAGCGACGGATTCAACCTCCTTCCAACCTATGACAAAGCCATCAATGAACTACGTGCGACTCCAACGCAGCAACTGTTTGAGCTCACGTTGAAAACAGGTTCAGACCGAGGCTTATGTTTCAAACTTAGGGTGGAGTAGGCTTAGTTGGCTCCTCGTTGTAGAGGTCGCGGAGGCCCTGTGCTTCCTCACACAGCTCTTCCTTGTCCCTGCGAAGGATCTCCTGTCGGCTTATATTATTACTACCATTATTAGTACTCATTATTACTACCATTATTAGTACTCATTATTACTACCATTATTAGTACTAATTATTACTACCATTATTAGTATCGGCTTCTGCTTGACAAGATTGCGGCAGAACCCTCCACCGCCTACACGTCCCGGCATGCGGCAGTAGGGAAGAGTAATTTGAAGAAATGTACGGCTATAGAGGCGTTAGTATGCTTCTGGTGCTGTGGGTGCTCACATCTTGGACCTTCAGAGCTAACTGGTTCACGGGCCATGGAAGCTGGGCACATCTGTGACTGCTTCTCGTTCTGGTTGCTCGAATGCTTCAGGCCGAAACCGAGCCTCGGGAATCTCATGCCAGGGAACTTAGTAAGATAGGTTATAAGCACCTTAATTGGGGTTATATGTAATTACAAGTACAGTTACCTTATTATTTATAACCCTAGTTAGGTTCCGGGTAGTCGCTTCCGGGCTCCAGGGCTCTAGACTTTAGGCCTGCAGCGGTGCAGCAGTCCTGGTGGATGAAGCAGATGCACCGGACCAGCAGTGAGAGCCTGATGCAACAACAACGAAACACGTCCTCACACACTCCGAGGCTTCGAGGTACGGTACACTCTTCACCGGACCCTGGGCAGATGTACATTGAGCTTCTGATCCTATGGACGCATAATGTGCTAGGAGATTCCCGGACCGCAGGTCATCAGCCGTATATGCAAGGACATCTTACGTGGGTGAGTAGAACCCAGGCCTCATGTAGTGTGTAAGAGTGAGATTGCCCAAGTTGCTGTTGGTGGACTAACATTCCCTGTAGCTTTGTCTTTTCTGTGCCGAAGTTGATTTCACCTCCAAGCCGTCATCTGTTTCCAGGCCGAAAAAGTGAAGAAGAGAAGCGAGTGCCCGCTCACCTATGACTATCTTGAACGCCGAGCCCTGATTCACAACTAGGCCGGAGAAGCTTCATCTGGTTGAAGGATCTGCTTGGTGCCAGCTCATCGTCATCACCTGAACAAACCGCGCCCGTTCAACCGCTCTAGACCATGCATGTTCTGACAAAGGGATGCGGGAACTGATGGCGGTCCGGAAGTGATATTCGGCAAGCAGCCTGATGCCGAAAGAGTTTAGAAACCGCCAAGAGGTCCATTCAAGTCAATCCAGGTGCCATACGCACCATCATCACCACTACTAGTAGAACCAAGAATATCACCATCACAGTCACCAATAGTTATCAGGATCATCGTCATCGCAAACACAGCCATCGCCATAAACAGGAGACATCGTCCCCTAAACCATCACAGTCACCGTCAGCAACAACGACGTTACCGTGATCATATTCATCTTCTTCTTCATCTGCATCAGCAGCATGAGCATCACCATCCTCATCACCGCAACCATCATCATCGTCGTCATCATCATCATCATCATCATCATTATCATCACTGTCACACCATGACGATGACCACCGCCGCCACCACCGCCACCGATACCGCCATCTCCATCTCCACCTCCATCTCGACCACCACTTGTAGAAGCATCATCAGCACCATTGTCTTCAGTAGTATCGTTGGATCCTTGCTTGCATGATCGTCTTCTTTGTCCTCTTCGTCATTGACCGTCGTCATGCTAGAGGTGGTGTTCGTCTCCATGCTTTGATCCGGCAAGTTCAGCCTGGCAGAAGTATCCTAACCTCTAAACCCTAAACCCCTAAACCCTGCCCTGAGCTCCGCACTAAACTCTGCATGGTCACGCCGCCTTGGCCGCTTCTGGGCCTTGCGGAAGCTCCACTTGGCTAATTGTCAAAATTAAGATCCCTTTTTAGGTCCCTATTATAATACTGCACCTGTTGTTTAGGGTGCCCAAAACGGGACCCTAATTTTGACAACCACCCACATGACAAACAGGCCATGACCCCGCAGAGACAAGGCCTCGAAGGCATGATGAACACAGGAATGGCAAAGGTTAGACGTCCGATGCGAGGCGCACTCAAAACACCGCGCACCGTCTGTGGTCCACTGTCGACCTCCAATAGCAGAAGACCTCATTGAGTGGCCAAGAGAATGAGTCCAGCACAGAGGCCGAAGAGCCCCCGAAGTTGTAGTGGACGGGGAGATTGGCTAAAGGCCTGGGCAAGCGTGGAGGTGAGGCTTACGGGCTTCCAGGGTGGTGCTTCAAGGTTAAAGTAACAATAAGGGCTTTCGGGTAGAACATACGTGAGCCTACTCTGAGCGGTGCTGAAATTGAGGGCTTTGCGGACTTCGAGGGAATGTTGATCGTTTGGTCGACAACACAGTCGTGCATACAAGTTAAACATATTCGCGAGTGGGGCTTGAAGGGTTTAAGAGCTGACGGATCGGCCTGATAGCTTCCGGCCGGGGTTCGTGAGTGTGTGTCGCTGAGTCATAGACCCTGAAACCCATGTGCCCGCATGCGAATGGAGATCCTCTGAATTCTGAGCCCTGAGCTCTTAACCTGAGCTTGTTGAAAGGGGAGTCAGTCTGACAACAAATGGGTCGACGAGCAGCCGTTTACGCTTCTAAGCCAGACCGAGGAGGGGACCACTAAGCTGCGTATAACACGAAGACTCGGAAAGCCCAAAAGATTTCAGAGCCCAAACCTCGAATATCATTCGATAGCGGCTTGGGAAGGCATACCCTTGAATATGGCTGACCCTTCTCAGGGACATGTTGCAGCTACAAAGTTACTAATCTCCTGCGGCCGCTTTTCATCTGAATCTGAGCTGCTCAAATTGAACAGCTACTATAGCAGGGCCTTCGTCGCGTTTCATCGGAACTGCTTCAATTAAAGGTCAATTGAAGGGTCACAGAACTCTCACCAGACGACCAAAACAAATATGTACTGACAACATTAGTATCAGTATAATCGTAAACACATGAAGCCCTTCCCAGCCCCTAGCTCTGGGCTGCTCTTGGGCCAAGGGGCTCAGCGAAAGCGCCAGTGCTCGGACGCGCGCTCGCTGCCGGCTGCGGCTTCGGCTGTCGCTGCTGCAGCGGCTGCTGAAACTGCGGCTGCGGCTGGGGTCTGGGCGGCTGTGGCTGAAGGGACCTCAGAGTGTTGAGATGTGATTGATGAAACATTGCTGTCCAAAGCAGCACTAGTACTGCCGGTCACGGATTAAGCCGCCAGCTGCCGTCCAGCCGTGACCACCTGACCCAACATTCGGGCAGCAAATGATATAGTAAACACTGAGTGGATTCAGCTGCGTTCTTTGATACTGTAGGCTTGCGAGACATTACCATGATTACAGCCGAGCAATGCCGAGCAAGGGCCCATGGAGAGAAAGGAGCGTTCAATGATTTCGTGTCTTCAGAACTGCATCCTCAAACCTTCATCACAACCCATCCTGCATCACCTGGTATATACCATAAGATTACTCTACCCTAAACCCTAAACCCCCAAACCCCCAAACCCCCAAACCCCCAACCCCCAAACCCCAAACCCGTAAACCCTAATCCCTAAACCCCTAAACCCTAAACCCTGCCTGGGGCTGGCCGCCGGACGGTGGCCTTGTGAGGGTTCGGAGTCGTTCCCGGCGAAGGGCCGGGAGGTGGGGGGCTTGGGGTTTCTTACCTTTAGTTAGTAGGGAATGGAGGAATGGGGTGCAATTATAACTGCTATTACTACCATTCTTCCATTCCCTACTAACCAAAGGTAAGGTTTGGGGGATAATGGGTTGGACAAAAAGGGGCCTTAATATGTAGGACCCCCTCCCCCTCCCTCAAAAAAAAATAGTATAGGAAAATATTTGGGCCCCTATATTACCGGCTTGCTTGGGGGTTGTTCACCCGTGCTCTTCGAGGTCCTTGTCCTGAGTGGGAGAATCCCTTGTGCGAGCAGCCTTGCAGGGCTTGGTGGGAGTTTCCGAAAATAGGGGTACCTTATTTTGGGGGTCCTTATAATAAGGATGCTACTATTTAGGGTGCTATATTAGGGTCCCTCATTTTCGGAAACTCCCTGGTGTTGGCAGGTCTGGCTGTCAGTCGTGAGGACTTCGGGTAACCAAGCTTACAAGTACCTGACAAAACCTAAAACACTGAGCCTTAGATTTAGGGTTTAGGGTTTAGGGTTTAAGGTTTAGGGTTTAGGGCCCTAAACCCTAAACCCTAAAGCGTAGACTCTAAGGTTGTTTAGGCTCTGAAGGCCCACACGCCAAACCTGAACTGAAAAAAACCATGCCTCAAGCCCGAAAGACCAAGACCTAGGCTCCGACACCTGTGAAAGCCTTAAAGCCTAAAGCCACCAAACGGGCCTGAACATCACCCATAATAAGCCATACTATTCCTCATCCCCCAAGCACAAACTGTAACTATTCAAACGGGAGTTTCCGAAAATAGGGGACCCTAATCTAGTACCCTAAATTGTAGGATCCTTATTGTAAGGACCCCAAATAAGGTACCCCGAATTTTCGGAAATTCCCAAATGACAAAGCCGAGGTGCAAGGAGTGGTGGGGCCGCCTGTACAAGCCGTGCTGGACCACGTAGTCTTGTGGAGGCCTCACGGTTTAGGGTTTCGGGGTTTAGGGTTTAGGGGTTTTTAGGGTTTAGGGGTTTCGGGGTTTAGGGGTTTAGGGTTTAGGGGTTTAGGGGTTTAGGGTTTAGGGTTTAGGGTCCCTTCCCAACTACCCTCCACTATACTCGAGATACCCCACGGCACAGGACTCAGGGTTTAGGGATGTTTAGGTATAGGGTTTAGGGTTCAGGCCTTAGGAAGGTTCAGAGTATAGGGCTCGGCGTCTAAAGGGATATTTAGTGTATCGCTTTTTGTATAGGGTTTTGGGCTTGGGGCACAGGGTTTAGGGTTTAGCCTCCGAACACTTCCCAAACATGTCCGGACCAACACTGAAGTCGAAGGTCAAGACCCTGCATAGAATACACCTTTTTTCGGCCCGGTAACCCAGCTCTTGCGCAGAAAGTTGAACTCCCCCTTCATCCCAGCTCAGCTCGTAATCAGCATATCCCGTAGTTTCACACAACCTCTGCATCCTTCATGCGTATAAGTCGTGAATTCAGAACGGACAATCTCAACTCACGAATTCCAACCTATAAGCCAACTCGAACCGTTCAACAGACAGTCTCTTGGGCTTGCAGCACAAACACTAAGAATCGCTGCTTATGGGGTTTAAGGCCCCAACTCTACCGGGACCCTCAAGAACCCACCTTTTTGGGGGCTCGGTGTGATTTCCTCATATTGTATATATCCATATATAAACAAGTTGTAAAAATCATACAAATATATAACCGTATAAATCTGTATGTATGTATATGTATATATATATATATATATACATACACATATGTCCTTAAAAGGGTAGGGTAGATTATGCAGGGTCCGGGTAAACCTAACCCCAGCAATGCCAGGTCTGGCGCGGTCGATTTCGTGTCGTCTGCGCCGCAGGCGCCGACGAGGGCGGAACCATGGGCCTGCCACCTGAACACTACACTTTAGGGTTTATAGGGTTCAGAGATTAGGGTCCCTTTAAAGGGCTGGGCCACCTGAACACTATACTTTAGAGTTTAGGGTTGAGGGTTTTATACTCATAGGGGCCTTAATGATTAGAATAGGGTTCCTTTAAAGAAGTCTCTATAAGGGATATAAGGGATACTGTAAGGGCCATTGAAGGCCAGTACAAGGATAAAATTTGATCCAGTATAGGGGCCTCAAAAATTAGAATAGGAGTTTGGGGCCCATTAGTTAGTTATAGTAAGGAGGCACCTGAACACTATACTTTAGGGTTTAGGGTTTAGGGTTGCGTACTATACTCATAGTCCTCGTTGTAGTTCTTGTGTCGTGTTACTTTTGAAGATCCTAAACACAAGATTTGCTAAACAACAAAAACTACAACGGAGGCTACAAGTAAATATATAGTTTTTGGTTTAGGTTTTGTTTTGCCAAGGCTTTGCAAACGGGGTTTGTAGTTATCATATTGGCCAGGGCGCAAAGTAGGGCCTCAATAATTGGAATGAGGTTTTCTATGACGATTCTTCTTCTATGAGGAAGACAGCCTGGGCTGACTATGGCACTTTCCCGAAGTAAGGGGCTACACTCTACACTACTTTTAAGGTCGTTTTCATGAGGGTGCCGTTCTGTTTGGGGGACCTCAAAAGGGACCTTCATTTAGAGAAAATCACAAAGCCTCTGCGCTTAGACTCAACGGAAACCTCAATTTGTCCCTTTATTTCGACACGGTTCGAGGTAACATAGGGGCCTGAAGGATTACGAATACGATTTTGGGGGTTCCTTCTAATCTCCAGATTGCCCCAAAATGCTACTAAAATTACTAAGGCCCCGGTATTACAGGCAACCTTGGTCTCTGTGACTGCTTCAAGGTTTTGGCTGTATGGTAACGTAGACGCTGGAACACCGACTGAGGTATGCGGTGGCTGCAGTGGCTACTACCCGTCAGGATTTATACCAAAGCAAAATCCCTGCTTCAATCGCTCAGGCCCTCAAAGAGGACTTGCACGCACATGGCCCGATGGAAGGCATCGACAAGCTCAAGCAACTTCTAAAACAAAGACGAATGTTCGCAGCCATTCCTCCGCAGCTGCGCTTCCTGTCATCTTAGCTTGGGCACAGATCCACGAGGTGTCAAAGACCTTGTTTTTGAGTGCTGCGCACTTCGGGAAGTCCTGTCTGGCCCAAACTTCCCAGACCCACCCGGGTACCAAAGCAGCTCGTGTCTTGAGCTGAGAACATCCCCTGTCTACTATAAAGGAGTAATGCCGGCGATGATGCCGGGTTTGGGATACCCGATGGAAGTCAGGTACGGGGCCAGGCAGCATGTCTCGTAAGAAGGGCGGCGCTTCCGGCCGAAGCAGGTGAATTTAGATACCAGCTGGCCACAGCAGAGTGTTTCTATCCACAACATTTTCACCTCAGGTGGAGTGTCGCTCTCGCAGGGGTACTGCTTCGTGGAGCATATGTAGTCAATTATCCCACGCCAGCGGTCGAAGAGCCTGAGAGTCCGATTGCTCGGGAAGCACTCAGCTTGCGCTGGCAACTCTATCCATGCCTCAGAGCGAGCATACGCGCAGTCATGCTCTGCGCCAGAAATCGCCCAGCACCTCTCATGGCGGAACCCGAGGTGCTCCAAGTACTCCTCGGTTTCCTTGCGCGTGTGCTGGCCGGAATATACTGGACGAGGCGTGTCGTTCGGAATCTCCATCACAATCCGATCTACCCGTTTGAGCTCTGTACCAGCAGACTTTACCACTTCAAGATCAGCACCCTGAACATCAATTTTCAAGATTTGCACTCGATCCGGCAAAACGGCCAGGATGTCTGTGAGGGACACCACAGCCACTTGCATCGTCTCATGGGCAGCCAGACGTCTTCCTGGATCAGCCTGCAGCAAGGAGCCTTACTGACGAGCCAGTGACCATCATAAGAATACTGGCCAACTTGTGCTACTAAAACCAATAAAAAAAATCTCAGTACTCACTACGATCAACACATACTATAATTCGAATATGAGATGTACCCGCTCCCTGCAAGATTCAAAATTCGATGTATACTGCGCGAGTGAGGCACCCATCTGCGTCTTTGCACCACTATTGAAGCGCCACTCCTCCCCAGAATATGCCCAGCGATACAGGGTTGACCAGCCTGGGCATCGGAGAAAGGATTCCTTTCTGTGGTGCATGGCTTACAACTTCAGGCTTTGGGACGTAGGGTTTTTGGGGCTTTGAGGTTCAGATTGCTGAACAGCAGATTGGGTTACGGATGAGAATCCTCTATATGGTACTATGTACGATTTGTGCTCCTTTTCCGCCCGCAGGCATGCAAGGCCTCTGGAGCTGTTGCCAACCGCCGCATTGATCAAGATCAGGCGCGGGTGCGCATGATTTACAAGATGGTGTGCGTAATGCAGGTAGTCCGGCTCGAATGCGATAACCCAGGCTGTGGGGTCGCTTTTCAGCCGCGGTAGAAAAGTTGACTCTCTGTGAGTCCCAACATCAATCAGGACGTTTGAGCTCAGCGGAATGTCCAAGAGAGGCTGCTCACCATCTAGCAGCTTCGCGACAGGGGTGGTAATAACAAGATGGCCCTCGTCAATAGACAAGCGACCAAGAACAGGTCCAGATGTGGCCACCACCACCAGGAGGAATCCCACACGCCTAGAGCTGAAGTTCCACCCCGAACGAATCGTGTCAGAAGCAGCATGCGCCATGATAAAGCCTAAACTGCGGGCGTGATGTCACGCCAGAAACATCTGCTTGCATGGCCGTGCAGCTCAACGTTCCGACTCATTGACCAAGAGGCTTGGGCCAATGTGTTGAAGCAAGAAGCGACGCGACCAGTAATAAGAATGAGAAGAACAGGAATGACAACGACAATGATAGCAACAACAATAGCAGTAAACAATAGCCATGATTTCAAACGACAAAGCAGTCACAACTGCATTGATACAAGTATCAGTCGCAGCAATAGCAGTAGCAATGGCAAGAGCTTTTGCAGCAGCAGCAGGAGTAGAAGCAGCAGTAGTGGCAGCGGCAATAGCAGCAGCAGTGTGGAAGCAGTAGGAGCACGAGGTAGTACTAGTAAGTAGGAGTAGAAGCAGCAGTAGGAGAAGTAGTAGTAGTAGTAGTAGTAGCAGTAGCAGTAGCAGTAGCAGTAGTAGTAGTAGTAGTAGTAGTAGTAGTAGTAGTAGTAGTAGTAGTAGTAGTAGTAGTAGTAGTAGTAGTAGTAATAGTAGTAGTAGTAGTAGTAGCAGCAGCAGCAGTAGTAGTCGCAGTAGTTTAGTAGTAGTAGTAGTCGTCGTCGTCGTCGTGTAGTAGTAGTAGTAGTAGTAGTAGTACTACTACTACTACTCCTACTCCTACTCCTACTCCTACTCCTACTCCTACTACTACTACTACTACTACTACTGCTACTGCTACTGCTACTGCTACTACTACTACTACTACTACTACTACTACTACTACTACTACTACTACTACTACTACTACAACTACCACTACTACTACCACCACTAGGGATAGCAGTACTGCTCATAGCAATAGCAACAAAAACTGAATTGGGATAGGAATAGACATAGTGATAGTAATAGTAGTACAGCAGTAACCGCACTTGTCAGAATGGCAGTCATTGAGATTCTGATAGTGATAACACCAATATTACCTTTGATGGTAACTAGAATAGCAAGGGTGATAAGACTCATGACTCATACCAATAGCTTTTATTTCAATCGTGAAATCCTCATGACTCATGAACACAACAGCAAGATGACAGTGATAATATAGCAACAGCACGCATACTGGAACTACCTTCAAGAAGAATGACATCCCAGCTGGGACAGACCTGAAGACGAGGCGGAAAGCACTGAACCAATTTGAGCTTAAACTACTTGGAAGAAAGTGACATGAGCAATTAAATCAATAATAGTCAATAGTCATCCTTGCTGTGCTTGTACTTATGTTGTTCACAATGCGATGGCATCCGGACTATCTTCTCAGCATTCCTGATCATTGCTGGTATTGACAAAAAGAGAGAAGCCCCTACAAGCTTGCTCGCATTAACAAAATCGTGATGACTCGTAGAGGCCCTATGATCAATTGCTTGTCATTCGTGGTTACCTTGTGGTCGCTGTACCAGATGACTGCTGCTTTTGCTGTGGTAGCGGCGGTGGTGGTGGTGATTGTGGAGGTGCTGGTGCTGCTCGTGCTGGTGGTGCTGGTTCCTCCTACCAGCGTATCATTGATACTCTTCCTACATTGAATCGTAGGTATGATCCTCGCAAGAGCTCTGGCAATAGGAAGGGCCGCACAGCGACGACCGACGCAAGCACGACCGACCACAACACATCCTGCCGAACACCCTGAAGTCTCAGCCCTCAACGGTAGAAGCTTGAGCCCTGAACCCTTGAACCCTAACGGGCGCGCCCGCAACTACGGCAGAGTGGGAGGTGCCCCCGACGCCGGCACCTGGAGCAACACGGCAAAGCACTCCGGATGGCCTATGACCAACATGGTGGAGGTAGGTCGGCATCATCCAAGATGTCACATGCAAACCGTATATCGGTTTCTTATGACTATCATGCCATGCCTGCATAGCGCACTCACCCTGAGAGGTTTCTGACAATCAAGAGTTCGGATGGATGATCATCTCCTGGGCCACCCGACTCCATCTTCAGCTGGGTGTTACACGGGTGTTGCTAGATGCGTCCACGGAGTCGAGGCGCAGAGGCGCGACTCCTCCTCTTCGTCTCATGCTCCTCCCTGCTGTGCTGCTACTGAAACAGTCCACCTTCGCACACTTAACTGGCCGGCAAATCCACATTTGGAACTGGGCACCCTGAAGCCCTCAACACGCAAAATCCCAGCCTTCAGCGCTTCAACTCCAAACCCAAGGAACCAAATCCGACAGCTAGATCCTCGGCAAGGGGCCACGGATGGTCGCCGGGCTCTGCGCGTGGATGCCTTGAAAAGCTGTGGGCGGGAAGGAGCTGTGCGGACAAGAAAGACAGGAAGAACAAGGTAAGAGCGCTGCGAGTGACTCCGGACGGTTTGCATGTGCATGTTTGTGTTTAGAGCGAAAAGTCCACGAAACCGTGGTTTTAGCACATTTTTGCTTGGGGGGACGTGTTGGCAGGAGGAGCACGATCCTCGAGAGGGGTCACTTGTGATGGGGCCTTTTGTGCGTTTTACAGTGGTTTGAAGCACATTTTGAAGCAAGCGTTTAGGGCAAACTTTAGCCTGACGACGACATGAGAGGAAAAGTAGCATGAGAGGCAAGATCCTTGGCAGTAGTATTGCGAGAAGAGGCCCTGTTGGACATGGATGGAGTCTGATCTGGACGTTATATATCGTTATCATGGTTGGCACATGGATCTCTGCGGGCATGGATGGAGTCTGATCTGGACGTTATCATGGTTGGCACATGGATGCTCTGCGGGCATGGATGGGGTCTGATCTGGACGTTATCATGGTTGGCACATGGATGCTCTGCGGGCATGGATGGGGTCTGATCTGGACGTTATCATGGTTGGGACATGGATGCTCTGCGGGCATGGATGGGGTCTGATCTGGACGTTATCATGGTTGGCACATGGATGCTCTGCGGGCCTGGATGGGGTCTGATCTGGACGTTATCATGGTTGGCACATGGATGCTCTTCGAAAACGAAAGGGGTCTGAGTGGACGTTATCATGGTTGGCACATGGATGCTCTGCGGGCATGGATGGGGTCTGATCTGGACGTTATCATGGCTGGCACATGGATGCTCTGCGGGCATGGATGGGGTCTGATCTGGACGTTATCATGGTTGGGACATGGATGCTCTGCGGGCGTGGATGGGGTCTGATCTGGACGTTATCATGGTTGGCACATGGATGCTCTGCGTGCGTGGATGGAGTCTGATCTGGACGTTATCATGGTTGGCACATGGATGCTCTGCGGGCATGGATGGGGTCTGATCTGGACGTTATCATGGTTGGCACATGGATGCTCTGCGGGCATGGATGGGGTCTGATCTGGACGTTATCATGGTTGGGACGTGGATGCTCTGTGGGCATGGATGGGGTCTGATCTGGACGTTATCATGGTTGGGACGTGGATGCTCTGCGGGCATGGATGGGGTCTGATCTGGACGTTATCATGGTTGGGACGTGGATGCATAAAACCCGAGTTTTAAGCACGTCCGAAGCCTGAAACTAGCAGAATGGGCCAAGCAAACAACCTTGAAACTGCCACCATCTCACAGGCGAGGTCCCGATGCAGAGTTTCCATGAATCAAGCCAAAACCCGAGTTTTAAGCATGTCCGAAGCCTGAAACTAGCAGAATCTCAGGAGTCACTGGTGGTGGTCATACCAAGAACAAACGACAAAAAGCAAGCAAAAACATCTTGAAGCCGAGCGCGTGCCTCTCCATATAGTCCTTGTACGACAAACTCACCACAAGGACAGTCCAGCACTGTGCGAGTACCAAGCCCGACAACTAGTGAAGAACTGCAACAGAGCGCAGCATCGAAATATATTGAAACGACATGAGGCAGTCTGCTGCCACTTTACAGAGACGACAACGGGGACTTCTTGCACCTTTTCGCGCAGAGTCACCGTAAGCCACCGGGCCCAACATAACAGCTCCATACATGATGCCGCTACCCCTTTCGGCGCAAGGGCCCCCGCTTCTGGGCCCTGCGGGACTCAGGCTCTGCTGGCCTCTCAAGGAGCTGGGGAGCACTTGTGGGAAACTGGGAAGTGCTTTTTTTCAATGTCCTGTCCAGGGTTTAGGGTAGGGGCGGTAGCCTTTCCTGGGTCTGAGGATGCATTGGCTGCTTGGCTAGGCAACGAATCTTCCAACGACAGATACTCAAAAAGATACTTCCGAACACCAACTGTTGCTAGGATCTGCTGTGGCTCTGGCAATAGCACTTAGAGCACGACTGAGTCCTAATGCTCCAGATCTGCCGTTCTGCTCCCAACCCGACCTCGTGCAGCCGTCGCTTGAGGAACTCGGCAGTGCGGCGAGGGTGTTTGTGGGGTTTACGAGCTCCGCAGTCAAACTGCCGTGGGTTCACGCAATAGCTGCGCACAAACAGAACCGTCACCGCAAGCCCGTAGATGCTTGTATTGTAGTTGGATCATGATCGGGACATACCTGCAAGAGCAGTTGCACTTGCTTGGACAACACACCCACACACACCATCCACCGCATCCTCCTCTTCACCATCATCATCATCATCACTATCACCGCCATCAAGATTTATACCACGCGCAGCGAAGTTTGCTAGTCATAGAGCAGCGATACATCCACATCCACGACGTGAAGCTCAAGCGACCAAGCCTAGACCTCGTAGGTTTCGTGTCTGAGGGCTCAGGCGAGGGTTCAGGATCTCGGGCTTCGGGTTTGCATTCAAGTTGAAAGGTTCAGGATTTCGTGCTTAGGATTTAAGAAATTTAGGTCTAGGCCTCAGGGCAGTCGTCCTGATTGTATCAAGAGGGAGCGATTCAAACAACTTTGCTTCAAGTTGCAGTTCCTTTTCCCAGCCCTCGAAACTTACGACTTAAATTCAAAGCAGATATCGGCGGTTCATCCTTTCGGGTTCTATGCAACAGTCGCGACCCAAACCGGTCCTCTCTCAAAGCCGCTGGGAGCCGGACCCCGAATGGCAACGGGGCTCGCGCTGTGGGTTCCTCCACAGGGCAGCAGGAGGGATGACAGGATTTAGGCTCTTGTTAAAGCTACTACCCTAAACCCTAAACCCCTAAACCCTAAACCCCTAACCCCTAAACCCCTAAACTCTCAACCCCTAAACCCTAAATAAAGACCAGGGCTCATTGCAGGCTTTCGGACTTACGAAGTTCAAAAGGATCTAGGAAGCCCGGGAGGCCCAGACTGAGCGATTTCCGGGCGGGGGGGGGTCGAACGAAGCCTCGCTTGTAGCATGACGGCAATATATTGCCAATATTTTTGCCAATATATTGCACCGATGCAATGATCGACTCAACGCTCTAGTTCATCTAATCCCCAAACCTGGAAAGTGTAAGCCATCAGAAACTAGAAATGCGAGATTCTGAAGCTCAAACCAGCAAGCCCGGCACATTGCACCTCAATCTTCTGCAATGTTTCAGAAACACGGCTTGTAGAACCGTCTAAACTAAACGATCCTGACCCCCCACCCCAAAACCCCAAACCCCAACACCCTAAACCTTAACCCTTATAAACCCTAAACCCTTATAAACCCTAAACCCTTATAAACCCTGAGCCCTAACCCCCAAACAGCCCCCGAAACAGCGACAATGCGACAAGCCCAGGAGGGCCTCCAGCTCGCCCCGGTAAGGCCTGAGCCATCCTGCGTCCAAGCGCAACTTTCGAGTCGAATGTATCAGAATGGGGCTCCTTTAAAGGGGTCTATATAAGGGCTGTTATAAGGAAAAAGGGTTCCTTTAAAGGGGTCTATATAAGGGCTGTTATAAGGATGCAAAAAAAAAGATCGATATAAGTGAACTTTCGAGTCGAATCTAGGGGCCTTCATAATTAAAACAGGGTTCCTTTGAAGGGCTCCTTTATTAAGGGGGTTGGCTACTATAAGGGATCTATACGGGTACTGTATTGTAGGCGCCTTAACAATTAGAATGCGGTTTCTGGGGGGTTCCTTATTATAAGTAGAGTTATATATATATATATATATATATATACACACACAAAAACACCAAAACCCAATTCTGATTACTGAGGACCCTATATTAGAGTTGAAGCTAAATTCCGGAGTTTAGAGTTATCCCGGAGTTCAGAGATTCAAGTCGCGACTAGAGTTATTGGGCTCCGAGCTTCGGGCTGCGGGTTTGGGTGCAAACAGTTTTACGACTCGAACCGCTGTGTGGGTGTGTGCGCGCTTTGCGTTTGCATGCACTCCCGCTTTCTGCCGGGCAAGCAGCGCTCCATTCCATGCTTGTATGTAAACACTCCGATTAAATCCGCACACCCCAAACCCCAAGTGCCTAGAGGCCCTTAAACCCTCGACTCGCACACTTTCTTTCTTTCGGGCAGGCTGAAGGTCCGAAGGACGTGCCTAAAGCATCTGTACATCAAGCGAATTCGACGGTGAAACAACGATGAGGCTCAAGGTCGAGAGCTTCCCCCTGCAAGCGACAGAGCCATGAGGCAAGAGGCTCGAGAGCAGGACGAGGCACGGGGAAGACAAGGCCAACAGGCCGACCGAGCCGAGCGAAGGCAAGTAACGCTCCAAGTACGGCAAGCACCGAGTCAGTCCAATCCCTGAGCTGGTTGAGCACCTTAAGAGGGCAGGCACTGGGAGAGAAGACTGACGAGAAGCCGGCCGGAGGCGGAGGAAACTCAACGAAGGCGCCAGCAGCTTCAGCTGAGAGTCCAGCGTGCACTTCACCGAAAGGCCACAACACTGGGGTAGCGACCAAGAAAGGGAAGGCACGCGCCCAAGTCAGGGCGAGAGGCAACCTTCCAACGTAGGCCAAGAACCCTTCTACAGGAGGAGAGGCCAAGGACAAAGATACGACGGAAGGTAGATAGCATTCCTCTGAGGCCTTAGCAAGCACAGATCCACCCGCGATGGAATCACACTGGTGCTCAGGATGCAAAACCAGGAGGACATCTCGAGCAGCCTCGGCCACTGCTGGATCCAAGGCTGAATCAAGCCAAGAAGTTAAGGTATTCCGCAACACAGGGAGAGGTGCCGTAAAAGAGGCAACCGTATCAAAGATCTGCTGATCAGTCACGCGGCCGGCATGGCCCAACTCCACGAGGGCAGCAGCCAGCGGAGGCAGAACTTCCATACTGGCGGGCCCGAGAGCTTTCTTGCCTACGCCAGGCTGCGCAGGCGCCTGAGGGTGCGAAGAGGAATCCTCGACCGGAAAGGACGTGGTGCCAGGGGCAGCGTCCAGTCGCTGCACACAGGAGAGACTGAGGCGGAGGTGGGTGCGCAGCCGAGCCTCAGAGGCTACGAGCAACCCACAAGCCTGACAGCGACGTCCTTGAGCGACCAAGTGAGCCCGCGAATGATAGCCATGCGCTCGGTGCGCGTGCGCACCCCACTGTTGACGCGTTCGGAAAGCCACCCGGCAGCGAAGGCAAGCATGCACGCAAGCAGCAAGGTCAGACATTGGAGTGGGGGCTTCAGCGGGCCAAGAGGCACGAGCAAATTCTTCCAGGGCCACGCCATTACGGGCAGCTGTCATGTGCCATTGACTAGCGCGCTTAATGAGCGATTTCCAGCGACCCGGGGAGTCGCGGATGAACATTTCCCAGGAAGTCCAGTCCTGGTCGATGTCTCCAAGGGGACAAGTGTGGCGCACAGCTTGCAGGAGCCACGTGGACGCCGCTGTGAGCGCTTGCCTGAAACCTTTATACCAAGACAAAAGGGCCCAGGCAGAGTCCGGGCCATGTCGGACCATTTGACCTAGGAAGCGAAGACGCTCCATGTGCAGCAAAGCTAGCGGCGATGGAAGATCTGCACGACAAAAAATTTGGCCCACAGTGCAACTGAAACCACCCTCCGAGCGGAGGCATAGGAGTTGCCGGGTAAGACTTGTTACCCCGCCGGAAAAGGCGGACCACTCCTGTCCGTTGAGGAGGGGCCAAGTCCCAATGCCAGCAAGGACAGTGCCCAACACATGAGAGCGAAACAGGGTGGCTCGCCTGGCAAGCGGGATGGCTCTGCAGGCAAAGAGCCTCTGCTTGCCCTCCTTCATCGCCGCCCGGCCAAGAGATAAGCGGTGACGAATTTCCGTGAGCATGCAGCCGGAATGCGTAACCATTGACCCCAAATGCTTATAAACCGTAACAAGGTCAAGCTGAAAAGCCCCGCGGTTTTCAGGGAAAACCGCCAAACGACCCTTTCCTTGGCTAAAAAGCTGCTTCCGGACCGCACGGGAACCGGGTCCAATGGGAGCAGCGATAGCCGCAGTTTTGGTAGGGCCTATGTTGGCATTGAGGCCATGGGGCAGCAAAGCATCAATTGTGTCGGCTGCAGTAGAGGAGATAGCCTTGGGGAGAGCAGCTGCAGAGGCGCAGACGAGGAAGCTGGCCAAATCATCAGCATAGACAACGTCACTGGCATCCACACTGATGACGCTGTGATTGGCTTGGGAGCCAAGCGGGGCACGATGACCGTGCCAGGGGATACGCGGGACAGAAACGCTGCGCTGCGAGCATGCATCTCGGCGCCTTAACACCTTGGAGAAGAGAATGCTGAAGACAACGTCTGCAAGCGACCCGCCGGGCCTCGTACCTCGCCTGGTTTCAATGAGTGATGTGTCGCCAGCAAGGACAAACCACGTGCTGGCGTGAAGCTCAGAGGCGAGCTCACAGAATAGCGCATGAGCGCCTTGCTCTCGGAGGACCGGCTCCTCCGTGATGTAGACGTGTAGCTGCTGCATATCTTCACGGGAGAGCCCGAGCGACGAGGCAAGAACCTCGATGGGCTGGTCATCGCGAGCGCCGAAGATGGCTTCCCGAATAACTCCGTAGTATGCTGCAGCAATATCAACAAAGAGGACAGCAGCAGTCTGGCAAGTCTCCTTAGCGTAGGCGAGGAAGGCCCGTGAACAGAAGTGGCCGAAGGCCGCCGGGCAACCTTTACGTCCTCCAAGCTGTAAGGGCAGCATATGTTTGCTCCAATGATCCACAGCAAGGTGCCGGGTTGCCCTATGCAGTACCTTTGACAAGCAGGATTGCACCAGGATCCCTCGGTATCCTGCCGTCGTGTGGGAGGCTGCAGAAGGTTTCGAAATGCGGTGCATAATTCCCCCTTTCAAACCGACCGGTTCGTTGGAACGCAACACCGTCTTGAGGAGGACGGGCCAGAAGGCCTCCGTGAGGGTGGAGCTAAAGAGGGTGCACAAGACTGGGGGCAGCATATCTGGACCTTGTGCCTTGTGCGGGGCAGTTGCTTTAAAAGCGGAGTGCAGATGTGCCCAAGTGGGCACAAGATGAGATGGCACAACATCGACTCCTTCAAGACTAAGCTGCCTGCGGGAACAGGCGGCAGCCAGGCCACCAGCATCAACCTCTTTGCCAGCCTCCAGACTACGAAAGTGGTCCCGCCAGATGGCAACCATTTCATCATGAGACTCACAAGGTTTGCCATCTTCCTTGAGCAGCATAGGTAGAGGCTCAGAGCCTCCTTTGCGGAACTTTTTGGGGCGAAGGACGCGTCGGACTTCCTGGTGTACCTCAGCACAGGGGGCTGAGGCAATGCGATCCGCAAGCTCAGCAAAGTGGGTGTTACGGTCCACTTTGCAGCTCCGACGTAATGCAGGACCGTACCTGTGCAGGAGAATACAGTCCAGGGCACGACGGATTTGCAAATGCCAAAGCCAATGACCGGCGAAGAGGTTGGAAAAGCTCCGGTCACTCTTCCAAGCGAGTAAGGCACATCGCAGCCGGGTGAGCACCAGGACCCGACTACGCCCGCGTATCGACCTTCGGAGCAGAGAAACGGCCGAGTGCAGGCGTTCAGTGTCTTCGGAGAAGTGCCGGCCGCGAAGGCGTCGACGAGGGAGGGGGAAGGCCGCAGCTAGACCTTGATACCAGCGCTCTGCCAGAATGGCAACATGTTCGCTAGCATCAGCTTCCCAGGGGACCGGCGGGGCAGAGGAGAGAATGGCACGGATGCTGTCGCGATTCTCAGGCTCAGCAAGAGCGGCAGGGTCTATTTTGGCGGCAGGAGAGCGCCGCCGGACAGGGGGTCGCGACCGAAAGCAGAGTGAAACCGTGGCTGCAAAATGGTCAAGGACAGAGTGGCCCGTACTGATCTCCGGCAGTACTTGTGCGACGCAGTGAGAAAGGCTCCAACCGACAGGAATGGCAACATAGTCAGACCGCACAAAAGCACCATTACGTTTCTGGTAGAGGGTGCCGCTGGATCCGGTCGCCGAGTGAGAGAAGGTAGCAGGGATCCAGCACTGTAGGCAGGAGACCAGCTCGCGGAACAAGGAACCGCCGAGGTCTTCAGGATCGGGGTGATGAGCACCGATCGCCTCATTGGTGATTTCACCAATACGGCAGTTACCGTCTGCCAGGACGATCCAGTGACTGGATCGGGAATGCGCATTGCAAATCTTGGAAACACGACTCCACCACTGCCTTCTAACCGCCTCCGTGTGCGCCCTGTGAGGGGCATGGGCAACCAGGACTCGGATCGGGTCCCCAGCAAAGGAGAGGCCTGCAACCAGGAAGGTGGGCTCTGCGTGCAGAACTACAACCTTACGGGAATCAAAGGGGGAATTTTGCCTAACCCACAATTCAACGCCAAAGCATGCGTTGTCATCCCGGCCTGAGGCAAACCGCGTAAAACCCGAGCAACGGGCGGTGCCCTGGAGGGTTCGGCATTCCTGCAAGCCGATGAGCTGCAATCCATGGCGATCCAGTGACTCGCAGAGAAGTCGGACACGACCTGTAGCCCCATGCAGGCCTGCAGCATGGGAGGATGCCCCAGGATCCAAAAGAGATAGGACGTTAAAAGTGGCGAGGCCGAGGGGGGCCTCCGCTGGAGCAGATCCTGCCGTAGGGGCAGAAACGCAGGAAATGTTCCTCAGGAATGGGCGCATGCAAGCCTCCGGGTCGGCACTAGGGGTGAAGTCTTGACGCCAGGACAGACAATCGCGGTGAAGAGCTGGGAAGACCTGAGGTCTGGCAGCCGTAGCACAGACATGGGGTAGCCAGGCAAAAGCGGCCCCATTCGAATCGAACCATCCATCAAGCGAAAAGTCCAATGGAGGAAAGGCAAGAGCCATCTCAGCTGCACGACCGGCAAGGGCATCAGCAAGCTCATTAGCAGGGTCAGCGGCATGGCCAAGGACGTGCTGATATTGTGTGTCGCGCTTGAGTAGGCCCAGTCCTGCATGAACCGCCGCAGCAGCAGAGCAAAGAGGGTGCTGCTGCAAAGCCATTGTGCCTGAAACTCCGTGCAGAGCACTGATGTTGTCCGCACGAAAGAGCCACGTAGTGTTGCTAGCAAGCCGGAAAGCAATGATGCCTCCCCACAACAATGCCGCAACCTCTGCTAGGTAGGCATTAGAGTCACCGAAGGCAGTGCCAATGGCAGTGCGCAAATCCTCAAGTGAGCCGGAAAAGCAGCCAATGAACTGCCCAGGTAGTAGGAAATCGTGACTAGACACAAGACTCAGCACAGCCGCCCATCCAGCAGCTCCAGAGGCGGGGTGATATGAACCGTCGGTGGTCACAACTACGATTTCGTCCGGGGCCGGAGCGCGCCCTACGCAACCTTGGGCAACCCAATCACTAAATCTCTCAGGCTTGTGCAACCCAGCTGGCGCACCGGTGAGGCTAGTGAATGGAAAAGTCCGCGTGAGGCCATGGTAGAGTGGCAGAGTGCAGGGAAGACGACAGTGACGAGCATCAAGATCAAAGTACTCCGTACCCAGGTTTCTGCTCGACAGGCAAGGCGGCGACCTCAGGAAGCAACACATCCAGGTGAATGACTGGCTTGAGGCGAGGCGGGGCCTCGTGGGCTGGAGAGGCCACTTCGGACGCAGTGTCCTGAAAGTGAACTGCGAGGGTATCAAGAAGCGTCGCGGCCATGAAAGCCCAATAATCCGAGGCCTGTGCACTTTCTTCTAACAGAGCGCGGAGGCCACACTCGGGAACCGCAGCTGGGAGACCGGACATCGCACGGCAAGGTGTCGGAATTGGGCGGGAAAGACCCGAAAGAGCAGGCAGGGCGGTGTCACAGCGAGGCACCAAGCAGGGAGTCGCAAGAACAGGGGGCTCAGCCGAAGTTGTCCGACCCATCAAGTCACTGGCCACAAGCAGGGACACTCGCTCGGAATCCGAAGGTGTGATCATGGCAGTACCAGGGGACCCAAGAATGCTGACTAAACCCAGGAACAGCCAAGCCGAGGGCCGAGCCCGGCCCACGCGGCCAGTGCCGGCAAGATTGGGACGACGCTTCGCCACAGGAGGAAAGGCTGAAATGGAGGGCCCAAAGGGGTTCAGGCGAGAGACATGCTCAACAGCCGTTGCGAGAGTGTCATGCACAGCGTCAGTGCTACCAAGGGCATCCCCTTGATTCGCATTCTGGCCAAGGTCCGCTCGCGGCGCCGGGCTGGCGGTAGACCTGTTTGGAGGAACGTCCTCGTGCGCAGGTCCGGCAGGAGGTGCAGGGACCACATCCCTTCCGGGCGGAGATGAAAAGGAAAGAACACGGGCAGGAAGAAGATAGACCTGAAGAACCTGCCCCGGTCGCAAATTCCAGATACGATCCGCGGTGTGCTCAGGCTCGTAATGGTAGGCGTAGCCTGGAGTAGGCAGCCCCAGAGTGGCCTCAACCCACGTAACCCCTACAATCCCTGCCGCAACTGCATGACAATGCCATCCACGCAGGAAAGAACGACAGTCGAGCAGGAAAGGGCACAAGGGCTCAGTCAAACCTGAGTGAGCCGCAATGGCTGTGCGACAGGGAAAACCGGAGTGCCAGACGTCCAAGGGGCGAGGATCCGCAGGGGCAAGGTGCAACCTTGGGAGCGGCACGTCAACGAGCTGAGCTATATCCGCTCGGTAAAAGGGGGCTCGGGCAGGGTACAGGGTAAAGAGGTGGTTGGTGTCGCCTTGGACAACACTGTAACACTCTTCAACAGCTGCTCGCGGGAAAGCGGGCGGTGCATCCCAAGAAAGGTGAGATTCCAGCATGCCCGCCAGTGAATAAAGCGGTTCCTGGCGCACCCCAATAGGCACAAAAGAAATGCAGGCCCCGCTGGAAACCTGGAACCAAGCATCCTGAGCAACGGGAGCAGTCTGATTGTCTCGGTAAATGCGCACTGAGCTGTGGCGGGGGAGGGATGCTAGCTCGAGCAAAATCCTCCGGCAAACTAACGAAGGCGTCACCTGGGCAAAGATGCGTCCATCGACAGTGTAAAGATCGAAACACACCACAGGTTGAGGGGGATGCCAGACAGGCAAAGCCATCAGTACCGCCCATCTAGGATCGGGCTGAGGCCATACAGGTATCAACCGTGGAAATAGAACCGAGGTAGATCCTGCACGGCATTGCTGCGTCATCTGCAGCATCTGAGCAACCGAAACCGGCAACGGGGTGTCAAAAGTAACCCGTTCTGGCTCATAACAAGGCACCAGAATGATGCAGGAGATATCAAGACAGATCTCTTCGTTGTCGGAAGCGGAAGGAGAACTGCCACTATCTTCAGGATCATCAGGATCCAGGCGCCTAACAGTGAGGGGCCAGGGTAACCCTAGAAGACGGGTGCCCACGCGAGCAGCCTGCATAGCACGAGTAACCTGTGGTGAGTCTGACACCGGCTCGCACAAGAGTTTGTGCTGCAGCAAACTGAAGAGCACACTGAGAGTCAGGCCGGATAGTGCCAGGCTCAGGCACCAAGCAGCGACGAGATAGCCAGACAATGGGGACCACCACAAGACCGACATATCGGGGGCTGTTTGGCAGTCAGGTAAGCAAGCACCAGAAGGCCTGATCATACTGGCGCAAACCAGCCCAAAGACCGCAGCTGTCGGCGGGCACACGGGCGTCGAGCGAAGGACAGGGTTGGTCTCGCTAGCAGGGGCAGCGGTGAGAGGCACACATGAAGGCGAGAGGGGTGAGAAGCCACAGGAGTGCCCATCAGTCGAAGCATTGCGAGACGGTGTAGTGGAATCCTCAGAGTGAGGGGAAGCGGAACGGGAAGCAGAGGTGTACACAGACCTGCCAGCAAGAACGGCATAGAGGTCATCGAGGGGCTGTGTCCACATGCACATCGTCGCGCTTGTCCTGGCGGCAACCTCTGAAACACTGTGCACCTGGTTGGCATCAAGTGTCGGGGCCCCACCGGTATCACTTGCAAGCGGCGGTGCCGTCCTTCCTGGATTGGAACGCCACCAGTCGGGGGAGTCATCGTCATCATCGGAGTCGGGGGAAACCGAGGAAGGAGCAAAGACGGACGGAGGATCACCATCGGCCGGGAAGGCAACCGCCTGCGAAACAGCAGCAACCAAGATCTGGCCGGGGCGTGTATGGACCCACTGCTGATCACGAGGAACTCCCCAAAGCAAAACCCGGACAGTTGAAGGCAAGTCGCGCTGCAGATGTGCAAGCAGCGGGAAGGTATCTATCCAACCATCCCAAGAAAGCAGGGGAGACCAACCTTGCAGCACACGACGAGAGTCAAGCAAGCAAACAACGGGGCTTGCATCAAGAGGCAGGTGCCCAACAGCAAGAGCAGCCAGTGCTGTATAACAAGGCCTGCCCAGAGGAGCGACATCGCGCGGCCTGGGTTGGCCAGGTCGAAGGAAAAGTTCGGCGGATGTGCAACCGACGAGCCTAGCAACCTCGGCACGGCATTGATCTCCTCTGTCAGAGGGCATCCGAAAAACACGTGTACCCGCAGTGGTGATCAAACAGAGATGCTCCAGAGTACCGCCAGCGGGGAAGGCTGGAGGCTCCGCCCAAACCGACGCTTGCTGGAGCATATCTTGAAGAATAGAGTGAGCGGGACGCTCACCTCGGGGAACAACCTGCACGCATGTTCCCGTGGCTAAGAAAGCCTCCTCGTGTGCCTGTATCGGCCCCTGTCCATTGACAAAGATATCCCCAGGAGGCTCCCCGGAGAGGCCTAACGCATCGGACAATGCAGCTCCTGACATTTCACCAGGTGCTGGGAAGCAATATACGCGTTGCTGAAAAGCGTAGACATCGGCACACACAAAATTGCCTTGATGCGCCCAATTAGGCAGAGCAATAAGAGCTGGTGTCAGGCTGCACAAAGACAGGAATTAGCACAGGAAAGGCATTTTGCCTGGCAGGGGAGCGCGCGGTTGCAACAGCAGCTATTGCATCCGCCACAGAAGCCGGAAAGGCAAGGAGCACAGGAACCGACTCGACAGCAAAATCCGGCGACATGACGCCGAAGCAGGCCAGAACAAAGGTTACATCGTGGCCTGTGGCAACGTCGGCGGCAGCATCCCTCTCATCGACGGTGCCAGTTGCCGGGGAGATACTCAGGGAGGCAGTGGCACCCCTAGGGTCAACAGGGGCAGTAGGGGCGTCCTGTGAAAGTGATAGGGAGCCTATGCCCTCGCCGATCGCAGGTGCTGCACCAGAGTGACTCGATGGCTCAGAGCCAGTGTGCGACAAACACCGAGGAGAACGGCTGCGGCTACGCACATCGATCCTGGCAGCCGATTGAACCCCATCAGCAAGGGAATCGTGTACATGCAAGTCCGAGAAGGGAGCCGGAGACGTTGCAGCTACAGCGCTCATAAGGGCATCCTCGACAAACTCAGCTGTGATGACCTGTCCAGTAGCCAATCTGAAATGGGGCGCACCGGATCGCACTTCAACGGGTGCGCCATGAACATAAAGACTGTAACCTGGAGGAGGGTCCACCTTACAGGCAGCCTCAATGCATGTCAAGGCAACAAGATCACAGTCAAGCAGAAGCCATTTGAAGCCTCGATGAATGCGACGACAGTCCAAAATAAGGACAACACGGTGGTCGGCTGAGAGTGCAGGCGGGGTGGGCACGGTGGACAAGCGGTCAGTGACAACAATGACAGCGCTGCAAATGTGTCCGTGGAAGTAGGAATCTACAATGGCCGGGCGCGCACTGCGAAGAGAAAGTACCTCGGGCAGGCATTGCAACTGTTCCGCGATGTCAGTCTTGAAATGCGAACGGCGACCACTGCGCACGGAGAAGAGCTCCTGCCAATTGCCATCCGCGAGAAGGTGGTAGTGCAGACCTGGTATGTAACTGGGTCCGGGCAGGTCAGCTTGTGAGTTCCAACCTTCGCGACGCAAAAGGAGAGTGGAGAAGTCGAAACTTGCCACAGGGATGTGGCCAAGAGGCACGAATGCAACGGCCATTCCAGAAAACAGGCCAATCATTTGATCAGGCAGAAGAGGCTGCAGGAGGCCATGCACAAAAACCTGATGAGAGTCCTGGGTGGTAAAGCCGGCTGCCAGCAACAACGACTCCCGGCGTATGGTGGCAGGTAAGGCTCTCGCAAAGAAGGTTTGGTTTACAGCCCTACAGTCTAACAAGACTGTAACCTGATCAGTGTGCCATAAAGGCCGCGCAACTAGGACAACAAACTCCTGGGCAGGATGCGGCTGCACTGGGATAAGCTCGGGGAAGTGCTCCTGATTCCGAGAGGACCGCGCCTCAGTGATTTCATGCAAAGCATGGTCGACACTGCACGGCAGCCGCACACGAACAAGGTGCATCTCGGGCAGAAAGTCCGGGACATAAACTAGCACAAGAAGCTGAACCCAGGCATCATCTACCACATGGGACGAGAGCGTCTCAGCTGGGATGGTTGGCAGCTGGGATGCACGATTCATCGAGCCTGTTTCGACCTCATCATGGGCAGAATCAGTGTCAACACCGGGGTCAGGCAATGTGATCTCTGCAATATCACTCTGCCAGACCTCCAGCACTCGATCATTGCCGGAAGAGGAGTCAGTAGCATCACCACTTGGCCGCTCACTGGAAGAAGCGCTGCTAGAGTTAGGGGTGGGCACCAATGGTGTGACAGGCGAGATTTCCCCGGTGGTTGCCTTACGAGGGTAAAAGAGGAGGGTGGCGCTGCCCTCCAGATGAAGATCTGAGCCCTGGCGTGTGCCTCCAGCAACCTCGATCCGATAGGCGGGGTGTAGCTTGAGGTCAAGAGCAGCAAGGAGACTAGGAACATGCACCACTCGGCAATGGGTGCAAATGAACTTGGGTTTAAGGCCTAAAGGGCGTAGGTCACACAATACAAAGACATCTCTTCGCAGTGAGTGTGGTCGTCCTGCCGAGACAGGGTTTGGCTGATCAATCACAGTGATGACCGAGGTAGCATGGTCACCATGCACATCCAAGTTCGGCAAATCGAAGCGGCAGCATGTGATCTCGTGTGCCGGGAGGCGAACACAACGTGCAATAGCCTCGACCGCAGTTTCACCGTAGTGGTGGTGAGGAGGCACAAAGTATCGAGCGTTGCCATATAGGGCACAGAAGCCTTGGGTTGTTTCGATCCTAGGCAAGTGGTGAATGGGGCCAAAGGTGCGACTATCGGCAAGAAGGTCGTCGATACAGGCCTGAGAAATGTGCCGAGTGGGCCCATGGGAGGCTGTGATAACATCCCCATCGTGCAAATCAATGGCGGTATCTGCAGGCCAAGGAACGGATAGCATTCCGATGTACAAGCAGAGCGGAGCTTCGCCATAATGTGTAAGCGGGGTAATGAAATCAATGAGGGCCGAATGATCAATGTGTGCAGGGAGTACGGAGGCAAAAAAGCGTCCACCGACACGGGTAAGATCAAGAGCAACTACAACTCCCCCTGCATCACGATGTGGACGCACAGCCGGAGAAACACGAATGAAGGAAGCATATCCCGCATGTGGTTGGGGCCGCAAAGGGACAACATAGTTGAAGATCCCGGACGGCACCCCAGAGACATGTTTCTGTATCAATCGCGCAACCTGACGCACCGAAGGTTCTTGGCCGACCTTAAGCGCAACGGCTCGGGAGCAGTAGTGCGGTGTCATCACATGGACACCTAACCAGCCAGCTGCAGTGGCAGCAACAGACGCATCTTCGGGCATGCCCCATGGATCGTTGCAAACGATCTCCAAATCGATCTCGTCATCAACTGCCCAAGGCAGCTGAAAAGCGACAGTCCCGGATTGAGGGAGCAGTTCCTCAATCGGTATTTCGTGGGGACGCCTTTCCGGAAGGGGGTCTGGGAGCAGCGAGGCTGGCGCAGTCATGCCTTGGGCAAGAAGGGGATGTCCTGCAAGGACACACCAAGCAGCACTGCGTAAGCCTGGTATCCCGGCATCGACAGGGCAAGGTAATGCAAAGAGGCACCACAAGGCTGTGAGCAACATGCTGCGGCGACCACGCTGGGCTGTGACCTGAATGCGACGCCGTACGGGCTGCACAGGGAAGCGCCAGGCATGTACACAAGCAACCACAGCCAGGTGCATACTCATCGTCCCCGGGCTACCAGCAAGACCCTTAGACACGACATGGCAACCCGCAGGTCGGCGACACCGAGAAGAGCCAAGGAGCAAATGGAGTAAGCTACCAAGACTAAGAGCCATCAAGCCAAGAAGAATGGCAGCTGCCTGCTGCTCATACCACAAAAGCGGCGGGGCGTGACAGTGGCACAAGATCATGCAGGTAAGGCTCCAAATAAGTCCTTGCCGAAAATGGCAGAGAGGGCCCGTGCCAGCATCGCTGTGTGATCCTGAGGCACCACGCAGAAACCCAAGGCCCTGGAACAGAGCTATATTGCATAGGCCCGCACAGACACAGAAGGCCAGCAAGAGCGGGTTTCGAAAACTAGGACTCCAGAGTGGGGGCCTAGGGCAGGAACCAGAACTATCAACCACACAGGGCACCGGGCCTAAACCGAAGTGAAGGCCGGAGCCAGATGATGGGGAAGAGCCGGCATCACCTGGCTTATCGGGGCGGAAGCATGTATCAATATCCGCTGAGCGAGAGAGCTGGCAAGAATGCAAGGCAGGAGGAAGTCCCAGAGCCACCGATACTTCTCTTAGGCCCCTACCATAGCATGAACGCACAAAAAAGAGACTGGGTCCTCCGGGAGTGGAAGGACAACGAGGGCATGTCTGCATCATGAAGTTGTCAAAACCATGAAACGCAGCAACCGAGAGTGAGAAAGTCCAGGCGATCTCAGGAAAAAAGCAGTCGCCAAGAAAAGGAGACTGTGCAAGCCCCAAGAGGAGAGGGCATGGGCGTGAAGCAGCAAGCGAGTCAGGAGGAAGCCCCAGCGCCACCGATGCTTCTCTTAGGCCCCTGAAACGCCATAAAGGGAGGCCGACTGAAACCTGACAGACGGCGGAGGGTGAGGGACAACTGGGGCCCCCAGGCGGAGGAGGGAAAGGCATAGCACAAGACCCGAGCTTTGCCATCCCTCGCGAGGAAGAAGGGCTACCGATAACAGGGAACTCAAAAGCCCAATGAGCACCTGCTACCAGAGCATAACAAGAGCTGGACGCGGACAGGTAGGATGCATCGACCTCGAACAAAATGACAGCAGAATGCTGTACAAGGTGAGACCGAAAAGATCCGGGCCCATCAGCGACCACCACATCGGCAGTAGTACATAGACCGAAGGGAGGCAGGGGCAGAGGAGGCTCGCCCAGGTGAGCCCCAAAGCCCCAAGTTCCCACCAGCCTGTACTCCAGCCGGAAAGGAGCCCACTGACAGCCTGACCTTTTCCTACAGCAGCACGCACGCATCAACCTGTCAGTCCTGGAGGGCGCTCGTGACCATCCTGAGAACCCAGGTCGTTCTCGTCCGGGTCGTCCTCTTCTATCTGAGCATCGGCAAGCAAATTGCGGCCGGTGGCATTGATCGGCCTGCCGAAAGCAAGGAGGGCTGTACCAGCAGGAGACACTTCGGGAAGTCCCGCAGCCGGTGCCCCCGGTCCCATTCCAGCCGCGATCAGCTCTGCACGTCTCGCATGCAAGTTGGCCTCCAGTTCGGCAGCACCTGCAGCATGAGGCCCAGGGGCACCATCTGCAGTCCCACCCCCTGCACCCAAAGGTGCTTCGTTGGCAGCGTAGGGGTGCGGTCGCGGCCGACTCGATTGTCGAGTGTGTGCTCCTCGGGAAACAGGTCCAGGAGAAGCCCCAACTGTCATGCGTGTCGATGGAGACAACTGGTACGGATCCGAAGGTGCTGGAGTCACATATCCTGTATCCGTAGGTGGGAGGCCACCAAAACCAGGCGGGACATGTTGCGAGTCTGGCCCTGAAACATTCGCCGCTCCAGGCAAAAGGCCTGGGGGACCGGTTGCAGGAGGCAGCTCGGCAGGTGGATGCATAGCTGCCTGCATGTTGGCATCGAGACCACGTTGGTACCCCATAGCCATCGCCTGCCTCAACATTTCGTTGGGAGGCACAGCGGCCTCCGGAGGAATCCGTGGCCCACGCCGCACGGTGGCAAGGGCCTCCGCAAAGAAGCCGTTGGACTCGAGATCCATGTCGCCCGGACCGGCATGCAAAAGCTCGTCCCAGGAGCTCGACTCCGGCGCTGCTGGTCTGGGGCCGTGCACGACAATGTGCTTCATGGCAGTGGCAGCCTCCTTGCCCGCTGCCAGGGCGTCGCTCAATTCGGCTTCGAGCCGCTCGACATCCAGCTTGAACTGCTTCTCCTGCTCGGTGAAGCGGCGCTTCATCTGTCTTTGGTAGATAGACCATTGTTCTCGGCGAGTGGTGATGTCGTTGCGAAGACGTCTCGCCTTCTGGTCCGCTTTCTTGGCAGCCGTTAAGGCTTTCTGTACCGCCCGAGACATGGCTCCATCCTCGCTCTGCTCGGTGACCGGCAGGGAGGTCTCGATCGGCGAAGCTCTGGTGTCCGGGAGGGCTACCTGGTCGTAGCGCAACATATCCTCGTTTGCAGTCCGAGGGGATTGTGCTCCACGCCACAAGTGCCACGACTGCCCACGTCGCTGCCTTGATGCCTGCTCCCATTCGTATTGAGCATCTTTTGTCCATTTCTGACGTTGCTTACCACCCATGCGGCCCTGGCCAGCCTCACGGTACACAGGTGCAGAGTGGTGTAGATGCAGCTTGGCGATGGCCCTTTGAGGAGGGCGGCGTCCAGCTTGCCTGGCGGTGTGGATGTCACGCCGGAGCTTAGAGCGCTTGGCTCGCAGACGTCGGTGCCAGGCCGGTGATGGCTGGCAGTGTCGCCTAATCGTGCCTTTGCACTGGGGTCAACGGCTATACCTCGTCCCTGACGGGGTTCGATCCGAAACCCTGACTCGCACACTATGTAATTGGCACTGTGATCATGACTACGGCTATCATTGCCAATAGAATTTCTCAGTGAATAAGAGCTGTATTGTAAGGACAATGGCCATCATCGCCAGAGTCATATTCGACTGCAAGAACTCAAGCGTCGGTCCTGGGAATCTGGCTGCTCCAAGCAGACCAGCCAGGAACACCCGGGATCCTGGTCCGGTGAAATTCTGTTTATTAGCGAAAAGTAGCGGCACTAGGGAATCGGTCTCTGCTTTAAGGGTTTACGGCTTGAGGACCTGAGGCTTTTTGATTTTGGGGTTGAGGCTATCCTTCAGGTGTAGGGCCTCGTTGCCTGACTTGAGGATTGATATTGGGGCCTGAAGGCTGTAGACCTCTGCAAAGTAGATGTTGTGGCGACAAGGACCACGATGCTGATGCTCCTGCTTGGGCTTCTAAAACCTGATGAAAACAACATTTGATGATCCTGTTGGTCATTCATAGTTCGGATACTACGCTCATTTCTGCCATTCCAGCATGCATTAGAGCTCTTCTACTTCTTGACGACCAACCGGGAGATCCCGAACCCGAAGAGAGCGACTCTGAACTGCGGCCAGCAGGCGTCATGGTCTGTGCCATGGTTCCCTCTGGCGGAGTCTCTCCGAGGGATCCTGAGAGGAAACATCTGCACAGCCAAACCTCTAATAACACCTACAAAAAGTCCCTAAACCGCATAATATATCCTAAGGCTCTAAGGAAGCCCTAAATACATCTAAATACTATGAACGTCCGGGTTCGGGCTGTCGAGACTACTTGCAGGGTTCAGGGCCCCGCGCATGGATCTTCTAAACTGCGGGTGGTCTGGAAAGGAGACCAGGGCTGCTTACATTCCCTGCATACTAACTTCAAGTTCCCAAGTGGAAGAAGCTGGCACCGCTATCGGCCATGGAGGTTGGAAAGAATTGGCAATTTCAGACCACCCCGGCCGGGTCACAAGCTCCTAATTCCTTCATATTCCTCCACGCAGGGCTTGATGTAACCAGGCCATGCCGTCACAGGATCGGTGCACGTCTTGTTTTCTTCCGGTTTCGGGTTTAGGGTTTCCTAAACCCTATAAATGCAGTGCCTCCGACTCTCGATTTTCAAAAATCCGGTTCAACGGCAGAGGTCGACTCAGAATCACTCCCCCACCAGCCCCGCAGTGCGACATGCTATTGGAACAACATGTTATGACCGTGCGAGACCGGGACTCTTAACCTCCGACTTCAAAACGATCGGATAGCCTGCCGCGCATGCCAGATGACGTGTACGTTTACGACGGTGCGAACGCTTCTCGCTCTTTTAACAGTGCTGTTCTCTCGCGTGTTATTGTCTGCAGATGCGACAGACCTAGCAAACCAGGCGACATCCTTGCTGCCGAAGGCACGCTAGCAACGGGGCATGGGCCTAACGTGCCTCCGGCCTGCGACCTCCTCTGAGCCAAGCAACTACGAAGCGACATGGGGCTTAGAGCTGCTGCAGAGAGGAGTAGGCTTGGGATTGTCGAGATTCCACGCACACCAACAACTTGAGAATTATGCCGCCCCTTCACGAAGCCTAACCAAGGCTGAAACATGTTCAGGAGCACCACTGACTCTTGAGGTTCTTCCGAAAGGAATTCGGGGCGTGGAGGCCCCCATCCTCCATCTTCTCAGCCCTCGGTGCCACACCGAACAAAGATGCAAACGAGATGCTCCGATACCTTTAAACTCGCCACAAAGAAACCTAAACCATAAGCCCGGCCCACAATTGCTCACCTTGGCTACGCACCTCCCAGATCTAAATTGGCGCTGCCCTGGAACACCAACTTCAGTGCCCGCCAACCCGAGGAAGTTCCATCCCACCCTCGAGACACCATGCTGTTTTGCTGATCGAGGAGTGCACCATTTTCCCAGCGAGCTATAACTCGGCGACTAGAGGTGCCTTGATGACTAGACTAGGTTTCTGGGGTGTACTCTGCTCTACTGGTATTCGGAACCCTGACAAGGGATAAAATTGTCATTGATATTGGTATCGCTCTTGTTGCGTTGCTGATACTCTTACTGTACTTGTTGCTCTTATCAGGCCTGCAGGCTTCTACCAAGTTCTGACCCCGGGCTGGGAGTTTGAGAGCTATGCAAGAGCCTGATACCGTGGTATCAGTAAAGTATTGCTTAGTACTTGCTTTCATCTTGAGTTTGCCCCAAAAACCTATTCTGACTTCTGAGGCCCCGAGATCTAAGATGCTTTGAGGGAGCTTCAGGTGGGGAGTCGCCGCTGCAAGGACGGACTCAGCTTGAGCATGTGTGCAAACACATGCACACATGCAGATATACACATAGGGTTTGACGTGTATATATATATATATATATACATGGAGATACACGAATACGCGAGGTAAACTAAGCCAACTCTCTCTGCCTGTACACACACACACACATATATATATATATACATACATACATATGTATATATATATATATATATATATAGAAAAAAACTGCCCATCTGAAAGCATCCAGAAGCTTCTTAGCCGATCTTGCACCTTGCAATCACATGACATATCCAGGCTTCGGATAGCCAATAGACAGCAAGTACGGGGGAAGGCAACATGTCGCATAGGAGTAGTTCGACTTCCGACCAAAGCAGGCGTGTTCAGGCATATGCCTGGAGCAGCAAAATGTTATTATCCACGTCCGCTTTGTCTTGAGCGGGGGAGTGTAATTCTCACAACCGTACTTCCCAAGCTTGCAAAGGTAATTGATCTGATCGCGCCAAAGTTCGAAGAGCATCTCAGTTCGGTTTTTGGAGAAACACTCGTCTTCCGATGGTATATGCCTCCAAACGTGAGCACGCGCGAAGGTACAGTCTTTCTCCTGCTCCGATACCGCAAAGCATCTCTCCATCCGGAATCCGGCCTGTTCCAAGAATGCCTCGGTATCACCTTCAGTGGTTTGGTCTGCGTACGTCATATGAGCGACCTCGTAGGGCAGTTCCATGACAATCCTGGGTTCTTCCTAAGCAGCTCGACTTAGTTTAAGGCACCATAATCATGAGCGCATGCTATTCACCACAATCTCACGATTATGGCAACTGCTGCATATTCCCTGTGACTAGAATGGTAACTTACAAGGCTAAAAGGAACATATACTTGTTATGGTAGCTCAAAAGTTTAGCTCCTTCAGCCGAGCCGAGAAACCGGTCTACACGTTCGAGCTGGTCACCGGCAGACTTCACCACTTCCAAGTCAGCTCCTAAAAAATCACAAATAATCACGACACAGCCTATAGTTGAAGGGGCGAAGGGGGTTCAGGGTTAGGTCGGGGGCAGGGGGTAAGGCCTTGCAAGCGGCGGAGGGGAGGTAAGGATTGAATTTACGAGGTGGTTTCTCGGGGCTTGACAGGTGCTTAAACTACGGGGTCCTTAACTACGGGTCCAGAAGTATAGATGTATGTCTTCTACCGTTCCGGGATTTAGGACATAGGTTTAAGATGTAGGTTAAGAGGAACCCATAGCTCAGTTCTTGTTAAACAGTAATTCAATAGAGGCGGCTTTCATGTAAGCACAGGGATCTATGGTAAATCATCGGCGTTCCCTGTTGGAGTTGCATGACTAAGCCCTTCAGAAGCCCGATGACGAAACACCTGCACAACGGGTGCCTTAGTAATGAGAGCAGGGTTTAGAGGCATATCATAGGATTGCTATGACCAGGGGCTATGAGGGATGATATGGGAGTTTCCGAAAATTAGGGGTACCTTATTTTGGGCTCCTTATAATAAGGATCCTTATTTCGGGTACTATATTAGGGTCCCCTATTTTCGGAAACTCCCATATCGGTAAAATTACTCAGGCTTCCCACTTCCAAAACTGAAACTGCGGCCTTGGGCATCGACCTTCAGGATCTCCACGCGCCCGGGAAGGAAGCTCAGGACATCTCGCAGCGACACCACAGCTACCTGGGGAGGCTGTGGTTCAGGTTCCTATAGGGCCTAAAGGGCTTCCGGGTTTGAGGGTTCGAGGTTTAGCGCTCAGAGTTTCTAGCCTTCGGGCCTTCGGGTTTTTTGGGTATAAGTTTTAACAAAACTTATAAGGGCCGTCATAAGAAATCTCCACCTGCATCTCCTCGCGTGCTTTCATTCCAGGACCGGGGGCTTGGAGCAATGAACCCAGCTGTGTTTGATCACCGCTGTTAAAGTGCCATCCCGCTCCCTCGTAGGACCATCGGTAAAACGAGGCCCAACCCCTTGAACTGTCTCCGACCGCCGCATTGATCAAGATCATCCGTGGGTGGGCGTGTTTCACCAGATGGTGTGAGTAGTGCAAGTAATCCGGCTCGAAGGCGATTACCCATGCTGTGGGATCGTGGTGCAGACGCGTTAGAAATGTCGACTCTCTATGGGTTCCGACATCAATGAGAACCTTTGCGTTCTTCGGCAAATCCAAGAGTGGGTGTGAAGGGTCATCCCGTCTTAACTTCGCGACAGGGATGGTGATGACAAGCTGATCACCTTCAGCCGACAATCGGCCGTGCACAGTCCCAGGTGCTGCCAGCACAGTGAAGATAAGAAATGCGAGGACGTGCGAGACCTTTGGCTGCGACCCCCAATCATCATGGCAAGCCAGTAGGCGAGGAGCATGGCGATGCATGAACCACAGCGCTCCTACAAAGACCCATATTCCATGCGTCCAGGCTACGACGGCCATTCTGCTAATTCTGGGACCCGAAACCCTCAAGCTTTAATTACGAGGTATTTCTGGCAGGGAGGAACTACAACCTCAGGTCCTTCAATGTCACATGCCCTCCGACCTAGTAGACCTTTCGGCTGACAAACGTGCTTAGGGTTTACACGGTTTACGAAAGCTCGCAGTTTGTCAGCTTTGGGCTACGAGTTGTTGCGCTCCAAACTTAGCAGTGGGGACCGGGTCATAATGTCCGTGAGTTTCAGTTCAGTCCTTGAAGTATACCCCCCGGATGACCCTATCAAGACCTTGTCGACCTTGTCATCGTAAATCCTTCCAAGCCCCATGTCCTGGCTACTGCCAATTTCCTGCATCGGGCAGGCAGCTTAAGCCAAAGTTAGGTATGCAGCAAGAGGCTGCTACGCATGCAGCAAGAGGTTGCTGTCAGCTCACAGGTCTTTGCACTGGGAAGACCTGCAACATCTACGCGCTATACTATTCAGGTTGCTTCAGGCCGGTGCGCTGCGACTGGCTCTTTTTTCGTCACGCTTCGCATGAGACAGATCGCGCGCCGGGACATGCGTGAGCAAGGCACTCCGATGCGCTATGGCACTTAGGGTTTAAGGTTTAGTTTTCGACATGGCTGCCAGGGCTTGGGTGGGCCGGTAAGCCGACCATATCGGATAGGCTCATGCCTGACAAGTTAGAACTGAGTTTCGGGGTGTAAGTGTATCGAAGTAAGGTGTTAATATGGAGCCCTAAGGAACGTTAGGTCGCGCTAATGTAGAGGCCTTCATGATTGGAATAGGGCTTGGGGGTCCATTATTCCATTATACTCTACTGATAATGAGGAACCCCCAAAGTAGTATAGGTAAGTATTTAGGCCCCTATTTTACTTCTTGCTCTTTAGCTTGGCCCTCGCGGCGTGAACCATCTGCTCCTTCTGGATGAGGTGACCTCGACTCGGATTTCGGCCCTAATCACTACACTGCCCTAAACCCCTATGTCCTTCTCCCTATAAACTTTTATACAATGTAAGCCTAAACCCCAATGTGCTTCTCCCTCTAAACTTGATATGAGCCCCGAAACCCTAATCCATAAACCTAAGTGGGATCTGAGGACTTGCGGTGGGGAGTTCCGCGATCCCAGGGCACAGGGCTTCAGGGCTCTGCCCCGAAGGCTTCAAGCGCTCGTAGAGGGTACTCCCAAAATTAGAGGGCCTCAATAATCAGAATAGGATTTCGGGGTATATGAAACTCTTTATACTTTATACCGACTCAGTCGAGTTGAGAAGGCTAGAAGGCGTTGAGGGGTTTGCTGGAGGGCGCGTGAATCATTGGAATAGGGTTTGAGTGTATATTACAACATATCATACAGGGGCTGGGGAAGGAATGTTCAGTACTACATACTCAGACCCCGTGCCGAGCCACTGGTGTTTTCGACCAGATCCAGCATCTTCGTGATGTTGTCAGACCTGATTCGATTCCCCCTAACGGAGCAATGGCACTGGAAACCCAAATTGTTCGGGTTTGGGGTCTGACTTGGGTTTTAGTTTGCTTTGGACTGTGCGTACATGGTATACTGGTATACTGATATATGGATGACAGGGAATTGCGCTAGGCTCAGGCACGCAGAATGTGCTACGTTTCCGTGTATGCAAAGTCGTGCCTTCAGACTCAAACCCCAAACTGCTGACGCTGCTCCAACAGAAGGAGAGGGCCCTGGGGGAGCTGTTTTGTTCAGATGTAGAAAGCCCCATCCTGCACGGGTGCCTTGTCACTACAAAAGGGCAGCGGGACCTGCTCCCCCCCGACAACCAGGGTCCTTTTGGGGTGCCCCGGAGAATGTATGAGTTTAACTTCCGGTTCAACTCCACTCCGACTTCACGAACTCATCCACCAAAGGTCGAAGTATGTCGCAGTTCATGTCGAGCTCTGGGCTCGGGGAGTCTACGTTCGAACTTGGGGTCTGGAAACTCTGCTTTCGAACCCTGGGATCGAGAACTCTATGCTCGTACTCGACTGCACTGTCGAAGCAAAAGTCCACGGCAAGAAACCTTTTGAGCACCCTGAGTCCTGTTGAGTGGTTAGGTGACAGCTTAAAGGCATCCTACGCCTGAACCCCTGAGCTGTCAATCTCAAACCCAGCACCCGCCCCCGAGGCCCCGACCAGCTGTTCAGCCGGTCTATGTAGGTTTGCTTTTTACCTTCGAGAGACGGGATCGGGGGGCTTGGGTTAGGGCACTGATCTCGGGCACATTATTTTCTTTCACTCCTTCGCATGTGTAAAAGCCTGACAGGGTAAGCTCTCGGTGCTGTAATCAGACTTTCGTCTGACATTGGAAAAATCCGGGGCTTGGTTTAGTTTTGCTCAGGATTGCAAATGTTCAGAGATTACTGCCTGTCTGTCGAGTTAACCGATAGAAGGCTTAGGTGGTTACGGCTGGAGTGTGAGGCGGCAGGCGGCCACGACCTAGCAGAAATCGATATGAAGTACTAAGGTGCCAGGTAATTATAGTATATAGTTTGGGTTAGGCACCCACCCATTAATAGTGGTATATTAGGAATACCAAACCCTGACTTAAGCCATGAAGATCTAGACCCAGGCCCGCAAAACTAGCCTGTCCCAGACCTCCAGTTCCAAAGACCCCCATAAAACATGTCTCGAAGCTTCAGTCTATGCACCCCACTTCAAATCTTTAAGCCCCAATTCCCCAAATCCTGACCCCTGAACTCCGCACCTCAATCTCTCGCCACCTTGGCCCTACTCTGGGCACCCGGCCGAATTTGATGGTGCCCGCAGGACGGTCAATGCGCGCATACACGAACCTCGGGGGCGCGATGGCTGAGAATGGAGAGCTTGCCAAAGGGTGTTTGGGATGTGGGGTGGGTGGAGTAGCAAACACAACTATATATTTATGGACAGGAAGCGACAGAACAAGCGACTGCACGTCCTTACATCATCCTACATCCCAGACCTAAGACGCACTAAACCTACGAGGCTCCTTGTGCGGAATGTCAATGCTCATGAAACGATATTATTTCGGGTATAAACCGAGGGCTGCCCGGGTTGCCCCACGTACCTGTGCTCTGGGATTCCCACCCTCTGGCACTTTCCCTCAACTCCTCTGCCCAGCATTGCTGGGCCCTTAACCTTAACCCCAAACTTAGGGCAACCACCTAAATAGGACCCCACAAAAGCACATAAGCAAAAATTAGGATAGGGATCCCATATAAACCCCCTTACAATGAAGCCCATTAAATAGTGATATCCCCATAAATTGCTTATGCTTATGTGCTTTTTGGGTCCCTCACTAAAGGAGCCAACAAAACTCGTCTGAGAAACTTCGAGCAGACAAGCTCGGACAACTCCTCCTCGGTCTCCTTGTCCCCAAGGCCTCCGTCGAGACTCGGGGCTTTGGGCTTACCGGTTAGCATTACTCTACGGGCTACAGGCGCTATGAGGTTCCTTTCGGGCTTTTGGGATTTGTGGCTGGTTCAGCGATCAGCGATGTTTATAGGGCCAGGCATGGCTCGCATAGTGCACCGCACAGCTAAGACTGTCAAGGCGCCTCCTTCATTACAGATCAACTTTGTAGTGAGGGTACACTTATTCCTACTATTCGGTGTCGATTAGGGGACACTAACATCAAGAGGAGGAAAGGGTACTTAACAGGAACCTCGAACATGTAAAGCTCTGAGGTCTTCGGCCTTCAGAAGCGGAACCAACCCTCACACCGGCCCCACAGTGCTACAGTATAGTATAAGATTTAATCTACTAGAGTATGATCGGAACCAAACCTCACACTGGCCCCAAAGCGCTTCAGTAGAGTATAATATACAATCTACTAGACGTGTAGTGTATACCATAGTGCAATACAATGTGTTACCCAATATACGAAAGCTACTCCGAGCCCCGAAGAGCGACAGCTTGGACTATTAAGGAGCGCACCGACGAGCTCGCAGAGTCTTTTCGTGTGGATCTGCTCGTAATACTCTGACACGACCTCCGGCCAGGAATCTTCAACCCCAAACCCGAAGAATCCAAGAAATGCACGCATTCCAAGTGCCCTGGCACTTTTGAGGGGTAGGTGGGAAATGAAGCTGTGTGACAGAGGGAAGCCTTCGGAAGTTTTCAGCACCCGGTGATTCTTTGAAAACGCATTGAACTGGGCTGTTTCCAAGATCCATGGCTCTTCAGAGTGAAGCAGCTGGGAAAACCTGTAAGTACGAACAGTTATCCTTCCGCATCGACCAATCAATCGAGTGGCTGTCGAACTGAAGTATTCCGGACCACAAAGACAGGCATAGGAGCAGAAGAGCCGTCTAGCAACAGACCCATTTTTCCCATGCTAGTCGTGTCTGACTCTGCTGCTGTGCAAATTCCGTACTCAGAGTCCGAGAAACATAAGGCGGGCATTAATGCGTCCTTCCGCCAGTACGGTAGCACCCAGCAGTAGCAGTCGTCGTCATTGTCGAGGTCGTCAGAGTACAAGAAGCAGATAAAAGCAGCAGTACTGTCAGGACGACAATCTTCTCAGCTACAGTTGCTTCGACGACAAATTGCACATGGCTTTTGCAGCACGCGGGCATGTGACCAGCACCGACAACCGACAGTTGACAAACGTCCCAAAAAGGCCGCCACACCGGACACTCGGGCTCTGAAGTCTCTTCACTATATCCCTCTCTCTCTCTCTCTCTCTTTCTTTCGCCAGGCTAGGGAGGCGAGCCCCCGCCCTTGGGGGCCGCCCGATGTTGGCGGTGCGCATGGTATTTCATACGGTAGGCTAGAGTTACGGTCACCCCGACTGCAGTGCACAACAGAACACAGAATATGGAGCATGTGCTAGGTTTGTGGGTGTGCACGTAACTCGCGAGTGGCCTAGGGACAGGTGTTCCGCCCCGGCTTTTGCTTCCCCGAAACGGTTTAAGCAACAAGTACTGTGCACACTAAGCCCTCTCTCTCTCTCTCTCTCTTTCTTTCGCAAGGCTAGAGGGCAAGCCCCCACCCAGAGGGCCGCCCCTGTTGTAGGTGCGCACGCTCTCTCTCTCTCTCTCTATCTATCTCTCTCTTTCTCTCTCTCTCTCTCTCTCTCTCTCTCTGTCTCTCTGTCTCTCTCTGCTAGCAGAAGGCCACCTTGATGTTGTGCTGCACCACGCGCTTCTTCAGGAGCTCCCATCTCTCCTTGGCGCCCTCGTGGGGCGACTCCTGGAAAACCGCGTGCTTCTTCAGCTCCTCCTCTTTGGCGAGGGGCCAGTTCACGATCTCCTCGGTCAGCGTTGCTCTGTGGCTGTAGCGCTCGCCGCTAGCTGCTGGGAAAGGGGTCGATGTTTTTGGGATACTCGGAACTGTTGGGGAGGAGGGAGTGATGGCCAGGTCGCGCAGGAAGGGTTTGTGCACAGCTTGACATGAGAGCTGGAACAAGTACCAAAGCGAATCCTCGGGCGCCCTAAGTCGGGACCAAGGTGGGTGAGTTTAGGAAAGAGGTCTCTGCAAGAGGTGGTGTCTCGCACGGCACCTCGAGCCGACTAACCAGATGGTCGAATTCAGAAGCCCCTGAGAGTTGGAAACCAAGGAAGCTCCTAGCGAAGCCAGCGGATGAGGAAGAGTCTGGAGAATTGTTTCGAGTCTCTAAATACGTCACGCAACCCACTGCTGTACCACAAAGCCCGGGAACCGGTGGAACGGTGGCAACGAAACCACGTGCCAGGGTATCGATTGTTGCTCGCGCCTTCTTCATGAAGATCCTGATCAAGTTCCTGTACGTCGGAACCTGGCTGCAAGTAAGAGACTGGGCTCCGACAGTGCCCGCCCTGAGTGGTAGGATATTTGTTACAAGACTGCTGAAAACAACGCCTTCAACAAGTTCGAATCTGAAATGCTGCAAAATGGATCCCACCTGGTACGCTTTGCGGTTTCAAGGAGGGGATCAAGCTTTTCGACTCACGAACAATGAAAACCCCGGCGCTTGGCATGGAAGCTGATGCGGCTCAAACACAAACTACGCTGAGAGATGAGCAGCTGTAGCAGGTTCCAAGGATCTTCAGCCGAGCTGCTTGCATGAGAAGGGACTCCTAGCTTGTGGATCAGAGGTTTCTTCAGCACCCTTCGCTTACCCCACGTGCCTTGTCTAGCTTTTTGCCTTCGAGGCTATCCAGCCTGGCACAGGCGACTGAAGGACGCAGGGATGGGGGTGCTTCAACTCGAAGCTGAAGAGGGTCCGGGCTTTTGGAAAGTTTCGCAGAGGGCTTTGGGGCGTAGATCCACGGCGAACCTTTGTGAGAGAAGTTGCCGTCTCCTGGTGTGAGGGTCTGGCAGTAGCACATAATAGCGGGGCCGTAATCATCAGAAAAGGGGTTTGGGGCCATATTACTATACTTACAATAGGGAATCCCAGAATAGTGTCGCTGATTTAGTAACACGGAGGCCGAAACAATCAGACAGGGGCGGGGTAGTCGGGAACCAAGACGAATATTGGTGACTTACTAGTGCTAGTTGCTCGGAACATTAGATCGGTTCAGTAGCTTCGACATCAAAGCCAACACATTCGACAACCTAAACCCTAAACCCTAAATCCCCAAACCCGTACACCCGCACACCCCTAAACCCTAAACCCCTAAGCCTTAAAACCCTAAACTCTTTGAAGGACAAGCAGGAGGCGCTTTTGGAGCATGTCGTCATGCTCGTTGTCATAAGGAGACAGCACCTGCAAGCAACGCTGCGAGGCTGATATAGCGGCCTTATAAGAATAGGGGTTTGGGCCCCTTTATCATATAACTGTAGTAAGGAACCCCAAGGAATGATGTTGGTAATTATTTAGGCCCTTGCATTTTTCTGTCCGTTCAATCAGGTTCGTGTACATTCCACCATACTTCCCTAAAATATACAACCCCCTTGGGGTCCGAATCTAGGGAGTATCCATGTGAGATGGCGTCGTCTCGTGTCGTGTCGCTCTACAGCTGTGCTGGGTAAGTATTGTCGTTGCTGCGTCCTACAAGGGCTCGCTGCTGCTCAAGCACCCTCGACGAACCCAGTAGTCGATGCTGTTAACCCCGTCTCATATGGGCGGAGACGAGGTGGCCGCCAGGGAAAGCACAAGTAGAATAATCTCTGGGTGCCTAAATCCCCGCCCCGCCACCCCTACCCAATAAGTTGCAACCCTGTGAAAACACAACGGAAATCGGATAACTCACACGAAGAACACCGGCTCGCAAAAGATCGAGGCCCGCACTAGGTAGATGCAATAGGCCTGAAAGGGTGAAACAGGCCATGCTGGTGGCGCTATACTTGGGCATACAACTATCTTTTTTATCCGTAACAACTGTTACGGTGGTCTGCGCCAGGCCCAACTTGAGAATCAAGCATCTAACCTCGAGTGACTAGAGTTTCGGGCTTGGGGTCCCGAGCTTGCAGGGTGTAGGGTTGAGGGACACATCGGGCCTGGTGAGATGTGCGCAATGTGATCTGTCGAGCCATGCGGAAATTCTCTACACAAAAAGTCTCAGGTAGGCAGGAAAACATGTGCGGCAGACGAGGTGTAGTGGGATGGACGACCATCCAGGGGGTTTGGCCGGCTGGCTGGAAGCGCCGGCTAAGACTAAGATAGACGTGCCTAGGGGCCAGGTTTGAAGGACTGTGGGAGGCTCATTTTGGCTGCCGTGCTTTGCCTCGCCACAGCTAAGCGGCAAGTATCTACTAGCCAGGAGCCAGGCCGTAAGCCACTCTGTCCACTTGGACTCGTCGGACTTGACCGAGGGCGTGTTGAAGATCGCCAGGGTGCACCTTGCTGCCATTTCGGTTTGCAGCAAGGCTTGCTAGTACCCGCTGTCGTTGCTACATGTGCTGCTGTTCCAAATCTGCATTCACTAAGTCATACAACTCAATTTGTTTCGCTTGCTTGGTGGATAAAGAGGAGATAGGCCGTGATTGCAGTTTGCTACTGAGCATGCCTTGATTGGCAAGGATTCCTTCTTCCCCCACCTTGACTAGTCATGTCATGTGACAACCCGTGCAGATATATCATCTCAAACCGGTGGGATTTGCAGTGCCTGATGCACGAAGAAGCCTCTGAACTCACTTCTGCCGAAGCGCTTCGTTCTGGTATCAAACAACAAATGGCAACCAACCGAACTCCGAATTTCAGACACCCGAAAGCACCAACCGAAACTGCGAACATCACGCCACATGCCGGTAATTACTCTAGGAGCCTTGATACCTTCCTATACTATTTAAGGCCCCTGTATTATGAAGGCGAGGACCCGAGACGACAAGGATTGCCGAGGCACTTGGCGACATCCAAGAACTTCCCCTCGTGCAGCCAGTATCTGATCCTCAGCCGCTGGCACCCCGATGGGTTTAAAGAAGCATGTATATCCTCTAGCTCAGCTTCTGAACCACGCTGACCCCCTAAAGCATCTCAGAGCCGGGCATGTACTCGTAGTATCGGATCTTCAGGTCCTTCACTCCAGGCCCTTTTGCCCTAGAGGAGGAGCGGAGAAGACCCCGGCGGCAGCAGGGGACACGAACTCTTGAGATACACCAAACCTCATAGTATCGCTACGCCCTGCACCCCTGAACAGCAAAGCCCTCGAACCCCAAGCACAGGAACCCGACAAAGAGGGATACCCACACCTTTGTTGAGGAAACCCCTGAGGATGGGAGTGATCTTGCACCAGGGCTCTGGGTTCGGGATCCCGGCGTTGAACCCTTCTTTATTCGGGTCTGCTCGGAAGAACTCAGCTGCGGGGGGGTGGGAGGCGTCTCCTGGAAGTCATCTGCGTCGAGGAGCTTCGGGTTGATCTTCCTACTGATGATCTGCGTCCGGACCTTCCGAGGGCTGGCGGTATAAGAACTTGCAGATCCCAGAGAAACTGCCCTTCCCAACTTCATGCTCAATCTACCAGCAAACATCACTAAGTCACTAAGTCAGCCGTACGTACATCAGGTGACTCCACTGACCCAGCCTCTACAAGATCCGAAAATCTGAAACCTTCAGCTTTGACTCTAGATGCTAGGCTATACTCATAAAGTTGGAACATCACTCTCCTCCTGCCCTTAAGGTAACTACTCATCCTAAACCTATGTTCCAACTTTCTAGAATTCACTAGAAAACCCCCCAGCCAAGCCCACCGCCCCCCAACAACCGTGGCAGCTCGAAGTAGCCCCCCAAAGAAAACCTGAAAGAAGGGTTCCTGAGCTCCTCGCGAAGTCCTTCTTCGCCAGGACCAGGCGCATCTGATTCAGGATGTACTCCTTGGGTTTCATGGCTCTTGAGCTTCCTTGGTTTACATAGCTTTTAGCGTTTAGGAGTTTAGGGCTTTTGCGTTGGGGGCTCTATCAGATACACAACTTGGGCTGTCAGGCCTTTCATCAGGGCCTTAGAGGCTTTATTGGTGCAACATGGACGCTACGCCCGTCGGAAGGTCCTCACCCAAAGCCACAGGTAAACCTCGGTGATCATCTCTCTTGAATGCTCAACTCTGAAACAAACTGAACCCAGAAGCAGAACCATGCTCAGCCCTCAATCCGAAACTTCCACAAGTCTCACATTGGACTATCAATACAGTTCTCATAGACGGACCATGCACCCGAACCCCAAAGAGCCGTAAGCCTCCACCCCCGCACTACGTAGCATTACCCCGGGACTCCCCGAATACTGGAGGCACAGGAACTGTCTTCTCGCGCCGTTCCATAGCTCCGAAGGACTCCACCTGTGGCAAACATTGACAGTCACTCTGTGAGTCCTCAACCCCAAAGCTATGCCTGAAACAGAAGCACAAAGCACCCAGCAAGTGGTTGGTGGGCTTTTTCCGGTTTGGTGGTTGCAGCACCCCTTGAGGGTTTCTTATGACGTGGGCATTCGGACTGTTAAGGTGCAGTTGTAAAGATTTGTGGATCCGAAACTCGAAACTATCAGACAGGAGACAGGGTCTTTCAGTTGCCCTCTTGCCGTTTTAGTTGGACCCATGTTGGTTGCCGGGCATTGCAGGTAGAAGGCACGAGGAAACCGAGACCCCCCAGAATAAACCCTAAGAAGGCCCTGTGAACCCTCCACAGCTGCAGGGGCCCTGCCTGAACCTCTTGGATCAGGCTCGCTGCTTCGTCTACCTTGCCTTCCTCCTCCTTCATGTTGGCCTCGGAATTCCGTCCAATGTCAAGCAGCCTGGAGCCTCAAAAAGCAAGACGTAGAACTCTGATTGCTATGCATTATCGACCATGAACGTACACACACAGAGAAACTCCTTTCATCTTCCACTATATACTCTTGTGGAGCTCAATGCGTTCCGTCGTACTGCCTCAAGAGGTAATTGGTTGCATGATTCGTACATACTGTACACCTGTAGCATAACATGCGCAGAGTATGTTACAAGTACTTCGGCCCCTTTGCAGGCCTTCGTCCCTTGGTTTCACCCCATTCCCAGAGCCAGCGCCGGCCGACCCGAGACCCGAGATGCAGGCCAACATGGAAGTGAGGCGTGCCTTCTCCACCTGGCCGCTGGAGGCTCCGAGGACTTGGGAGGATACTACAGTATAGGGGCCTGAATAATTAGAACAGGGTTTTGGGGCCCATTATACTATAACTATAATAAGGAATCCCCACAATAGTATTGGTGATTATTTGGGCCCGTATATTCGAACAGGGGTAGATCGTATCGCAGAGGGCCCACTCAGGTCATAACAACCCAAATCCCAGTTAGTGCACCGCAATCATACCCTGCAACACTACAGTCCAACAAAAACTCGAAGCCCTCGGCCCTTAGTGTAGCGGTTTGATTCTCTAGTAACAGTATCTCCTAATTAGGCCCCATACGAAAATAGGGGACCATAGAATAGTAGCCTAAATAGTAGGATCCTTACTACAAGGACCCCAAATTAAGGTACCCTAATTTTCGGAGACTCCCACATATACGTATGCTATGCTGCATCCCAAACCCTAATCTATTCTGTGAAGACCCCCCGAGCCCCCATTGCGCCCTTACACACCCGTGTTTTGCCGAGCCCCAATAGTAACCCTCATAGAACCCTTCAGGGAAACTCGACTCCAGGAACCTTGTAAGCCCTACTCAGGGCTCTTGAAGCCTTACTATAGGGGACAAGAGTGCAGTTTTGGTGTCTATGAGTCTATGATGTTAAAGTATACTATTTTTTCTAGTATCATCCGCTTTAGCCCAATAGAGCCCGTTAAGGTGTACTATATATTGGTACATTACAGCAGTGTATAGGGCTCTGGGTTATTATGCAGTGTTTAGGGTTTGGGGTTTGGGTGCACATATTCACTCCAAAGCCGTCGGGCTGAGTTGGGTTCAAGCTTCAGGACCAGATACTCCTGCCAAGAGAAGAACCCCCACTCCCTAGTGCAGTCGCACCTCCACAAAAATCTTGCCTTCCGTCACCTCGTTCAGCGTATTGATGAGGTCTAGCCTCTGTTCCTGCATCGAAGGCTTGCGGGCATGCAGCCTAGCCCCTGGAGATGAGGAGAGTGTCTAAGTCCGACCGCAGGTTCAGGCTCTGAAGGCGACTGCCAAAAAGGGTAGTATTACTATGATGACTATTATTACTATTAATATTACTATTATTATTACTACTATTAGTATTATCACTATTGTTACTAACACTCCCAAACCCAACTAAGCAACACAGTACCTACCTGGCCGTGGATGTCTGCTCGGGGACCAGACTGGGCTGCATAATTCTTGGGGCGTGCCGTGTGGTCTGTTTAAACATGTTTAACCGACATATACCGCTGAACACCGAATCCGCGCGCGGTGGAAGCTACGTTATTTTGTGGCGTCTGCAGCTTGCGGTGTCAGTAGCGCCTCATGATGCTACTCGTCGCTTCGAGCGCCTGCAGTGCTAGCTGCTCCCCGTGCAGTGCCGTCTGTACAGCTTGGCGTGCCAAGTCTCGCGTTGCATCCGCCCCACGATGGGCTTGTTCGGCCTGGTGTAGGGCTCTATGTGCCTCTCGCAGAGCCTCTTGAGCCTTCTCGAGAGCTCCTTTCGCAGCCTGCTTGGCTTCGTTGGCCAAGACATGCGCAAGCTGCTCCGCACGGATTCCAATCGCTTGAGCTGGCAGCGAGGGCTCATACAAAAGTTCAGCTCCGGGCAGCTCGTTTAAGGGCAGCCCGCGCAAGACTTTGCAGGCAAAAACCACGGAGGGGCCCTGCTCGGCCTGGCAGAACCTGGAAAGCAATCTCACAGCTCTCTCGCAAGTACTGCCATCCACCTCTGACCATACCTCGAACTGCCAGAAATGGCGCATCCTTTGCACCAGCTGCTCGTCTTCACAAGGTTCCAACTGTGCCAGCAGCCCCTGCACGACGACCTGCCTACCTTCAGGGACTTGCCTCAACTGTCCCAACCACTCCAGAGGAAGCTCCTGGGCTATTCCAGCGGGTAGGACACCACACTCAGCCAGAGTGCACATGAGCTGCGAGCCGACCTCAACTCTGCTCGCCAGCGCAAGGAACAAGGCATCCTCCAAGTGGTGGTTCGCTGCAATGGCCACGCATTTGTTCGCCCGAGCCCATGCCAGCAGTTGCTGGATGTGCCGGCGATCTTCTTCTATGCAGGAGAGCAGGGCAGTCATATCCCGCGACCCATTCTGCCCACGCGCCCAATCAGACATCACTGCGTGGAAAATTTTAGCTCGAGCAAAATCTGACATGTTGCCATCCATAGCTGTCAGCGGGAGCTCTGTCTCCAGCATGAGCCGGATAGCTTCTGTCTCATCCGCGTTGGCAGCGAACACGAAAAGCTCCCGAGCGGCTGCAGGCTGCGCATGGGCCAGACATGCCAAGACAAGCCGAAAGACCTCTTGAGGCATCAGCATGTTGAAGACCATATGGCGAAGCAGTCGCTCAAACTCGGCAGTTGACAGCCGATCCTCATGTTCGACGAAAACTTTAACAGCGAATTCATGATGCCTCCAACGGTTTTCAGGCATGTTCTGCAAGAGCCTCTGGCCATCTTGACGCGCCCGGAAGCGGGCAGGGTTCTCCCCAGCGGCTTTCTGCGCCTCAAGCAAGAGCAAGGCCAAGTGAAGATCGGCCAGGGCCCAGTCGTTGAAGCCCTCGGCCAAGGCTTCGGGCGGAAGGCCGGCCTGTAACCTGTCCAAGAGGCTGGACCTGATGGCTTCTGCAAGGTCTACCTGCGAGTTTCCACAAATAGGGGACCCTAAGGAAGTACGCTAAAATAGTAGGATCCTCATTATAAGGAACCCTCAAAATAAGGTGCCTCTAATTTTCGGAAACCCCCACCTGCGAAACCATCGTCACAACCAAGGACACTGAGTCCCAGGCGCTTGCCTTTGCAAGGGCTGCACAGGTCAACGCAACTTGAGAAAGACCCTCATCCTTCGTCGCTGCGGCGAAGGCCAGGAGCAGCAACACATCCACGACATCTTGCAACCACCTTTGCCTTGGACAAACTGGCTGTTGGGAGCTGTCAATCTGTGCAAAGACATGAAAACATGATGACATGATGGGGAAGAGATGATACACCGTCCCGGGAGGGGCTGGGGTGATCTTGAATCTTGCTAAATTAGCTTTCAGGGTTGAAGTACAGGTTAAAATCGTGAGATTCTGAAGTGTTGTCTTCGTGGGAACGTTGCGCCGCAAAACTGTTCGTAGCGACAAAATACACCACATGTAAGGCCAAAAGCAGTTGCTTCACGGAAGCACGTCTGCGCCCGGAAAGCCGCGCATTTCACAGGCCTGACCGAGGAAGTGCGCATCACGAAACAACTCGGTGTCCATGTGCTGGATCCCTTCATGCGATTGACGCATCACTTCGAACATCACCTCGGCTGACTTGCGGGCTACTTCCGGAGCTGTTCGGATGTTCTGCCAGTCCTGCTGGACGAGTTTCAGCCACAGAGCCACCTCCGGATGCCTGCGCACCCAAGAGACTGTCTGGGAATCCTTGAGTTGAAGTTGGCTCACAAGGCTCCGGTCTTGCAGAATGGCCCCCCGGAAACTCAAGCACACTTGGTCTGCCGGGATGTCGTGGACTTGCTGCATCTTCAGCTTCACCTGAGCCATGGTCCAATCGTCCCGAACACCGACTTCCCGAGCCTCCCCGGCAATGGAGCACAGACGCAGGTTCACAGCCGGAGCGATGCAATTACACTTCGTCTGCATGCACTGCTCCCACGGTTGCAAAGCCGTAAACGTAAAGTCACCACCTCCACAGAGATGCATCCTACCAGGGCAACCGAATGTATCGTGATGATCGCACTGAGCCCCTGGGGAGTACCATCCCTGTTCTCGTCGCACCATGCCACAGCTGTCGCACTGCAAATATCGGAAACTGCGGCAGTAGCAGTCCGATCCTGTCTGCCGCTCCCACTCCCTTGGTTGCGTCCATGCTCTAAAAACGGTCTCCATCATTCTGATCTTCGGAAATAGGGATCTTGCTCCTCGAAATCGAAAGCTCAAAAAGAGCCAAGCATCGTTGAATCGAAGCATGCGGGAACCGCCCTCTTTGCCAGCGACAGCTGGCCTGGGCAGCCGTGGGCATCCCGGTGGGGGCAGCAGCCGGCTTCCCACCGCCAGCCTTTCTCTTTCCTGAGATGTTGGGCATTTGGTTGGTAGGGAATGGAGGAATGGGGTACAATTACAACTACTATTACTACCATTCTTCCATTCCCTACTATCCAAAGGTAAGTGGGGGGTGCTTCCGGATCATGACCACGTCTGACAATCGTTTGCTTAAGGGAGCCCCTGTCAAGACAAAACGTGTCACAAGAATCGATGGAGGAGCCCTAGTTCTGAGGAAGCTCGATATACTCCAGAATTAGCCGGTCAAGGGTTTGTGAAAACTACTAGGACACCTCCCCAAGCTTCTGGATTAGCCCACAGCGGTCGCAGCGTAGGTAGCATGACAGCAGCTCTGTTTGCCATAGCCCTTCCACGCACGTCCCCGGCATGCCAGGGCTGAATTCAAGACAGGGGCCTTGTATGTAGCGGCTGTCTGAAGGGCTGTGTAGAGTGTAGAGTTTGTGCAGCGGTTTTGAAAGGGACTTCTACTGCAAACACCTTGACGTTCTCACTCGGGCTTTAAGGTTTGACTCGGAGTGCGAAAGGCTGAGGGAAGAGTTTTGAAGGCTTTATCAGGGTTTCGTTACCATGGGGCACGTCCTGTTACCACCAGCCCTGCATGCCACACTACCTGTCCTGACATTTGCGGCAGGTAGCAAGATCTCTGAGCTCCACAGCCACAAATGAGGACATTGATGCTGACTTTCCCGGCGACTGGGCTGATTCTTTTGAATACATCCCGTGACTGAGAAGTTCAGAAGCATACGCGCTGACACGCTAGGTTCCGGGACTGAAGCCAGTTGCGATTCTGGAAGATGTTCGCCATTGGAGTTCGAGATTTAGCGCTTGACGTCGCTGCTTGACAGCTGCTTTCGATTGCGGGCATCGCCATTGTCCTACACAGCTACGAGAGGAATACAACATACCGGATCCTATGATGCACCCGCTGGTCCACCACGAACCGTCCAAAACCCAAGCTGCGCCCCAAAGTGCACCCCAACAGAACTCAAGCAAAACAGATCCTGCTCTGAACCCTTGAACCAATGCCCGGAAAAGGGCCGCCTTCTGCAATCCGTCCAACCAGCTCATGGCTAGGTGGACCTCGGGTTTGGAATAGCGGGTTCAGGCGCTTTCGGACCTTCTGTCTCGGGTGTCACTGGGAGAGGGGTGTCGGGGAGGAGCCAGCACAAGTAGAAGTTGTAGTAGTCGTCGTCGTCGTCGTCGTGGTAGTCGTCGTCGTAGTCGTAGTCGTAGTCGTAGTCGGCGTCGTTGTCGTAGTCGTAGTCGTCGTCGTCGTTGTCGTGGTCGTACTCTTGGCCGTAGCCGTCTACTACTAGTAGTAGTAGTAGTAGTAGTAGTAGTAGTAGTAGTAGTAGTAGTAGTAGTAGTAGTAGTAGTAGTAGTCGTAGTAGTAGTAGTAGTAGTAGTAGTAGTCGTAGTCGTAGTAGTCGTAGTCGTAGTCGTAGTAGTCGTAGTCGTAGTCGTCGTCGTAGTCGTAGTCGTAGTCGTAGTCGTAGTCGTCGTTGTCGTAGTCGTACTCTTGGCCGTAGCCGTCCGGGAATTAGTAGTCGTCGTCGTGACGGTGATACTGTAGTGGCAGTAGCAGTGGCAGTGGTAGTCGTAGTGGTGGTGGCGTGTTGGTAGTGGTAGTTGCGGAGTGGCAGTGGCAGTTCTCTAGCGGTAGTGGTCGTCGTCGTCGCAGTCCTCATGCTCCACCTGCTCCTCCTCCTCCTGCTCCCCTGCTCCTCCTACTACTGCTGCTACTCGTGCAAGTACAAGTAATACTAGTGCTGTTACTGGCGGCGACGATGGCGGCGGTGGTGGCGGCGGTGGTGTTGTTGCTGCGGTGGTGTTGTTGTGGTGCTGGTCGTCGTCCTGGGGGGGTGGTGGTGGCAGTGTGGTGCCGGTGCTGGCGGTAAGCACAACTAGGAAGAAAAGGAGCAGTAGGAATGTCGGTGAAGATGGAGAGCCGGATCTTCAAGTCCTTGCCGTTTTCCCTTTACGGCCCAGACCATGTCCGTGGTGGATCGCTTCAGCTGGCCGCGCTTCCTCGGCCAGCGAAGGCACCCTTGGGTTTGGCTTTACGGTTTCAGGTTTTGCACTTTTGGCCCATGTCATGAGTCAGGGGCTTCAAGGTCGTGCTTCCGAGGCTGTCGACAAAGACTTCGGGATTCAATCACGATGAACAATTCCAAAGCTTCCACAACGGAAGACCTCGGACAAATGAAGACCGCAGCCCAGATCCCACACTACACCGCCGACAAAACCCTAATACCCTATAAAAGCCTTATTTAATCAAAACAGTATAGAAACTTCAGCTGCAAGGTCCAGGATTCCAGCCCTGAGCCGCCTACGCTAGATAGGCTTCACAGCTTCGAGCTCTTTTGAAGGTTCTGGCACTTGTTGGGCTGGGTTCTGGGTTCTCATGGTTTGCCAAAACTTGAAACATGTACTTGCTGAAAACCCCAAAGGAACAATATATATATATATATATATATATATATATATATATTACACGCATCTATATGTATGCATATGCACGTTTATAAAGTAGGCAAGCAAGTAAGTATGTACTTAAGTGATATATATATATATATATATGTATACACACAAGTATGCGTGCGGATACATGTATGTATATGTACACACACACACACACGTGTAACAAAACCTGCAGACCCTCCAGTTCGCAGCAGAACACCGGAGATCCCCCGTTTTTGTCTGCGCATGCGCCGCGCTCGACTTCCTTTTCCGTAGGAGCGACCTTGCGCTCTTGGCAGGAGACATCCGGTGAGCCGAGGGGGCCAATGTTTAGTCAGCCAGATTTGGGAGCAAGGGTCCATGAGTTCGGGCTCAGGAAACCAAGTTCAGGAACTGCAAAACAAAACCTTGGCCGTGATGGCTTTGTACAAGGGTCTTGTCCCAAACTCTAACTGTCATAAGTCATAAGCCTCAGGCGAGCTTCCCCCCACCATATGGCCAAAGTACTTCTACGCGTGCTTGGACAAGCCCCCTGCAGCAGTGATCTGCCTTCCCTGACAGCTTTGCATGCATGCGGATTCAAATCGCCAAGAATGGCCAAGACCAATGGAAGCCTAAAGGCACGGCCTCGTAGCCGGCCGGGGAGGCCAGTGCGAACCCAGAAGAATTGACTTCGGCTTTAAGCTTGTTTGAGGATGGGGATTTGCCTATGAACGACCTAATTGCTTATTCTATGAGGGGATACTATGTGTAGGGGTCCAGGAAAGTTTAGGGCGTAGCCCTTGCCTTTGCTTTATCCGGATCTTTTCCTCGAGCCTGCATACTTTCTGAACGCACATGGAGCTGGTGCATGCAGTACCGACAGTAGTTGACATTTCGGGGGAGAAAACAACACAACACAGGAAGACCCAAATCCTGAAGCACCGTGGGCGCGGCACCGGCCATCTATGCCCTCCCCAGCATTTTCAGCAAGCATCGCCGCCTGCAAGATTCAAAAACTCCTGAAACTCAGAGCTTCCAGCTCTATCTGGCCATAGGAAGTTGCAACGTAAGATCCTCCGCTGGGCTCTTGGATCATCCTTGGATCCCCGTAGTATTAGGTGCTGGTCTCGACCTCAATTCTTCGGTTCTCCCAGAACCTCTAGAGCCTAAACCCTAAAGCCTTCAAAGGAATTTTTATAGGACATCATTCTAAAGCCCCCAATTGAAGGAGCCCCTGAACCCCTACAGGACCCCCTTCTAGAAATCCCCTTTAGCCCTGAATAACTACCAATACTATTTTGGAGGCTCCTTATCTATAGTATAGTGGGCCCCTAGACCCTATTCTAATTATTGAGTCCCCTACATTATAGTAGCCTTATAATACCCCTTCTAGACCCGTTTAAAGAAACCCCATTCTTTTTTTTCAAGGCGCCTTTTTCCTCCCAGTTATCATTAAGGCTCCAACCGACCCTTTTAAAGGAACCCTATTCTAATAATCATCATTAAGGCTCCTAAGCAGACGTTTCAAGGCCCAGTCCCCAGGCGGCTCTCGAAGCTTCGGGCTTCAACTCGGAGCTGTAGCCCGGTGCCAGATGGGGGAATCTCAGGGAGGGGCGCTTGGTTCAGGGATCCCAAGGATCCCTAGGGCTATCTTTCAGGGATTCTTCATACCAACGCCTGAGCTCCTACAAGAAGGGCCTTCATAACTAGAACAGGGCCTTCGGCATGGTATAATGATCAGGTATGTACGTATGTATGTATGTGTGTATACATATCTCCATATTTTTATTTATCTTACACGGACTAGAAGGGAAGAACAGTACTACTTGCTCCGACCTCAACGACCACTCAAAGCTTGGGGTTGAAGCGCCAGAGCTCGGCCGTAGACCCCGTGGACTCGCGGTTGGTGTCCTCCAATCAGCACAGCCCTTCTGGGAAGGGATACGGTCTAGAATGGGAGCCTCGATGAAAAACGGTGTTCGGCTTCGGGCGCTACACGTCTTGAAGCTTCAGATGGAGCCACAGAGAGGTTACAACGGTCAGTATATCTACTATTCATATCTATGTATTACAATGCAAGGCCTAGAGCCGTGTATTTGAAGCAATAGGAGAATCCTGCAAACTTCGTATCCGTCTTAACCTCAACCCCAAACCCAAACCCCGAACCCGAAGCCTTAAACATGAAGTGAGGCGGCTTGGGATGGCCTCAGACCGGCTGCCCGCCAGGCGTGGGCAGCTTTAGTTTCGGAGCGCCCGGGCACACAACACTAATCCATATCGTTCTGTATCATAATATAGTGGGGCATACAGGTATGGTATTGTCCAATCCTCGCCATGCTACTTTCAAGCCCTTCAAGAGACCCAAGCGACTTAGAACGTACATTTTAACCGGAGGTCAAGCTACCATGGATGAGGCTGTCTTGCTTCTTTCTAGACCTTATGACCCAGCAAAAGTTTTTGGTTCGCCTACCTTCGAAGTCTGCTCGAAACCGAACCCCCAAACCCCTAACCCTTACTCACCGAGTCCCTTGATTCCAAGCACCCCGAACTCCCCAGCTGTCCACAGCCGCGGCCAGGAGAAAGCCCTGGCCCTCGCCGAGGTTGCACATCCTGGCATTAGGGCTTCGGGTTTAAGTGTCTCAGTAAGGGCTCAAAGACGTCGAGTTCTGGGGTTTGATTAAGAGCAGGAGCATTTCGGATTTAGGGGTTTAGGAGGCTCGGAGTTTTGCTTTGACAGAGCGGGGTTTAGGATGGATGTGGAGCTTAGGGTTTGGAAGCCGCGGCCCGGGAGGAAGTCAAGTTTAGGGCCCTTGGGGTTTCGGGTTTACCGTGTGGGGTTCGGTCGGACATGCCATGCATGAAGAGGAAGGTCAATGAGGGTTTAGGGTTTAGGGTTTAGGGTTTAGGGTCAAGTACCTTGCTATTCCTGTGCTGGGCCGTTTTTTTTCGACGTGTAGTTCTTTTCCGGAATCATGAAATCCCTTTAAACCCACATAAGCTAGGGATTAATTGGGGTGGAGGGATGTTGAGTGTTCTCCAGTTCGGGATATGTATAAATATAAGTACAAAAAAATAAATAGATAAATAAATAAATAAATATATATATATATATATATATAATATGCACACACAGAGATTCATGGATATAAAACCTCCGAACCGAATCGCCCCTCCAGGTTCCAGCTCTGCCCGAGTGGCCCAGAGACCCACCAGCGGCCGGAAGGCAGCACCCAGCGTCCTACCTCTCAGGATTTTAGGGCCGGGTCCAGGGTTTCGGTTCGGGGCTTTTTTGGTTTAGGGTTGAGGGCGTTGGTCAAAGTCGTGATGTCAGGCACGATAGACACCATGACAATCATAAGAAAACTCATTGCCAGCAATTGCGGGGGCCGGCAAGGTTCGGGTGGCCTTGGCTTTGCACTCAGGATCCGGAGCTCCGGGAAGCGCAGCCCCACGTGTTGAGAACCAACCCCCCCGGCCCCCAGCAGTCATTCGCGCTACCTTTGAGAGACAAACCTTAAGCCCTCGAGCCCTGAACCCTAAAGGGCGTGAACAAAGTCTAAACCTTTCATGAACCCCAAATCCCAAAATCCCAGCCTCTGGAGCCTCAAACCGAAGCCCTTGGCATTGCACCAGAGCGGCCTCTTCCCCGCGGTAGTGTGCCGGATCCCATGCTGCCACCTCTTTCAGACAGAAACTCTGTAGCCAAGACGTATTGGGGTTAGGAAGCTTTCAGGCAAGGAGCTTAGGATCTAAAGCTTTGGGTTAAGGGCGTGGATCTCTAGCCATCCGATTGATTAGGTAATGTCTGCAGGACTCGAAGCCGCGAAAGCCTCGGACCCTATACACCCTCCTTCTGCTGTCAGGTCTACAAGAAGGGCCCGGAGCCGCAAGTTTCGCCTCCGCCAAGCCCTCCGTGTTCGTCTGGAGCAACCAAAGGTAGCCAGTCCTGGCAGTAATGTCAGTGGCACCTTACATGTGCTACTGCTGCTAAGTACCACTGTGACGACGCTCATTTACTCCTATTCTCACTCTCACTAGTTACTATAGAAACAGCTCGTACTGCTGCCGTACTAATAAACTACTCTCACTACTCTTGCTGCTCATGCTGCTCTTGGTACCCCTGCTGCTCGCACTACACGAAACAGTGTTGTGACGTGCACCGTGCCGCTGCGGCAGCTGCTGCTGCAGCTGCTGCTGCTGCTGCTGCTGCGACTACTACCCTTGCTGCTACGACTACTGCTGCTGCTTCTACTACTATGTCTTCTTCTTCTTCTTCCACTGCTGCTGCTGTATACTGCCACCACAGGTATCACCACTCCTCTTTGGACTACAGCGATCTATCCTGCTGCTGATTCTACCACGAAGTCCTCGGATCCGGCAGCACCGAGATGATCTTGAGACTGCTGGCCTGACAAGGCCAGGAAGCCTATGATGGCCCCTTCCTGGAGGTACTTTTGGGGCCTTCATAGTTAGACCAGGGCCCCGAATAGACTATATTTTTTATATGGAGCCCCCCAAAATAGTATAGGTAGTTATTTATTAGGCTCCTATGGTAGTTTGAATGGGGTCCCCAAAATCCCCCAAACTGCCTTTCCCCCACATCCTGTGCCCCTATGCCCCGAAATCCCGCAGGCCTTGGCAGTGCCGGTGTGGGAGTCGACCACCTCTACCACCTCCCTTGCGGCCTTCCGCCTGCGAAGGGAGATCACCTGGCTCGGGTCACCGTGCCTTTAGGGCCTTTGAGGCTTTAGCTTGGACGAAAGCAATTCCAGCTACATCAGAAGCATAGCATAGGAACTGCCAGTGGCTGCTCTTAAACTCACTACCGACGTTTCAGAACTCCATACTACTCTATACTCTTCGATCACCAGTAGAGGGGGGCCCACAGTTTTTCCAGCAGGAAGCGCTGAGCGCGGCACCATGTCCAGAGGATGAAGCTCGTTGCGGAAGGTCGGGCAGAGGGTCACCACCTGTGAAAATTGAGCTTCCGAACTTGAGGTTACGGATCTGGTGCAATATTAGCCATGGACAGAGACTCTTAGCAGTGCACGGAGCACCTTCGACTGTGCTCCAGTGCTCAACTGTGTTCATTTCCCCCTCGCTTTGGTGTTCAGGGAGCGGTCTTAGAGACGCTGATCGGGGACCCTGATATAGTACCCTTTAAAGTAGGATCCCGAGAATAAGGACCCCCAAATACCCTTTATAGTAGGATCCTTATTATAAGGACCCCCAAATAACGATCCGCCCTAAGTGTGACATAGGTCGGTGCCTGCCCTGAGTCCGTGGAGGCGAAGACAATCCAACCGCGGTCCGAAAAGCCTCGGAGTCGAAACTTTCGGAGGTTTTTTGGGACTGAAATGGGGGTTTCCGAAGATTAGGGGTACCCTAATATAGTACCCTAAATAGTAGGATCCTTATTATAAGGACCCCGAAACAAGGTACCCCGAAAATTAGGGGTACCTTATTTGGGGGTCCTTATAATAAGGATCCTACTATAAATAAAGGGTACTATTTCAGGGTACCCTATTTTCGGAAACTCCCAAATAGTTCCGGGTCCCCAAAGCTCCGGGAATCCTGGATCGAATGCCACTACGACAACGACTGCCTGGCATCACTAGAAAATACTGGAAAGACCGAAGGAATACAGGGGAATATAGGGCCCTTAATAACTATTAGAATAGGGTTTTGGGGCCCATTACACTAAAATAAAAAAAGGAATCCCAAAAGTAGTATTGGAAATTATTGAGGCCCCATAGCACCAACCCTAGACAGGCGACCGGAGCCCTCGCTGACACACTGCGCAGACTCCTCCGGTCCGGCGACGAAGATGCTCTCAAGCCTCACCAGGTGGGTGGTTGTCAAAATTATGGTCCCGCTTTGGGTCCTTATTATAATACGGCACCTACTATTTAGGGTACCCAAAAAGGGTCCCTACTTTTGACAACCACCCAGGTAGAAATGTCACAAAACAGGAGGAGACCCCAGCGATGTTCAGGCACTTTAGGGTTCAGGGCATAGGCTTTTGCACCTCTTGCCTACAAGAGGAACCTCCAATGTTCTGTCATTTTGACAAAACCCCACAATGCAACCCTAAACCCTAAACTCTAAACCGATACAACCTAACACAACGTGACACAACACCCAAAAGCCAGGCCCAGGATGCAGCTCTTTTTGGGCTTTGTCATGCGGGATTGGCTGGGTCGCAAGGGTTTCGCACGAGATCGGGCTCCGATGAAATGAGCTTTGTACTACCGATGGACACGTTCATGAAATATCGGAAGCTACCATAATTCCCATAACCTCCAGGGTGCTTTGAAGGTGATGCAGGATCTTGTGCATCAATACTATAGCTAGCAAGGCAACGACTGCAAGGTTCTATGGCTTTGACCGTGCCGTGAAGATTCTGGCAGTATTGATATGTGCTACTCCTAACCACTAGCGTCCTCATGTCCACAAGGATCTCTTGTACTCCTTACTTGCAATCCTGTCACTGTCGCATTTGTACTCTACCTGCTGCTACTACTGCAGCTCCTACGCTGTCGCACTCTTGCGACCACTACTTTTCTGCTGCCACAACGACGACGACTACTACGGAAATTTTCTTCCTACAGTTAAATGTTACGTAAGCCAATGTATGCAGAAAGTTATCTCCAAGCCTGCTTTGGGTTGCATTCAACAGACAGCAACGAGTTGAGCCGCAGTCGAAGAGAAAGGAGCCGCCACTTGAGCACAAAGCCCTGAACCCAAAGGGCTCCCGGTACTTATATAGTATACACACAGGCCTCAAAGTACCAAAACCCTAAACCCTAACCCCCATACCTCCACTCGTTGCCCCGAAGCCCGAGCCTCTTAAAAGGAAGCGTAGGACTCAGCGTCCAAGATCGCACCTCGGCTCCGAGAACAATATCTACATACCTACGTATGTATATAGATAAGTATACATACATACATACATACGTATATATATATATATATATATATATATGTATATGCATATCTATACATCTAAATATCTACAGATCTGCGATTTCCCAGCTTCGGATTGTAAGGTTAGGACGGTCGATGGCAGTTGTGGTCTTGCAGAATAGCCGATGAAACACACAGCGGCGAGTTTCACCTAGGCTTGGACCCCGGTAACTAATACTATATATTCTATATATATATATATATATGTGTTTGTATATATACTTATGTAATGTTATTCGTGATATCTTTCAAACCTAGACATCGATATCTCTCCATCTATCTGTTTGTCTAGGTATCAATGTATCTGTACCTATGTCTATGTGTATATATATATATATATATACTGTATATCGCTATATCTATACCTTGATGTACCTATGTGCATACCTGTCTCTGTGTCTATATCAATATCTGTATTATACAGATACATATACAAAACTTTATCTAGGTATATGTACATATGAAAAAATAGTGTGTATATATATATATATATATAGACACCGTACAATAAGGGGATACCCCTTGCTCATTACATATGACCAGAATACCAGATCAGGCCAGCTGCATGGGTGTGGCTTCGTAGCGAGTACTCCTCCAGAGCAGTGCCGTGCTGGTTCCTTGGCCCGAACCCTAAACCCAATGGCATACTATAATAAAAATAATGCTATAACAATCATATAATACTAATACTATAATAGTAATACTAGAATAGTAACAATACTACCATAGTAATAATACTGCAATAGTAACAAAACTGTAGTAGTACCCGGGGGAACCCAATGGTCTTTGGGGTACAGCTTGCGGAATAGGCCTCGGGTCTCCTACCCCCCTGAACTTCTCAGAAACCCTAAGCGCTAGAGGTGCTCTCATGTTGAGCCCACGTGGGTGTGCTGGCTTTAAAGGAACCCGTACAACAAAACAAGGAAGGAGACGGCAGCAAGCAAAGCAGTCCGACCTTAAGTGCCCAAGGCTCAGCAGAAGCAGCATGCGCCTTGAGGAGAGGAAGCCGAAGCTTTTCCAGGACCGATGCCTGGGAGCTCTCTCTCGCTGGCAAGGCTTTGAAACCCCGAACCTTGTGGAGGGCCGTTTAAGGAATTCGTGTCTGCTGGTGGCAGTGACGAGCAATCAGTCTTCGTCGTCGTTGCAGTGTTCTTGTGTGTTGCTGTTGCTGCCGTGTTCATGCTGTCGTAGGTAGAGTGCACGAAACACACGACTGCAGCCGCCAGCCAGCGCCCAATCGCATCTCAGATGCAGTGTCGAAGTTGGCATATCCACCTGGCATTGGTAGCTCATGCGCGAAAGATTACGGGGGTGGCAGCTTGCGAGAACCAGCGAGGATCTTTGAGTTCACACTGAACAAACCCGGGTACCGCAGAGTAGATTCGTGTAGTTGTAGCGGTAGTCTCAGGGGCGACGGGGACAGAAGGTGGGCTGGGCGCCGTCCTTGAGTTTCCTGGTACAGTGCCCAGAACGTCTGACGATGACGAAACTGATGACATGACTATCTAAGACATAATAAGGATTATCGACGTCTTCTTCATGAAGGCCGTCGCTTCGGTTCCGAACACGACATCTGCACAATCGCACCCCACCTTCAGAGTCACCGTTCGCAGCTGCGCAGGCTTCAGTGGGTCATGCTCTGGCGCCATTTCCGCATCCGATTCCTCCTGCAGGGTGGATGTCACAAGAAGCCGGCGGCGGTTGAAAGACTCCTCTTCCTGAAGATGTAGTGCCGGAGGGCTCAGTGAGAATATGTGACAATGTAATGATTGCTTTGCCAACCTGAAACTATAACTTCGACCTCTTGCCGCCGTACTCTTCTCTACACCTCGAACACCTAAAGCCTCAACCCTGTCCTCGTGGTGGCCATAAAATTCCAGCTTTCCCATGTAGATTTGAAACCTGAGATTTTTGATCGAAAGAGTTGCATCGGCAGGCAGAGAGAGAAACCGACATTTCGAATTCGGAATCCCCTGCTTACATGATGCAACTTTGCCGACTTCTCAGGAATACGCAAAAGTCGCACAAAGGCTGCAAGCCCGGGTATCCGGTGTCCTGCCCCATACAATTACTGCACCCCAGCGTTCGCCCATCACGGCTTGGGGGAGCTCTTGTTTGTTTGATCCAGGTATACAGGGTGCACCAACTCGTGTTGATGGGGAAGCTTGTGGCGGTCGACACGGTGTTCCGCATCGCCACACTATCCAGTGTTCAAGTCAAGGGCAGAAAGTGCCTGTTTCTCACAACTCCTCAGGCCTTTTGCGAACTCGTGTACAAGGACCGTAGCAGGACCCTTAGAGAGGGCCCCGCACTAAATCGTCCCTGCCAGGAAGCTGGTCACCCAGCATGAGTTGCCGGCCGTCGTCGCTGCAGGAAAGGGCGGACGGGCGGAAGTGCTCGTGGGCCCAGTCCTAGACAAGGCTTCAGTGGCCTGGGGGTCTTTGCGGCTGAGGCTTTGTGCTGAGATTGGGAAAACATGTGGCTTCATGTTTAGGATGTTGCGTGTCCAGGTTGGGTTGTGCCGGCCCGATATTCGGGTATAGTCAGGTTTAGGCTCCCGATTCGCAGGTGCAAGGAGGGGCTGGGAGTGCCAAAAACACACCGCATGAACCGTTAAGCCAGGAACCCGATAAAAATCTTGAAATCTTAAATCACTTCATACAGGGGCCTTAATAATTAGAATAGGGTTTTAGTATAAGGAGCCCCCAAAATAGCAGTGGTACTCATTAATTTAGGCCTCCATATTAGGCACTTGGGGAGGCAAGCTTCAGTCTGCACCCGATGCAGCGCCGTCCGGTCGAACATCTCGCGAGGCGCCACGCTAGAGTCGTAATACCTCACTCAGGGTTGAGGGTTTAGGGGTTTAGGGGTTTAGGGGTTTAGGGGTTTAGGGGTTTAGGGGTTTAGGGTTTAGGGGTTTAGGGGTTTAGGGGTTTAGGGGTTTCGGGGTTTAGGGGTTTAGGGTTTAGGGGTTTAGGGTTTAGGGGTTTAGGGTTTAGGGTTTAGGGGTTTAGGGGTTTAGGGTTTAGGGGTTTAGGGGTTTCGGGGTTTAGGATTTAGGGGTTTAGGGTTTAGGGGTTTAGGGTTTAGGGCACTCAGGGTCCTTCTTGGGCCTTTCTACCGTTCAGGGTTCTGGGTGTCGAAAATCGGGGCTCAATGATTCAAGGGGTTCAAACCGGGCAGAAACAAGGGGTTGAGCGTCCCGATCTGAAGGCTCCCATAAGAACCCGCATGCCGGGCATTTTTGGTTCTCTTCCGGCGTTCCCGGGAACCAGTGTGGGCGGGGTTGAACATTCAAAGGATCTTGTGGGGTTTAGGGTTAGGGTCTCCGCGCTCTTGGGTTTAGGACTACCTTGTGGCAACTCGGAGCGGAGTTTGGGGGTGCCGTCCCTCGCAAGGGTCCCAGTGAGTTTTCATCTAGCCAAACCTTACCCAGCTGCGAAAACCTACCTCGACTCACGACGCGACGCTCTTGTTTGCAACCAACCGCAGCCCAGGTGCTTCGGGGAGAAGAGGATGAATCCCGTCGTGAGGAGCCAGGCGACCAGCTGTGCCCATGCGGCCAACTGAACACACCTTCGCCAAGTGGATTCTGGCTTTATGCCCTGGTGTTCTTTAGAAGGTTCAGGTGCCTGCCCAGTGCCCATGAAGCAACCCGAAACATGCTGCATTTGAGACAGCCTCCACAAGCCCCCAACCGTCAGGGAGCTAGTAGCAACGGTGAATTTTCAGGCAACATGGCCAGTGTAGTTGCGGAGGGTCTGGATTACTCTCACTTCCGATCTTTTGGCATCCTCTCCTGAGCCCTACTACCCAAGCTTCTTAAACCCCTAAACTCTTCAACCCTCTTTAGGTCCCATACAGCATATAGACTGCAAGACAAACTATAGGGATAGGGGCACGTTGTGCTTATCACAATAAGAGCGCTAAAAAACCTCACACCCACTCTACCCCCATAGGCCAATGGCTTCCAGGATACTTCCAGGGCATGCGGCTGCTGCTGCTCTCCAGGTCCGGATTCTCGGGCATGAGCCTTCAGTGATCCATCAGGATATTTGGGGGCTTACGATGGGGATTTATCACAGGGCTTCCGAAGGGCGTATTCGGGCTGCATGCAGGATTCATAGGGGTGTTCGCAACTTGTGGTTTGGGGCTTGCGGTTCTTACCTCATGTGCCCATGATCCTACAAGCATTCCATCGGATCTCCGGGTGTAATGGTCGAAGCTTTTAGGGCTTTCGGTGCTGGGCTTTTGTGGTGCAAGGTGCCGAAGTTCAAAGCGTGGGGGGGCTGTAAGCAAGATGACTACCGTAAAGATATCTTTCCCGCCCTGACACTTGACACGCACCCTACACACCCGTGAACCCCTTAACCTAGAACCTGCGCCATTAACCTCTAAGCCCCTAAATTGTGAGCCCCTCTGACTCTTTGACTAATCATTAAGGACCCTACCCATAGGAAAGGCTCGGCAGCCAAGAGGCTCGAAGGGCAAAGACTCTTCCGCCAGGGTGGAGACCTGCGACAAGGGCATCTGCGAAACTTTCGTACGTCTCGTTTGGGCTCAGGAGTGAGGCTTTGGAAACGGGGCTTGGGGCTTAAGGTTTGTATGCCGGGGGTGATTAAAATGGGTTTAGGGCTTGGGGTTGGAACGTTAAGTCATGAACAGGGAGATGTGCAAGGATCAAGAAACAGCCTTACCCCAAATCCTCCGAACTGAAACCCCGAAAGCCCAAACACCGCGACTCGAAAGCCCACAACTCTAGAAAACCTGAACAGCCCATTCAACTAAACAAAAGTTGCGAACCCCACCAACGAACAACCCTAAACCCTAAACCCAAACCCCAAACCCTAAACCCGTCTCGTTTGGGCTCAGGAGTGAGGCTTTGGAAACGGGGCTTGGGGCTTAAGGTTTGTATGCCGGTTCCAGGGCTCGGGGTGATTAAAATGGGTTTAGGGCTTGGGGTTGGAACGTTAAGTCATGAACAGGGAGATGTGCAAGGATCAAGAAACAGCCTTACCCCAAATCCTCCAAACTGAAACCCCGAAAGCCCAAACACCGCGACTCGAAAGCCCACAACTCTAGAAAACCTGAACAGCCCATTCAACTAAACAAAAGTTGCGAACCCCACCAACGAACAACCCTAAACCCTAAACCCAAACCCCAAACCCTAAACCCGAAGCCCCTGAAACCCTAAACCCGCCCATGAGAAAAGCGGTGGCAGTCCGGAGCGGTCGGGCCTGAAATCGGTCGAAGCTGCCGAAGCCGAGCCGCACCTGCTGAGGCCCACACCGACGTTTTGTAGGAGGGACCCTTGATCGGGACGCCGACCCTATGATGGGCTCTATAATGGGTATATAACAGCTATATTGAGGGTATATACCTAGGGGTCCTTATTAAGGACCCTGCGGATCCAAAAACCTACCATTTTAGGGGCTAGACCCTATAATCTAAGGGCAATACGTACTATTCCATAGGGTTTGGGGTCACAGGACGTTTTGTAATGACTTACCCTTGGTTAGTAGGGGATGGAATAATGATAGTAATAGTAGTTATCACTGTACCGCAGTCCTCGATTCCCTACTAACCAAAGGTAAGATGAGGCTGAAGGTGGTGTTAGATTAGAGGGATATTGGTTTAAGCATGATTTGGCCTTTTCGTGTGAGGAGGTCTTAGGGTCTCAGCGTCTTAAAGGCTATAAGGCGGTGCGAATTCGTTGAGGGTTTAGAGGTTATAGGGTGCAGGGTTTAGGATTTACGTGGTTTCGGGCGTTTCGGGTTAAGGCTTAGGGTCTATAGGGTAGGGTTAGCGAATGACTTGCATTCCGAAGCGTCTAACATTGATGCTGATCCTATTTTGACCCTTGTATTGCAGGAGTATTCACCTCCTCATGCAGTGGCCTTGGCCTGCCTGCAGCGCAAGCGCTAATATAGGGGCCTGAATAATTATAAGAGGGTTTTGGTGCCCATTATACCATAACTACATAAGGAGCCCCAAAGTAGTATATAGGTAATTATTGAAGCCCTTATAGTAGCAGCGGGTCCCTATAATAAGGCTCCTACTATTTTGGGAGTATTATATTAGGGTCCCCTATTTTTGGAAACTCCCACATTGTGTATAGAGGTTGTAGACTCGTAGACCCACGGAGGACTCTTGAATATGCGGCTTGAGCAGTATAAAGGACCAAAGCCAGAAACCGCTGAACCCGAAATTGTGAATCGTCTTCAAAGCTGAGTGGCATATCCTCAACTCTACGACTCTACGCGCAAACCTTGTTTCGAAGCTCGGAGCTCAAGTTGAATCGACTTGCCCCCGCTGTATTCCCACGGCATCCCTCAGTCAGCAGCTTTCGGCATATCCGGAACCACGGAACGACAAAAGCTTTTCCTGGCTCGATGTTCGTGATTGCATAAAGGCTACTGGCTACTTGTGAGGGTCCGCCAGGCCTTCAGCTCTTCCAAGGACGTGCTGAGCCGCTTCATATCGATGATCTGCCCCACCTGCTTAATAATTGGAATAGGGTCTTGGGGCCCATTATACTATAGTTATAATAACGAACCCCCAAAATAGTATAGGTAATTATTAAGTCCCCCATAGTCACCTGCCGGTAAACCCAGAAATTCGGGGATTCCGAAAATTCCGGGACATACTGATACGGCTTCCGAGTTCAGGCTTTGCTCCTCCATCCACCACCCGACTCCTTAAGCCCCCCAAAACAAGCGGCCCAACCTCCGGCATCTGCCAGCTAACTTGAGCCGCCCGGCAGTTCACCCAGCAGACCTCTTCACCTGCAGTGGAGGGGCCCTGAGGGGGTCTCCCTTCCTCCCTCGGAGTTCGAAAGTGTTTACGGTCATTGTACTATTGTCGGGAAGCTTCAGGATCTAGGATCTACAGTGCTGTATGTCATGGAAGTCTTGAAGGTAGTGCTTCACAGCGTAGGCCCTTGCAGACCTCGAACAAGTGCTCAGACTTGGGTTTTCAAGGATCTCCAGGGACTCATGTTGGCCTCACAGGACTGTACTGTAGGGACCATGAGAATTCGAAAAGGGTCGTGGGGTAAATATATTGCCCCGGAGCTATATCAGGGCTACTACTACTCATTGTTCCTACCTTGTACTCCCTTCTACAGTCCCTTGAAACCACAAAAAAAACTTCAGTTCATACAGTTACAACCCCATTTTGACCGGGTGCTGGTTCCGTCCAGGTAGGTGGATTGCAGCCAAGCCGGACCACGTTGGTCCCAGTCCTTGGCATGGCAAAGAGGGCCAGAGGGCAGTGTCGCTAGATTAACATGGCTCTCCCCACACGATCCATAGCTAACGCAGTTTCTGCGGGTTTTGTTCGCAGACTTTTGTCAAAAACTGTTCCACACGAAACATACAATGACATGTTCAGAAACGCGGTTTCAGCAAGTCGAGCGCGAAAGAAGCGTGCGCGATAACCCATCAGATAGATTGGCGACGCTGGGAAACAATGGCATAGTATGGTGTGCCACAGCATGTTGTGACAGACTGTAAGACACGAGCAGCGCGAGTTTCCAGGCTCCGGCTTGGGGAACCCCTGAACCCTGAGCTGTAAACCCAAGCAAAGCATCCATCCTAAACCCTTCATAGGGCACCATACTTCCTGAACTAGGCCATATTAGGTCCTTGCTTGGGCATCAAGGCCCCCTACCCCCCTAAGGGTCCCTACGAACCCTGGAGCCCCAAAGCCTTTCCATTCTCCACTCGATGCACGGAGCTACGCCCAGGAGGTAGGCACATCCTTGGCCGCCGAACTGATTCTTTGAGGCAAGAGCTTCTACAGCCGTATTGGGGCATTTTACAATTTCACTTAGGAAATGCCGAAAATTCTGAGACCCATCGGAAACTGATCGGAGCCAGATTGCAGGGTTCTGGCCAGGATTTGCGGCTTCGCGAAGTGAAGAAGAAGAAGAAGTGCAGCTTTACGGGGTTTATAAGGCCTTAGGTTAGGACTCTCGCTCTCGGGGTCTGTAGAAAGCCAATACGCAGTGATACGCTCCCTTACCTGAGAGGACTTTGGTAAGCCTGAAAGCATCCTTCCAGGCCTTTTGGGTAGGTTTTCCATCTTCTTCAAGAAATAGATTTCGCCGGGCGTCTGCGTTTCCAGCTCTTGTATTCGATCCTGCGTGACAAGATTAAGCTTGAGGACTGCCGGGAGTGAAAACTAGGCTTGGGCTTTATGCAGGGTCTTGGGGCTTTGGGTTTTGTGTTCTTTTTGTGGGATCGGGGTTCCGCTGAAGGCTGGCACTCAATCCAAGCCTGCGCCAACTACTACCGACATTTTTACGTGCGGCTTGCTGGAACGGACCTGCCTGCTTCTGCGGCTGCTACGGTTACCATTGCATGATTCTCTGACAAAAAACATGGCCACGATGTAGTACGGTAGGCCAGCCCCCACACGCAATACCGAAGATGTCGGTCTTTGCTTTCCCGGTGGGAGCTTGTTCCTTCTTAATCGCTCGCCAGCTTCATTATGTCATCAGAAACTCGACTGCAATCACAGGGTAATCAGTAGCCGAAGGTCCTACGAGTTCCCCTTTGTCTGGCAAGCGATCGATTTGGGGGTATCGGCAGAGGGCCAGGGAAGGCAATAGTTACACTGCTTACAGCAGGGATCTCCATGATAGCGCTCCCAGCAACGAAATGAAAGACTGAGCATGCGGCCGTCATGCCCTTGTCGCCGAGGCTTCTCGTTTTTCTATGCCATACTCATACGCGTGAACCCTGAATCCTAGGCATAGAACAAGGCAGCGACGCTGCTCTCGCCGGCCTCCATGGTGTAGTGCAGCTGCTTAAGGTCGTCGCCTGCCGTCTTGAATTTGTGGCTTCCCAATTTAGACCGCACACTTTTGAAATTAGTGGGTTTCCGAACTCGCCAGGCTCCTGGTATCTAGGGCCTAGGGTTGCCAACTCCCAAAGGCTCAGTCCGAATCGAGCTCAGCCCCTCACACCTGAGCCCTGAAGCCCCAAACGCCAAGGCCCTCGAAACCCTGCAGCAACCCGCCAAAGACGAAGCCCCACACCCTGAACCCAAACCCCAAAGCCTTGCACACAAAACCTGAAAGAGCTCAATCTGTATACCCCAAACTCCGAGATTTAAACTCTGAAGTCCTAAAGCTCAGATCACAGCCCGGGCACTCTCCTCCCTGGACATCTCCTTCGCCACCTCGGAGCGCAGCAGCTGTCCGAGAGTGTTCGAGATCCGCTTGGCCTCCTCACGGCGATGATAGGGTTTAGGGGTTTTGTAAAGGGCTGATGAAGCTTTGTGGGTTCTACAGGGATCTATACAGGCCTGCGGGATATCCTACGGTTCTGTGCGCCTGAAGAGATTATGAAAGGACTGCTTTGGGTCCAGTACAGCCGTGCAGATTGTGTGAAAAGTTATTGGGTTCGGACGGTACGGTTTGAGGCTATAGGTTGAAGTTGAAGGGCTTTTCGTCTTTCGAAACTTTGAACACCTGGACGTTTTTGGTCCCTGGAGACCCGAAATCGTAAAAGCAGAAGTCCACTCCCCTAACCAACAACACCTCAAAACACCAGAATGCTGTTAGACCTAGGAAAACCTGAACCTCCAAGCCCCAAACACTAATGTAGAGCCTTTATAGGGTTTCGGGTACATGTTGCCATGACTATTTTTACAGCCCTACTCGCTATAAGCCCTATAACCGGCCATAGTGACTATAGTGGAGCATACAACCCTGAAACCGTCGGATCCGACCCCCCTTAAAGGATCCCCAAGCCCCCTTCAAAGGACCCCTCAAGGGATCCCCAAACCGGCCTTGTGCGCAGTGATGAGGCACTGGCGATCGGGCCGCCTCTTGATGGACTCATAGAGCACTCCCTCCGGATTCTCCTGAGGAGGTTTAGGGTTCTCCGTAGAGTAAGGGTTTAGGGTTAGATGGTATTGCAGCTTTCTTGGGCTCCTTAGAATAGGGTTTAGGGTCTAGGGTTGGAAGGTTTCGAAGCTTTCTTGTGTCTGTTTTGTGCCTGCCTGCTTTTGCTGTCGTAAGGATTGGTTTTTGGTCCTTGTTTTCTTGGACTGTTTGGTAAGGTTTTGGCGTTTTGGGTCTTCGGATTTGGGTTTTTGGGGTTTTGGGGTTTCGGCATCGATGTTCCATCCAGTGCCCCAAATCTTCATCTCAACGCTATACTGACAGCCCTGCAAAGAAGCCCGAGAGACCCCTGATCCTGCAACTCTCCAAACCCGAAATAATGCCAAAGCACGGCCCGAAACCCTAATACACATGATTGAAAACAACACCCCTGAACCTGAAAATCTGGAAACCCGCAAACAGGTGCGAGCTTCCCAGTGGTGGGCTGCAGCCACAGAGTTGCGCACAGCTGCTGCGGAGAAGTGGCGGTTGTGCCAGCCGAAGATGTCCAAGTAAATGGTGGAGCGGAAATTCCTGGGAATTTGTTTTGATTCTCTAGCACTAGAGAACCCCTCCACAGATACTTCCACCGTACTACCCATAGGCCCCAAAGTAGTTCCTTTTTGGGATTACCTTATAGGACTATAGGATTCTATATATGAACCCCCAAAAAGGAACTACTTTGGGGCCTTAGGGTAGACCCTAGACTTTCGGCCTTGCACCGTGGTATCGGAGATCGTGGTTTATACGCAGCTTCGGGTCGATTCAGAGATTTCATTGGCTGTCAAAGAATCGCACAACGTCACGTACTGTATCATCTAGCACAAACCCGGAATAGGTAGGTATTCCTTAAGGCCGATTATTGCAACTATAATGATAGAATGGGCCCCCAAACCCTATTCGAATCATGAAGGCCCCTACGCTCAGCCCGAAGAGATTTTTCTGCTTCTTCCCTACAAGGCCGAAGGATCAATGGCAGGCCGGAACCTTCAATCAGGGGGGAGGCCACCCGCAGGATCACCTGGGCGTTGAAGTAACCAGGGAGCGAAAAGCATAGACTTCAATTTCAGAATGGTTCCCTTTAAGTAATAAGTCTCCCAAAAAGTATAGATGTTTATCTTACTGCGGTTCCCTTTGAGTGACAGGTCCTCAAAGAAGTATAGACTTTTATTTCGTGATGGTTCCTTTCAAGTAGCAGGTAGCCCAAAAAAGTTAGTAAAGTATGGTCATATGGGGGCCTTAATAGTTAGAATCGGGTTTTGGAACCCCTTATACTATAACTATTACAAGGACCGCCCCCAAAAGAATGTTGGTAATTATTTAGGCCCCTATATTACTCCAAAGCCCAGTCGCGCAGATCCAGACCATGTGTCCCATGCACGCGATCAAGGCAAGGACCCAGGGGAGCCAGGCTGGAATCACCTGCGGTTTAGGGATTTTAGGTAGCTTCGGGTTGGGGGTTTAGGGGTTTCGGGTTTACAACAGGCTTTAGGGGTCTAGGGTTTATAATAGGGTTTGAGGGTCTAGGGAATAACGACTTATAATAGTAGTGTTTAGGGTTTGGGGGTTTAGGCTTGAGGGTTTGTTTAGGGTTTATGGCTACCAGCACCCGGGACCCCGAAGATACCGTTTCATAGAGGCGATTGGGTAGTTGGGGGGTGCTGGTACCGTTCGAAGTTGAGGGTTCAGGTCTTCTTACAGGTAGTGTTTGGCGCTGACTTAAACAAATCACGCAACGAGGTGTTCCATCCAAACACAGAGCCGAACCGGATAGAAATAGCCCGGGTTGAGGCCTTAGCTGAAAATGGGAATCTCCAAAAACGACATGCAGCTAACCTTCTTTGAACCCTACAAAACAAGCATTCGATAAACGAACCAAGACCAGCGCGAATCAACCCTCAACCCCCTGCCTGGTCACATGGTTTGATGCCCCCGGCCCCGTTGTTCGTCCTGGCTGCCGAGAGGTGAATCGCAATCCCCGCAAAGAAGGGCGGCAGTAGCAGGGTCAGATTCACCAAGCGCCGCTCCTGGACGGGGTGTAGTCGGATTAAACCACCCCAAAAGACAAACCCTAGGTCACACCTAAGTTGTCAGTGCAGGGCATCGTATGCAGGATGGGACAATGAGGGGTTCGAGTCGTCACGTGTACCATTGACGTCACAATGAACTGTTTTCTCTGCTCGGAATTTGGGTCATTAACAGTTTGATCCCTCGCCGCGACACGGCAAAATGGTCCTGCAAGCAGGACTCTGCGTGTCGAAGTCTTGGTAAGTTATAACTAGCATCAAAGCCTGAAATTCGCATGGAAGGCGGGTGATTGGAAGAGTTGTTGTGCCAGGTTTCGGGGCTGCCTGCAGTGGGAACAGCAGAACACTATCGAGGATCAGAAATTGACCTTGAGTCCCAACTGCTGGGACTCCAGGACTTCTGCGTGCAGAGCCCGATGCCTCCTGAGCCTGAAGCGGCCGTGCCTATGTCTCGGGAAGACTCGGGTTTAGATGTTACTAGTAACATGTGGTACAAGGAGCATGCACCACTCCTGGATGCTGCAGAACAAGTCTAACCTGAAGAGTGTGGCGGAGGAGAAAGCTCCAGCCAGCAGGGACAACCACGCCGCCCCAGGATTCTGTCCACGGACGGGCCAGTGATCCATCTTCGACATGAAATGCCCCAGGGAGTAGTAGCAGCATACCATAAGCATCTGCTGGCATGCCACGAGCAGGCAGATGCGCGCGTAGGCATCGAAGCAGCAATAACCCCTCTGAACGCGGCGCAGCATCCAGAAGTGCGAGTGCATCACAGCACTGCGGCCAGGACCGCCATTGTCGGAGTTCTCGAGATGATGAAGGACCTCCTCGCCAGCGTAGGGTGCATCTGCCAGCCAGTCGACAGCTGCCGTCTTCTTCGCGCCCTTCACCCGGGCCTTCCGCTGCTGGGCGGAGGGGAACGGCACCGTTCGATTGGCCGAGGCCGTGTTCTGAACCGAGGGGACGCTTTCCATCTCGGTGTCAAAGGGCACGATGAAGGCCGGAGGCTGGAAGAAACGCCCGGTACCACCGGCCTGCGTCTAGCTGTGGTAACACCGGAAGCACGATCCCCTCACGTTTTCCACACCCAGCCTCGAAGTTCTCCTGCTCCCTTGTGGCATCCTGGACATCCTTTAGCGTGGGCACCGGCGGCCGAACCGCCTGGGTCAAGATCTTGACCTGCACCAGGGTCCAGGTTGCCAGCGACTTAAGCCGTGGGTTGAGGGCTGAGGATCTTCTTTTGGGGAGTTGGGTTCCTGCCTTGGGGTTTGCTGGTCTAAGTCGTAAATACGAAACTGTCACGCCGCAAGTCAGAACCCCGACGGAACCTTCGCCGATCGTTGGGAGATGGAGCCGTGCATTCCTAGCCACACGCAGAGCATCCCGAAGGTGATGCAGGCGAAGACCGTGTTGTTCCACATGGGCAGTAGCCACCTCGGCTCTGGAGGGAAGGCCGGGTAGCCCACAAAAATGAAATTCATGACAGCTGTGACGACCAGTGCGCCCACCAGGATGTAGTTATCCATGGAGGAGGTCGATAGTCCAAACACGTCGTGGACATCCTCGCGAAAAAGTCCCCACTGTGCCAGGCGCATGCTCTGCACCTGGTAGATACAGGTCTGTCTCTGCTCCGCATCGAATTTAAAACGATCCAGGTTGTAATAGTACACAGAGGCAGCAGCGCCTGCTGAAGCAACAACGGGTATCTCCATGATTAAAGGGAAAAATGTGCGCCTTTCCGCACCGGCTATTCCGCCGTGTGACCTGCTGTGAGCCAGCGCTGATGCCAGGGGCAACTCGACGTCCACGTGTCGCAGTTTTACCGACAGCCCTCCCCGAGCCACAACGAAGCAGAATCTCGCGAAGCTCGGGCTTGTCAACTAACCCTAAAAACTTCTTAAGGGATTTCATACTAAGTGCATTACTTGCTGGTACTGTTACTGACTACTGAGGTACTGAGTTGCTGAGTTGCGGGGTTGCTGAGTTACTGTTACTATTGCTACTACAATCACTATTACTATGGCCATGAACCATGCCACCGCCCTGCAGCTGCAAGAGTCAGGCCCTCTGCTGATCCGAAACTCTAGGGGTGTGGCTTTGGCAAGGTGATGATGTTCTCCTTCAGCTTGGACCACTCCTGTTCAGGCTCTGGGGTTCGGCTGACGCAGCTCCTGAGTTCTTCGGAACTCTCCAGCTTGCAAGCCCCAAATCAAACAAAGCTTCGGGCCCGACAGCCCTAGGCCCTCTCAGAGTCCAGGCCTTGGCATCGAAGTAGAGTTTGCAAATCTTGCAGACCAACCTCGAAGTCGAAAGCCCATCAGAGGCCTCACGCAGCTCGAGAGGGCTAATGAGGGCCGGAACCCTCAAACCCGGAAGACCTTGCGCCCTAAACTCGAAACCCTTATCCCCAACTCCAAACCCCGAGCCCCGCGACCCCCAAGCCTCTAAACCCTACCTCCCCCCCCCCCCCCCCCCCCAAAGCTTATACCCTAAAGCCGAACCCTAAAACCCTAAAGCCCCAATAAACCTCCGGAAAGGGCCCTGTTTTGGCCTGCCGGGTCTTCTTTTCAAGGCCCAGCCTTGGTTACGCAAGAGAGGGTGGGCCGTTGTAAGGCACCTTTAAGGCTTGGGGTTCAGGGTTTATGGGGGTTTTAGGGCTTAGGGTCTCGGGGTTTATGGGGGTTTTAGGGCTTGGGTCTCAGGTTTAAGGTTTAATGCCTGGGCTTTAGAAGTGTTCCTAAACGGGTTGCTATGCGGGTCTAGAGCCCGGCAGGGTTCCATTTGTAAGCGTTGTGGAAGGATTTCACAGGGTTGCGTATAGGGCTCTGAAGAGGTAACAGGGTTTTGGGGCATATACTGTAGCGGCCTCAAACATTGGAAGAGGCTTTGGGGGGTATTATAGGAATACGACTGCCAATAATTATAGCTCCTATCTTGGAATTTGGGTTTAGGGTTAGCTTCGGGTGTGGGGTTTGGGGGTCTCAGCGCGAAAGGGTTGAGGGCTTTTGGGTTTCTGGGTGTGGCGTGCAGGGTCGGGTAAGTATGGTTTTAAGCATGGTGTTCTTAGTTCAACACTATTGCGGCTACTGATGATGCTGATGCCGCTGGTTGTGATGATAGTCAGGTGATTCCGGCCATGATGACACTAGTACCGATTCCGCTGCAACTTAGTGTCTGTGGCAGTTAGTGTTTCGTTGCCGTCGAAACTCGCTGGGAATCGGCGGATTTGCCCGTGCTTGCAGAACCCAAGACACAGCCAGTCTTGCCTTGGGCACTTTGCGGTCTAGAGTCTAGGGCTTTACGGTTAGCCCGCGGATTCAAGGGTCAATTAGTGAATCAAGGTTCTTGGCCCAAGAAATTCAGAAACAGCCCTGCGCTGGGCCAGGTCCCGGGCAGCATCTCCACCGCTTCCTCGAGCCGGCCCGCCTCGAAGAATTCCAGGAACAGGGATGAAGTTTCTTGAGGGGTCCTGAATAAGGCTTCAAAGGAATCAAAGCTGCCATGGCAACAAACCTGCGCTTCTGGCGCAGGCTTTTGGGCTTCGCACTTCAGGTTCAGACGTAAGGACTTGACTGAAGCCTTTGGGGCTTAAAGAGTATAGGGTTTGCCATCTAATAGAAATAGACTGCGCGGTGTGATGGTGACGATGTTTCTGTCGATGATGGTAATGACGATGAAGAGAAGAACAGGGGGAGGAGGAGGAGGAGGAGGAGGAGGAGGAGGAGGAGGAGGAGGAGGAGGAGGAGGAGGAGGAGGGCGCACTGCCAATGCTTGATTGGATTCTCCTTCTCCTCAACATCAAAGCTATTGTTCCTCTGGCAGTCATTACAGAGCCAATCTAGATGATCACTTTGTAACATATACATACGTACCTACCTACTTATAGTTAATTATTGATTAATTGCTTGACGAAGAACCCACACCATAAAACCATCACTACCATCACCACCTGATTCACCCGCGAAAGCTCCGGCTCCCCTCCGCCTGGGCCATGCCATCCACGCGGGCCAAGAGCTCCTCTGCCTCCGAAGCGGGCTGCAAGTCTTGCAGGAACTCTTACCGTAAGCCATTGTAAGAATCAGAACTAACTAAAAGCAGTACGTGATAGGAAGCCTTACTTTAGAAGCGTTTTTGCCTGCTATACTCCGAGTCGTCTCTGTGGCATCGTTGGTGGCATTGTTGCTCTGCTTCTTCGGTTTTTTTCGAACACTCCTATTGCAACTACTGCTCCTCCCAAGGCTACTACGCAAGCCACCACCACAGCTCCTGCTGCTGCCAACACTGATCGGGTAGCAGTGCTACTGACTGTACGGGGCACCCTAAAGGTGAAGTAGAGCTGGAGCGGGTTGTCTGGGACGAAAATAACCCTGCATAGGCAGCAATTGCAAGTGATGCCGTGATCACAACTCACCTTGCACCACCAAAAAAGTTTAAGATCCCGAACCAAGAACCGAAAACCCCAAACCTTAAACCTGACAAACCCGAAATCCCAAACCTCACACCCTAAAGCCGTGCACCCATAATGGCCTCCTTGCTGTAGTCCTCAGTGGCCTTCGGGTCCTGGGAATAAACGAGACTAAGATCCTTTGGAGGAGGGTTTGGGTTTAGGGTTCAGGAATTAGGGTTTGGGGTTTAGTGTTTAGGGTTTGGGCGGTTTTTAGTGGTTTGAGGGCTAAGGGCTGAGGTTTTGTCCTTAGATTTTTCGGATTTTGGGGCTTTTGCTTGGTGTACATGAAGGGCTCCCGAACGTATTCAGATATCTCGATAGGACCAAGATGGAATGTAAGAAGTGCCACAAGGCTCCACCTAGTTTCAGGATTGGTGTGGAAATGTGTGGAAGGCTTCGGTCTCAGTCTCAGGGTATTGGTCTGGGGCGCTGGATGTCCGTGGTGCAGCCAGCCAGTTTGATGAGGGCTGCAGCACCCCACAGCTCAGAACTGAAAGGCTTTGGCAATCGTGGCCATCGTGGTGATCATCAACATCATCGTCATGAATACTCAATCACCATCCACATGCTCATCCCAAACCTTCTCTAACAACTCAGCCTTGGTTCGAGGGGATCTTCCTCCTCGGCCTCCTCCTCTCCTCCTCCTAATCACCATGACCGGCGATGGAAGCGTCATCAGCCTTGCTCTCCTACCATACGTCAACCCAGTTCATTTAAATCACTCGGCTCTGAAACTCCTTCGCCAGACTCCCAAGGAGAGGATTCAGCGTGTCCGCCTGGGCAGACGGTGTCTCGTTGTTGAGGCTTTGGAGGTCTGCTGCTTCTAGGCGTTACACCAACGGCGGCTTTTGGGGCTTTGGAGTCCTTTTTCAGGTAAAGGCCGGCTGACGATTGTTGGGCTTTGCTTCTTGCTCATGCGGCATGTGCCGCTAACACCCAATCGCCGGAGCTCCTCCCAAACTTGTTTCAAACCCTGATCTCAGAATCCAAACCCTCCATCCCAAAGCCTCAAAGCCTGCCATCCTCAAGCGCCTATAAGCCTCTAAAGCCTTGCAGGCCCTACCTCTCCTTCCTCTAAACCCAGCCACACGAAAAACAACCCAAACAACTTTGGGATCCCGGCCATACCTCCACGCCTGCGGGCGGAGCGCAACCACATGCGGATATTAGCACTCTCAGTCTCAACAACTTTCCGCCCCAGCCTAGGCCCAAATGCTAGAAGCCAAAAAGATGATGGTGTCCGTCTCCCCCCCCCCCCCCCCCCCCCCCCCTCCACTGCACCCCAAACCCGCGATGCCAGACCGTCAAACCCAATCCCAAACGTCAAAAGCTCGAAGCTTTACATCTCCAAACTCCCTATAAACCCTAACCCCTAGACCTCGAATTCCCAACACCCTCGACCCTGAACCCAAGAACCCAAGAAGCCGAAGAGAACTCAAGACTCCCAAGTCACGACTCCTCGGGGCAGCTGGGCACGCCGAACCCTCCGGTCAAGCTACGGCCGAACCAACATGGCTGCAGGTGGGGCGCGGTTTGGTGCGTTTGGGGGTTGGTGCATAGAGGTTAGGGGTTTTGGGGGGTTTTTGCATGGGGGAAGTTGAAGCTTAAAGGTGTAGGGGCTGGAAGTGACTCTAGGGGGGGTTTGAAGGCTCTAATTCTACGGGTCGGGCACCGTCTGTGGCCTTTTCGAGTCTGAGCCTAGGTTTTCTTTACGGCTTTGGAGCGAAGAGCTTCAGGTTGAGTTGCGGCTTTCGGGCCTGCAGGCTGCCGAATCTTCTCCGGGGGAACTTAGGTCGAAAGGACCCCCCAGCCCGAGATCTCGAAGCCCGGAGTTTTCGGCTGCAGCTCCCACTCCGAGGAGGTCGGCTGGGGCATCTGAACCGTCTTTCCCTCATCCTACGCGCGCGCGCGCCGTGCAGAAAGTCGTCGTCCGGCAAACTTGGCGGGGATGTCCCGGAGCTCGAAGCTAGCTCCGAGGTTCGAAGACCTGATGACTCTGGCGAGAAGGGGGTGGAATTCGGGGTTTCAAGTTCCCGAAGCTGAAAGCCCGAAGCCACAAAGATCCTTAAGGCGAGGCTCTTGTCGGGCCTGCTCTCACTCACGCTCCGGTGCGCTGGCGCTTGCTGCCGTGCTTCTCTCGGTGATCCTCCACAAAAGGGCCCATTATAACCTGAATTGGTACCCGATAAATACACTCCTAGTAACTCGGATACTAGTAGCCTGTAAGAGGGTGTCGTAACGTTTCTATCCCGGCTTTGAGATGGCTGAGGCTTTCGTAAGAGTTCCGCAGGGGTTCTTGTTGGAATAGGGATCAGAGAACTCGGCTATCTCAGGCTTGTGGTGGCTAGCTACCCTAAGGCCCCAAAGTGGTTCCTTTTTGGGGTTCATGTATAGAATCCTCTAAGGTAGTCCCAAAGGGCTCATGGAGCTTTACGGAAGATCGAGTACTCCCCGAAGATTCAAGAAACCCTGAGGCCCAGCGACCTCAAGAAGCTGCAAAATGGACTCGCGATGAAGACTGGAGGCCAAACCCAGGGGCCTTTCAGATCAGGGTTTAGGGGGTTTTGGGGTGAGGATTTGCAGGATGGGGTGCCAGGCTTCGTAGGGTTTGGTTTGGCTAGGGGTGACAGTTAAACTGTCAGGCTCGTTATGACCGAGTCTGTCCAAAGGCTTATCAAGTTTCACCGTTAATCGCAACATAAGACTCAAGAAGAATCTGCTGTTGCCAACCAAAGAGGCGTGTGACCCGCGGCGTCCCTTGCATCTGTGTCGGCCTTGGCCAACAGTAGGAGACGCGCGATGTCCCTGTGGCCCTCGCTGACAGCTGCAAAGAGCGGCGTTTCTTCAGCTTCACTTCGCGAGTCCACATGTGCACGGGAGGCGAGCAACACGGAAACCGTGTCATAAGAGCCGCCACGACATGCTGCGAAAAGAGGCGTGCAGGCCATCCACCTAGCCTCCCGATCAGCGCCAGCTATGAGAAGCAACTGCACGATATCCTCAACGCCTTCCCTGCATGCAGCATGAAGAGCTGCAACATCCCAGTCTGCTCCTGCGTCCAGCAATGCCAATGCGACCTCCGTATGCCCTTCGGCAGAGGCGACATGCAACGGGGTTCTGCCTTCGCTGCCTGGTCGGTTCGTATCGGCTTTTGCCTTCACAAGCAGGTGCACTATGGCTGGACTGTCTTCTAGACATGCAGCATGAAGGGGCATCTCGCCATCAGGGTCAGCTGCGTTGGCATCGGCCCTTGCTTCCAGCAGCAGGCGCGCTATTTCTGTGTGGCCTCCCTCGCACGCTGCGACTAGAGGCAGGGACCCGTACGCAGGGCAGGTACCTGCTTTTGCGCCGGCCTCCAGCAACAAGCGCACGACTTCCTCGTGACCTTCTGCAGATGCAGCGAGCAGCGCCGTGGTGCTGTCGTCGACAATCCTGTCTGCATCAGCCCAGGCCTCGAGGAGCAAGCTCGCGATGTGGCTGTGGCCAAGCGCCGATGCTTTGCAGAGGGGCGTGAATATGTCTTGTGTTGCTTCATCTGCAGCGGCCAAGTTCGGATCCTGAGGTCGATGTAGGATCGCTTCAACCTCGTCCGCATTGCCCCGTGAAGCTGCGACGACGAGCTCGCGCACATGCAGGTCGCCTGGGTCGTCGGGAAAGGACAGGAAGACCAGCTGCAAGTCCATATCTTCGGAGAGACGCGCAGTCTCATCCAAGCTGTCACCCTGGTGCAGGAGCCTTTGCCTGAACCGCGGTATCCCACATCTGCTCCTGAGGTCCTGCTTCAGGTCTCGCACACACTGTAAGTCTGTTCTGTTCTCCATAGATATCGTCGCGAGCTCTTCCCCTGTGGCAGCCATCACGATGCGAACCATCTCGAGGGAGAGGCTGCCAGCTACTTGCTGGTGCAGGTCACAGGGGAATCCACGGCATTGCAGGCTTACCGGACCTTAACCAATAGAATAATATTTTGGAGTATATACTTTACTGTAATAAGCATAATCGGGAACCCTAATGAATACTAGTTACTAGTTCCAGTTATTGAGGCCCCTGTGTTGATCGGATCTTGGCTTGGCTCCGCATGGGTCTTACATGGGTTGGTCAATGCCCAGTCTCTTGAAGCTTGTGCGAGGGCTCCATTGGGTTTGATCAGGTTCTATGTAGGCTCAGTGGGTTTCACAAAGTGTCTTCGTTCTGCACTGGGACGACATGGGGATTTCGGAAAATGCGGGAACCTGATCTTATAGAACCCAAAATTTCTACGAACCTCATTATGAGAGAGCCTACACCGGGTACCCCCTATGTTCTGAAATCCTCACATGTTGACACGAACTGCTGCTCAGTACCGATGCCCTCGATCGGAAGTTGAGGTTGCTGTTGAGGTGGGTGGTGGTTGAGGGTTAGGGTTTGGGTTTGAGGCTCGGAGGGTTTAGGATCGTTCAGCATCTGGGGCTTGGGGTTCAGGGTTTCGAGTTGCCTGGCAAAACATCAGCAGCAGGACATTGCAGGACCATGCAAGCACAGGATAATCGCATGCCAACAAACTCAAACCGAAATCCCTAACCCATAAACCCTACACCCTAAACCCCAAACACCTCAAACCCCTAAACCCCCAAACCCCTAAACACCTCAAACCCCTAAACCCCCAAACCCCTAACTAAACCCCTGAGCCCGTAGAACGGCCGGCAGCTCTTCGTTTTTCGCCGCTGGCTGTTACCCCTTCAGGCTGATTCCCAGTTTATCCTCGTCGAATGGTGAGTCGAAGTTGGAGTCCTTTGGAGCTTCAGTTTAGGGTTTAGGGTTTAGGGTTTAGGGCTTTTGGGGGTTAAGGCTTTATAGGCTGTATGTAGTGCTTCTGAGGCTTTGGAGCGTAGTGTTCTTCTGAATATGCTTGATGGGATTTGTAGTAGGGGTTTACCGGGGCTTCACGGATTCGTCAGAATTTTATTGGCTGTGTGTAAGGCATTTCAAAGCGTTGAAGAGATCTTGATGGGGTTCAGTTTTGGACGGTTCTATGAGGGTTCTGTTTAGAGCTCTTGGTAATTAGGGTTTTCTGGGAGGTATCTTGGAGTGGATAATGAGGGTTGCGTAAGATTTATATACGGTTTAGACAGGACCTGCAAGAAGGCTCTGTCTTGTCGCGTTGTGGTTTCGGCTGCAGGGCATGTTTGGAGCATTTATTCTTGCGGAGTTTGGTGCTTGGGACTCAAGGTTTCGGGTGGTCTGTTTTGCTTTGCTTTGCTTGCTTCAGATCAATCAGCTTAGGGTTGGGGCTTCATGGCATGTAGCTTAGTTTGGGGCTTCGTGGGTTTGGACATTTATGGGATTAGGATTTAAGGCTTGCTTGATTTCTCGTGCAGGAAATTTGATCTATCCTCGTGAAGGGATCACCGGGGCCTGTACAGAAGGGATCCATTTCACAGGGCTGTATAATTAGATATAGAGGCCTTGGCAACTAGGATAAAGGTTCTTTCAAAGGTCCTTTAGTGCTTGAACCCAGGGCTTTGGGGGCACGGTCTCCACCCCTGCGTTCGAGTTTCATTGAACTGCATGCTAGCAGATGCCGGGACCCGGCATCCACTAAGAATGGGATTGGACAGAAGAATGCAAGAAAGGCCGCCACTTCCGCCAGTTCTTCCTGCGACTTAGAGCCTGGATCCGAAATACCGGTGCAGACAAGCTGCCCAGCCGTTGTACTGGGTGTAGTCCTCATCCTCCTCCACAAGAGCGGAAGGTGGCTGCTCAATTTTATCGACTCTGCATTCAGGGGAAGTTATCATGTAACTGGAAAGGTCTGAAGAACTCGCCGCAAAATCTCTCCATAGGCCCAATGTCATCATGCTACAATTTGCCCCCAAAAAAACTCTATCTCCGTTCAGACCGGAGGGATGCCCCTAAACCCTAGAACGAAACCCATCAAAAAGCCATTCGGGCTTAGGGTTTAGGGCGTGACGCCCTCAACCTTGCAACCTAACACGTCGACCTCATCGTCCCAGGGAGCCCACCTAGGCTTCGGATTTCAGAGCACGGAGCTTGGGGTTTAGGGTTCGGGCTTTCTGGCTGGAATTGCTACGACGGCTAAGGCTACGGGCTGCATGTCTAATGCGACGGTGATACTGCGGTAACTAGCCCCAATTACCCTAAACAAATAATCTTACTCTTACGATTACAATACCGTCGCTGCAGTCAACCTTATTGATTCTGCCGCTTTCTTCTGCTGCTTGGTACCATCATTGTGACGTGCTGTTACTACCCAGCCCCATGACTTCTGATGTCACTGCTACTCTGGTGACTCTGGTGGCTCGCATCCATTTGGCGGCGGTGACTGTTGCCGCACGGGTGCTGCGGTCGTTGATGGTCAGTGCATTTGCGCCTACAAATATTGAAGGTGTTGCTACTCAGTTCATCCTTGTACATTGCCATTATGCTCTTACCGGTGCAAGTTCAACACCACTCAAAGCATCAAGCTGAAACCTCAAGCCCCAGGTAGCCGGGGCACCCTTCGTCGGCATCCCGCATCTCATCCTCCTCCTTCTCATTCACAGAGTCGTCTAAGTCGTCCCAAACATCGTCATCGTAGGAGCCCATGTTCTCCTGGGCAGAAAGTTTGACGCTTCAAGGAGCTCCCAGGATTTGCATAGGGGCCTTATGAATGAGAACAGGGTTTTGGGGCCCATTCTACTATAATCATGACAAGGAACCACGCATAATGACTTGACCCGAATCTATTCCGAACTATACACTCCGAACCCTTGTCGCGAAGACTCGCTGGACTTGTTACCTGCTGCTTCTGCTCCCCGACCACTGTACCCGATTGCTACTTCTTGGAGCTCCTGTCCTTATACTTCTGATCATAAACTCTCAACTCTAAACCCCAAACCTGGAGGCCCCAACCCTACACTCTACACCATAAGCCCTCTACCTATCAGCTTGCCATCGGCTCCCCAGCCCCGGAAGCCTCCTGGAAGAACTCGCGCAGCTCCTTCTCCGTAAGCCTGGGAGCTTGGGGCTGTGCCGACACAGTCCACAGCTTGCTGAAGGTGGCTAGGGAGTCTAGGGCCTAGGTGTTCAGGGTTCGGATAACTGTGTTGGAGGGGTTTTGGGTGTTTGGGCCTTGGGGTTTTTGAACTCCGCTTTATGGTTTAGTTAGTTTAGGGCGCACCGGGATAGGGATGCGAACCTACAGAAGGACCGTGATAGGGCTCAATCATACTCCACAGCTGCATCGTCACCGCTGATCCCCAAACCCTACAAGCACGGGGTCAGGAGTTTGAACTTTCGCACACCATGCATATGAAAGAGGAGCTCAATGCCGCCGTGAGGCTCAGGCTCAAGAAAACCACGCCACACTGCATGGGTAGTCTGGGGTTGTCCGTGTGAATTCTGCCTCAAAGCCCTTGAATCCTTTGGAAAACAAGAAACCGAAACGAAAATGAAACAGGCAAGAGCTCCTCAACCCGGAAATCCTGATTTTATACATTATATGCAGTAAATAAGTTGTATATAATATATACGTTATAAACGATATATATGTTATAAACGCTATATGCATTATATACATAACTATGTACATTACATACATGATATACAGTACATATACATAGTGTATCTATATTATATCGCTTTCTGGGGAGTCGGCTCCCTCTGGTCTTCCTCGGCAGCCTCCGCTTCGCGCTGCACGAGCGCAGGGTCTGCCGGTGTCTGCCTGAGGCTAATGTATCGGCCTTAAAAATTAAAATAGGGTTTAGGGCCCCTTACTAAGGACTCCAAGGAATAATATTGGCAATTATTGGCTGCTATATTATCAATGTTTCAAGGGCCCTTACGGATGAGGGCTTCATCGGGTTGAGGGTGTACGGTGGAAGCCGGAGGCAGGATTTAGGCTTACTTAAGTTCGGATGCTGAGGTTCTGGGTTTTCACGTGTCTGAGAATGATGCAACAAAACTGATCAAAACAAACATGCACACACGTTGCTGTCACTGACAACTATTTATTGCTACCAACGACGACGATGACAAAGACTATGACGACTACCACCACGAAACCCTGCAAACCTTGAGTCCTGGTCCTGGAATCTGGGGATAACCTCTTTACCGTCACCCTGAAGAGTCCTCCCGAAACCCCGAAGCATGAGGCCCCGGCTTCCACACAGGTTTCGGTGCAGCCGCTCTCTTCGCCCTCCAGTCCTTCCCAACGGGAAAAGGGTTTGGGTTTAGCACACGGCTATACAGCATACAGTATGGCCTCAATGCAAAAGTGGGGCAGGATTCTGCTCCAAACGAGGCCCTGGGCCATGTAGTTTCACTCCCAAAACTTCTGAACGTCAACCTTTGCACACAACATGCTGCAGCCCCGAGGTCCCCACAGCCCCGATTCCGGAATCCTGACCTCCTAAACCCTGAATGTCGAAAAAAAGGCCCAACTAGCTCCTAAGTTGTGCCATCCTGCGCACTATGCTTTTGCAATTCAGCCCACAGTCCTTCGTTGTGGGATCAAATCCTGGGTTTCAGTGAAAAGATGGCACTGTGATTCGACGGCTTCGGCAGGGGGAGGCACTTAGATAAGAAAGGAAGCGGGACGAGGGTCAGTTAAGATCTAGGCAGAGCCGTTGGGATGCTGCGACGCTCTGCAAACGTGGTGGATCTGGCAACTTTTGCTTGACGTGACTCCTGGAAGGGTTGCGTTTTCGTGCATCGAATTGTGCATTAGCCACTAAAACCGCGCCTGTGCGCGAGTGGATTCAGTGGTTACTGCTCCTGCATACAGTAATTGAGAACGATGCAGATACACTAGCTACAAACAGTGTTGGGCCACTTTCCGCTGCCAGGCCTTCTGCCTCGAGAATGGGTTTCCCACGATCCGAAGCACCCGACACTCAAGCCGTCGGTTGCAAGATCATAACTTGCGCATCTTCCTGGACACGCCAGAAAAAGCCAGAGCCCTTTGTGGTTTGGGTAGGATCATCCGGGCGGGCAGGGGTGAACTCACGCACCCGCACCCTTGACATTCAACATATCTTTGATGGCTTGCGTTGGGTCGGTCTTGGGGTCCAATCCTGTGGAAGCCGATGCTTCAGAGTCATGTCCGGAGTAGTGGGGTTCCTCCCAATCGTCCCTGGGGATGACCAGGTAGTCCTCTTCTTCCCAACCATACCAGTAGGCATCTTCATCTTGATGGTCATGGCGTTCTGGATTGCACGTTCCTGCGACGCCGACCTCAACATCATCCGGGCGTGTAATTCCGACAGGATCATCGAAGTGGCTGCTGCCGGCTGACTCACCTTCACTATTCTCAGTGTCACTTCTGTGCCAGTGATGTGACCCAATGTCGCAATACTCTGCATGCCACACGTGCTCACTGTCGTCATCTTCCGACTCCGACGGATCTTGCTGCTGGTGCAAGCCCATCTCATGATACGTTGCCCAGATGCAGTCATCACAAGCATCATGGTGACATTCTTCGCAATGGTATCGAACAATACATGCTGCCTTGCTTTCTTCACACCCTGCACAAAACCATGTCCTCGTACTCGTATGCATGAACCTCATCATGTGTCCACAACGACAAACAGGCATGTCTTCCTCACCGCTTGACATGGCTGATGAAGGCACTGCACTGGTCTGGTGCACAAACTCGCAAAGATTGCAACGTCCGCTACCGCCAGAGCCAGACGAACAGAAGGCATACTTGGGGGGTGCACAGATCCTTGTGAAGGAGGGGTCGTTGTGAATACATGTTCTTGTAAGTAAAGCGATCCAAGCCCAAAATGGAACCTACCATGTGGACGTTCTGGGGACGGGTGTTTTGACGACGAGTCAATACGAGAGCCATTCAGCAGCCTGTCCAAAGATGTCTCGAGGCATCCTGGGATGACCTTCTAATTTTACTTATGGCGGCATGCAAACTGCCGGAACATGACGAGATCAAACCATCCCGTGCGGTCACACAAGCTCAAACAAAAAAGAAACACGAACGACCACATCGTGGCGAAGATGGCAATGACGACCTCGGACATCGCTGAATGCCCGAACATTCAGGAGCCCTGCGCCCCAATCCGAGCTCACCCGCGCCCAAGCACCAAGTCCTTATGCGTTTTGAACGGATAAGCAGCCAGAGAGCCCAACACCCATGAAGATAATAAGGAACGCGTTGGAAAACCATAGGAAGAAAGATCCCCAATATCTAAAGCCTGACCAACCTACTCTTTTCAGGTCACCTAGAAGACTTAGGGTTCAAAGGTAGTAACCCTAAACGCCCTACACCCCTACCCCCCCCCCCCCCCCCCCCTCTCCCTCCGGTAGGCCCCGAGCGTTCCAGGCACCGCACGCGCTCCTGGCAAGTTCTGGCAGGTGGCTTCTCCGGAGCATCGGATTGGATTTAGAGTCTGAGGGGTTCTTGGCACATCCTGGCCGTGACAACACAGTACCCAAAAAAGGCTTCATCTCATCAGAATGTTCAACATCATGGCTCCATTTACGGTCCCGACAAGAAGGCGCATACCCGGAGAACGGCCACCCCCAACAAAGGAGACCCTAAACACCAAGCCCATCCTTACTGGAGCTCTTGACGCTCCTCGAAATCGGCGCCCTTTGTTGTCAGCTTCTGACCTTGGCGAAGGAACAAGAAGGGTAAGTGAGCGACGATGGCAGTTGTGCTGTTGAGGGCGTCAGGCGTGCCTCGTAGTTTAACCCTATAAGCCCTATAAACCCTAAACGTGCATGGGCTTCGGAATCGAGTCTCCAGGCTTTCCCTCAACTTCAAGCAGCTAAGCATGCCTTCTCTCAACTGCTATGCGACGTTTCCACAGAACATTGAGTTGAAGAACCCCAGAGCATTCAGCGTTATAAGTTTTAAGGGTTAGGACTTCGAAGTATCCCCAGAACATTGGGCTGACAATCTCACCCGAAACCCTGAACCCTACAGCTCGACAGGACTGAAAGGCATTGAAGAACCCCAGTGCAATCAGGGCTATATAAGGTTTAGGCACTGGTTCAGAAGCCTGCCTCAACCTTACGAGCCCTGAAACCCTGCATGGCTTGATCCCCCCCCCGAGCCGTCGGCAGCGAATGGCCGCGGCTGTGATCTGCTTCCTGGGAAACTTGGAGTTGAGATTCGAAGCTTGTGGCCGTCGCTTCAATGCCGTTGTGCTTAGGGCCTTGGGCCTTGGGCTTGGGTTTAGGATTCAGGAGTGGCCCGCCCTCCAGTCATGCTGAGAAGAGTTTTGTGATGGCATCAAGTTTGCAAGCTTTCAGTTAACAAGTACCATGCTGTTGCTGGCACTTCTTCATGCTTATTGCACAAACGCAAGTCACCGCTATGGGGAACCTGCGCAAAAGACCTCAGCCATCCTAAGCCCTTCGACTCCGTCCCGAACACCCAAGCTTACTTCGGGCTCTGCGGTCTACAAGTCTACCTGTTTGAACCAGTGAAAGACCCTTCCTCAATTTAACCCGAGACCCTAAGGCCTTCTTTGAACCAGTCAAAGACCCTTCCCCAGTGTACTGTAACCCGAGACCCTAATGCCCTAAATCCTGACCCTTCCTCAATATAACCCGACCCTAAGGCCCTAGATTCTGACCCCAGTCTTGTGGAACTTCCCCGCCCCCCCCTCCTCCCGGCCCTCGAACGAGGCCGCGGCCCCATTCGGGCCTCTTTGGGCCCACACAGCAGCGTCAGCACCTAAGGGGCTTTAGGATGGGGACGAAGAGGTAACAGAGACCATAGACTCTGCTTCCTCTAGGCCCTAAGACCTTGCCAACCCCCACTCCTGAACCCGAAGTTAAGCCTAAAGATCAGAGCCCCTTTGAAAAAAATCCTGGTATACTTGGCAACCTTCAGGGTGGAGTCCTTTCATTGTAACCTTCTCTTACAGTCTTACAGAGCCCTAGACCCTAAACAATAAGTCCCAATAACCCCATGTAGCCTAAATCCCTTTAAAACCCTAGCGCAAACCCGAGCCGGGTTCCCCCACACTTCCGCCCTTGTCCGCGCGCGCCGTCCTCCCCACCTCGGTCCGAACCCGGCTTAGGGAGGGCGGAGGGGTTTTGGATCAGGTGGGAGTTTCCGAAAATAGGGGACCTTACTCTAGTACCCCAGATAGTAGGATCCTTATTATAAGGCCCCCAGATAAGGTACCCCTGATTTTCGGAAACTCCCCGGTTTTTAGGTGTTGGGTTAGGGTCCAGCAAGGGATGAGGGTTCTGTACGGGGATGTTTCGGATTACTACCCCCCCTAAACACTAAAACCCCCGTAGTCACCCTTGTTCGTCTCCCTTAAGCCTGAAGCCCCAAAGCCTATAAACCCTTAAACCCCGAAAACTCCAAACCCAAAACCCAAAAAAAAAACATCACAATATATCTATATTATATATATATATATATATATATATATATATTTATTTATTTATTTATGTATATATAATATTTTTTTGCTGAGGACCCCGGCCCTGCGCAGGTACTCCGTGGCATCCCGGGGCCAGTCCAGGAGAACGACCTGTTCAAGGGTCAGGGCTTTACACGGCTTGGCACTTCCGGCTTAGGGGTTTATAGGGTTTACAAGACTTATACGGCTTTAGGGGTTGTTGGGTTTCGGGTTTGGGGGATAGGTTCCGAAGGCTGATACTCGAGCGGACGTCTCATATGGCATCGAGTCGAGCCTGAGCTTTTCTCACGGCATCAAGCTCTCTCTGAACAAGTACCATGCTGTTGATGGCACTTCTAGGAACTTCTTGCAGCCAAGCTGGCGCAATTAGGGGATCGAGCCTTTCAGCTTTACAGTCTGCTTGTGAGGACCCCTAACAAAACTCTTCCACATCGAAGCCAAGCCAGGTCACAGCTAGCAGCTCTGGTAGCATGTGCCGCGCGTCACGGTGCATCTGCCCTCGCACTGCATGATTTCGCCCTTCAGAGCTTGTTCCTCTGCATCGGTGTAGTATGGTCCTCCACCAGGTGGAATGTGGCACCAGCGGTTGCAACTGCCGAAGCTGGAATCACAGGTTGCCTGGCATGCTGCAGCGCTTTGAGCACCTCCTGCTGCCCCAACAGAGCAAGGCGACCCGTGCGACTGGCGGCAGGAGACTGCACACGGATCCTGGTTGACGCAGTCATCGTTGGCAATCCAGGAGCAGTCGCAGCCATTTGCGGAGCGCTGCGTCACGGTCGCGTTGCTCGTGTTCGTCAGACCTCGAAGGCCGGGTGCTGCGGCAGACAGCGCTGCAAGCGCGACCGCATTGAAGCACAGGCGGGAGAACATGGCTCTTCGAGTGGGTGGGCGAGCAGGAACCTTTCAACAGATCTTGCTCTTCAGCCACATCACCAAAACGGCAGGGAGCAAACTTTGCCCGACTCCCAAACTAGCGTTAAGTCGCTTTCTGCAGCTACCGTTACCGAGCTGGCCGCAGGATCCTGACCTCTGGATAATGTACCCGCCACAGGAGAATGCACGCCGGCCGCAGAGACACTGCGACGAGCCCCCCAACAAATCATACCGCCTTGAAAATCCACGTTTGCTGAAGCACAGGACCTCCAAAGCAATGATCTGCTCCTTGCGATGAGGGTTACACTAATTTCGACCAAGCAGTCGCAGTCACAAAGATGCTGTGAATCTGCGGCTGCAGCGAGACGGCGCTTTGTTGCACTCACCTGCCGCTTGCCTTTTGCATGCTGCGGGTGGTGCTGCTTACCGTCCAGTTGCCGACATCGCAGGAAGATATTCCTAAGCAATATCCCTCGAGCTCCAAGAACGGGCTTGGAACCTGAGGGATCTTTTATCATCTATTTAACGAAGAACTAAAAGAAATGCCAGAATTCCTCTCCGGTCGGAGTAGAGCTGAATTACAGATGCCCGCTCCACAGGCTGGCTGGTGCCGCGCGGCCTCCTTAGGCCGTGCGACCGATGCTGTACACGAGACATAAGCAACGCGGCGAAGCGCCTATACATGCGTGGAATGCCGTCGACAGTGATGAAGCCTCGTAGGCTGCTTGCTCAAACCTCCTCGCCGAAGGACTGGCTGGGGGTGATGGTGCTAGGAGTACCCTTGCCGCTGATCTTCTCCTCCTCGTCGCCCTCCACGAACGCGGAGCCCCAAAGCTTGTGAACTCGCACCATGGGGCTCTCGCCACGGTAGAGCCTCAGGGGTGCAAGCAAGAGCTGGATGGAGATCCAGAGGCCCAAGCCGGCGATGATGCCGTAGCCGATGCTGAACGTGAACGGCATGGTGATCATGGCCACGAAAGCCGGCAGAGACTCCTGGAAGTGAGGATCACGTGTCTAACACTTCAACTAGCTACGGCAACTGCATGAATGCCTACGAACAAACTACCTGTATGTTATACTAGTAAGTGCGAGCAGCTTCGATTCTATCTCTTGCCATGCCTGGTGTGCCACAGCAAACCTTCGTGCTGTTGGTCAACGGTGCCACACGAATCATCGTCTTCATACTACACCGAACATCATGACATGCTCTGATAGACTCCTGGAAGTCATCCCAGTCCACGCCCTTCACGGAGCTGCACATCATGGCGCCCAGGAGGCACAGGATGGGCCCGGAAGCCAGCGGAGGAACCTCAGACTTGTAACTCAACACACATTTGATGCCACAGCTCTCTCTCTCTCGCTCTCTCTCGCGTTCTCCCTCTCTCTCTCTCGCGTTCTCCCTCTCTCTCTAACCCGCACATGCGGCCGAGGCGCGGCCGAGACGATCGGGGAGAAGGGGATGGCCAGCAAGAAGCAGCTGCCTGTCACCAGCGAGGCCAGGCCAGTCTTGGCTCCATCCGCCACCCCGGCTGTCGACTCGGCGAAGGTGCTCACTGTGGAGACGCCCAGCACGGAGCCAACCTTCAGGACAGACTGGCCATCACAGTACGGCTGCGGTCTATGCAACTGACCCACATTAAGGAAGGCTGCACTGCACGTCTTGCTTCCAAATAGCTTGGGCTCACTTTAGAATACTTTAAATACTCCGGATCGGGTTTCAACCAGCCCCCCCGGCCATCATGGCCAGCGCATCGGCCAGGTACGCCATGTTCTGGCGCGCAAGCGGCAGGTTGCCCCGGCTGTCCGTGAGCCCGGCGACCTTCGCCACGGCGAAGAAGGTCCCGGAGGAGTCGAGCAGGTCGGTGTAGCCTCGGGCGCCACCCGGCGTGCAAGTTACAACACACTCTGAAAACCACCTTTCTCGTATGGAGCCCTTTGGGGTTAATCACTACACCTTGAGGGCTTGCTGCTGACTTCGTCCGTGGATTGCTCCGAAAGCGAGAGAACCCTTCAGCAGCGCAGCTTCAACAAAAGCGCAAGCCAGGTGGCAGAACGTAGCCACAGCCGTCCAGAACGTGCTGCTGGTGTCCGGGTGGAAAGCCTTTTTTGACAGAGAAGGTTCTCGACTCTTGGGCTACACTAGATGTCTGTCTGTGACCTCCAGTCCATGCAAATCTCGAAGCACTACAGAAACGCCGCAGATCTCAACCCAGCGGAAGTGGCTTTAAGGCCAGGCAGCCCAGTCAAAGCCTTCGAACAAAGCACCAGCAAGGCCTTCAAGAGACGGCTTGGCCACCTAGGTCGCAGGGCTTGGGGGCTGGTGTAGAACGTAGGGCCACGAGTTGAAGATATGACTATGACGATGACTAACTGGTAATTTACAGCAACTTCCGCGCAGGTGGCGCTTGCTCTGCCTGCTGTCTGCTGCCGTGGCACGATGCCGGTGGGCACGTAGATGCGGAAGTCCTTGGCGGAGCTGTCGCCTCCGGTGCCGAAGGGGTAGCCGAAGACGGTGCCCTCCGTGCCGTGCGCCCAGCCCTCGATCCAGCAGATGACGGTTCCCAGCACGATGCCGATCAAGGGAGCACCCGGGACCTTGGCCGCCAGCAGGCTCGCAGTGATCACCAGCACTGCGAGGCTCAACCACAACTTCGCCGAGTCATAGGAGTCGGAGCTCAGAGACCCGAGCTTCACCAACGTGGCGGGATCTGCCACAGAGAAGCCCATGCCCTCGGCACTCTGGAAAGCGATGAAGGTCAGGAAGAGCCCGACGCCCGCGCCGATGATCTCCTTGATGCCTTCGGGGAAGAGCCGGATCAGCAGCGTGCGCATGCCCGTGACGCTCAGCAGCGTGAAGAGGCAGCCGGCCACGAAGACAGCCGCAAAGGCGGCTTGCCATGGGAGGCCCCGGCCCAAGACGATGCTGAAGGTGAAGTAGGCGTTGGTGCCCATGCCTGGCGCAAGCATGAAAGGGAAGTTGGAGAGGATGCCCATCAGCCAACAGCCGCAGAAGGCCGCCAGAGCCGTGGCACACACCAGCTGTTCCTTCATGTCCGGCACAGCGAGACTGAGCATGCCACTGTTCACCGGAAGAATGTAGGCCATGGCCAAAAACGTTGTCAAGCCAGCACGGATCTCGGTGGTGTAGCTGGAGCCAAGCTTTTTCACGTTGAAGGGGTCCTTCAAGTTCAGGTGGCTGAAGTTGCCCTTCAGGCCCAAAATCTCCAGCATAGACGCCCTGCGGGCGCCCTGCTTCACCACCGTGCGCTCGCTTGACTCGCTTTGAGATGCTGCGCCCATCGTGAGACTGGGACAAGTTCGGACGGGGGGTGTCTACAAGCACGTGCTGTACCAGAGGCTGAGCACAGAGGATCCAGAGCGGAGCTTGCTCAGGTGCCTTGCTCACCTGACAAACGATCCGATGAGATGCGATGAGATTTGCTGGCCGACACAGGATCACTACTCAACTTGTAAACGGATTCATGCAGATGCAAGGCAGATTCCGTGTTTTCAAGCAGTCGCATTCATACACTCTCCGTGTGGATCTACGGCTGATGGGAGACGGCGCTTTGTCGCACACATCTGCGGCTCGCCTTGTGCGGGCTGCGGATGGTGCTGCTTACCGTCCGGTTTTTTCAACATAGCGGGATGATGCCAGGCCCTAAGGAGCCAAGGGCTACGGACCTAGGGCTTGACCTTGAAGAATCTTAAATAATGCATTGCATCCTCTCCAGTCGGAGGAAAGCTGAATTACAGATGCCCGCTCCACAGGCCGTCTGGTGATGTCTGGTGCCGCGCGGCCTCCTCAGGCCGTGCGACCGACGCTGTACACGAGGCATAAGCAACGCGGCGAAGCGCCTATACATGCGTGGAATGCCGTCGACAGTGATGAAGCCTCGTAGGTTGCTTGCTCAAACCTCCTCGCCGAAGGACTGGCCGGGGGTGATGGTGCTAGGAGTACCCTTGCCGCTGCTCTTCTCCTCCTCGTCGCCCTCCACGAACGCGGAGCCCCAAAGCTTGTGAACTCGCACCATGGGGCTCTCACCACGGTAGAGCCTCAGGGGTGCAAGCAAGAGCTGGATGGAGATCCAGAGGCCCAAGCCGGCGATGATGCCGTAGCCGATGCTGAACGTGAACGGCATGGTGATCATGGCCACGAAAGCCGGCAAAGACTCCTGGAAGTGAGGATCATGTGTCTAACACTTCAACTAGCTACAGCAACTGCCTGAACGCCTCCGAACAAACTACCTGTATGTTATACTAGTAAGTGCGAGCAGCTTCGATTCTATCTCTTGCCATGCCTGGTGTGCCACAGCAAACCTTCGTGCTGTTGGTCAACGGTGCCACACGAATCATCGTCTTCATACTACACCGAACATCACGACATGCTCTGATAGACTCCTGGAAGTCATCCCAGTCCACGCCCTTCACGGAGCTGCACATCATGGCGCCCAGGAGGCACGGGATGGGCCCGGAAGCCAGCGGAGGAACCTCAGACTTGCAACTCAACACACATTTGATGCCACAGCTCTCTCTGTCTTTGTCGCGTTCTCGCTCTCCCTCTCTCACACGCACATGCGGCCGAGGCGCGGCCGAGACGATCGGGGAGAAGGGGATGGCCAGCAAGAAGCAGCTGCCTGTCACCAGCGAGGCCAAGCCAGTCTTGGCTCCATCCGCCACCCCTGCCGTCGACTCGGCGAAGGTGCTCACTGTGGAGACGCCCAGCACGGAGCCAACCTTCAGGACGGACTGGCCATCACAGTACGGCTGCGGTCCATGCATGTCTAGGCCTAGGCCTTATTAAGCCTTGGCGATGGGCAACTGACACACATTAAGGAAGGCTGCACTGCACGTCTTACTTCCAAAGAGCTTGGGCTCAGAAAACAGACTCTAGATCGGGTTTCAACCAGCCCCCCCGGCCATCATGGCCAGCGCGTCGGCCAGGTACGCCATGTTCTGGCGCGCAAGCGGCAGGTTGCCCCGGCTGTCCGTGAGCCCGGCGACCTTCGCCACGGCGAAGAAGGTCCCGGAGGAGTCGAGCAGGTCGGTGTAGCCTCGGGCGCCACCCGGCGTGCAAGTTACAACACACTCTGAAAACCACCTTTCTCGTATGAAGCCCTTTGGGGTTAATCACTACACCTTGAGGGCTTGCTGCTGACTTCGTCCGTGGATTGCTCCGAAAGCGTGAGAACCCTTCAGCAGCGCAGCTTCAACAAAAGCGCAAGCCAGGTGGCAGAACGTAGCCACAGCCGTCCAGAAGGTGCTGCTGGTGTCCGGGTGGAAAGCCTTCTTTGACAGAGAAGGCTCTCGACTCTTGGGCCACACTGTAGATTCTCTAGATGTCTGACCATGCATGTCTCGAAGCACTACAGATAACCCGCAGATTCCGGGCCAGGCGGCCCAGTCAAAGCCTTCGAACAAAGCACCAGCAAGGCCTTCAAGAGACGGCTTGGCCACCTAGGTCGCAGGGCTTGGGGGCTGGTGTAGAAGGTAGGGCCACGAGTTGAAGATATGACTATGACGATGACTAACTAGTAATTTACCGCAACTTCCGCGCAGGTGGCGCTTGCCTTGCCTGCTGTCTGCTGCCGTGGCACGATGCCGGTGGGCACGTAGATGTGGAAGTCCTTGGCGGAGCTGTCGCCTCCGGTGCCGAAGGGGTAGCCGAAGACGGTGCCCTCCGTGCCGTGCGCCCAGCCCTCGATCCAGCAGATGACGGTTCCCAGCACGATGCCGATCAAGGGAGCACCCGGGACCTTGGCCGCCAGCAAGCTCGCAGTGATCACCAGCACTGCGAGGCTCAACCACATCTTCGCCGAGTCATAGGAGTCGGAGCTCAGAGACCCGAGCTTCACCAACGTGGCGGGATCTGCCACAGAGAAGCCCATGCCCTCGGCACTCTGGAAAGCGATGAAGGTCAGGAAGAGCCCGACGCCCGCGCCGATGATCTCCTTGATGCCTTCGGGGAAGAGCCGGATCAGCAGCGTGCGCATGCCCGTGACGCTCAGCAACGTGAAGAGGCAGCCAGCCACGAAGACAGCCGCAAAGGCGGCTTGCCATGGGAGGCCCCGGCCCAAGACGATGCTGAAGGTGAAGTAGGCGTTGGTGCCCATGCCTGGCGCAAGCATGAAAGGGAAGTTGGAGAGGATGCCCATCAGCCAACAGCCACAGAAGGCTGCTAGAGCCGTGGCACACACCAGCTGTTCCTTCATGTCCGGCACAGCGAGACTGAGCATGCCACTGTTCACCGGAAGAATGTAGGCCATGGCCAAAAACGTTGTCAAGCCAGCACGGATCTCGGTGGTGTAGCTGGAGCCAAGCTTTTTCACGTTGAAGGGGTCCTTCAAGTTCAGGTGGCTGAAGTTGCCCTTCAGGCCCAAAATCTCCAGCATAGACGCCCTGCGGGCGCCCTGCTTCACAACCGTGCGCTCGCCTGACTCGCTTTGAGATGCTGCGCCCATCGTGAGAATGGGACAAGTTCGGACGGGGGGTGTCTACAAGCACGTGCTGTACCAGAGGCTGAGCACAGAGGATCCAGAGCGGAGCTTGCTCAGGTGCCTTGCTCACCTGACAAACGATCCGATGAGATGCGATGAGATTTGCTGGCCGACACAGGATCACTACTCAACTTGTAAACGGATTCATGCAGATGCAAGGCAGATTCCGTGTTTTCAAGCAGTCGCATTCATACACTCTCCGTGTGGATCTACGGCTGATGGGAGACGGCGCTTTGTCGCACACATCTGCGGCTCGCCTTGTGCGGGCTGCGGATGGTGCTGCTTACCGTCCGGTTTTTTCAACATAGCGGGATGATGCCAGGCCATAAGGAGCCAAGGGCTACGGACCTAGGGCTTGACCTTGAAGAATCTTAAATAATGCATTGCATCCTCTCCAGTCGGAGGAAAGCTGAATTACAGATGCCCGCTCCACAGGCCGTCTGGTGATGTCTGGTGCCGCGCGGCCTCCTTAGGCCGTGCGACCGACGCTGTACACGAGGCATAAGCAACGCGGCGAAGCGCCTATACATGCGTGGAATGCCGTCGACAGTGATGAAGCCTCGTAGGCTGCTTGCTCAAACCTCCTCGCCGAAGGACTGGCTGGGGGTGATGGTGCTAGGAGTACCCTTGCCGCTGATCTTCTCCTCCTCGTCGCCCTCCACGAACGCGGAGCCCCAAAGCTTGTGAACTCGCACCATGGGGCTCTCGCCACGGTAGAGCCTCAGGGGTGCAAGCAAGAGCTGGATGGAGATCCAGAGGCCCAAGCCGGCGATGATGCCGTAGCCGATGCTGAACGTGAACGGCATGGTGATCATGGCCACGAAAGCCGGCAGAGACTCCTGGAAGTGAGGATCATGTGTCTAACACTTCAACTAGCTACAGCAACTGCCTGAACGCCTCCGAACAAACTACCTGTATGTTATACTAGTAAGTGCGAGCAGCTTCGATTCCATCTGTTGCCATGCCTCGGTAAACCTTCGTGCTGTTGGTCAACGGTGCCACACGAATCATCGTCTTCATACTACACCGAACATCACGACATGCTCTGATAGACTCCTGGAAGTCATCCCAGTCCACGCCCTTCACGGAGCTGCACATCATGGCGCCCAGGAGGCACAGGATGGGCCCGGAAGCCAGCGGAGGAACCTCAGACTTGTAACTCAACACACATCTGATGCCACAGCTCTCTCTGTCTTTGTCGCGTTCTCGCGCTCTCTCTCTCTCACACGCACATGCGGCCGAGGCGCGGCCGAGACGATCGGGGAGAAGGGGATGGCCAGCAAGAAGCAGCTGCCTGTCACCAGCGAGGCCAAGCCAGTCTTGGCTCCATCCGCCACCCCTGCCGTCGACTCGGCGAAGGTGCTCACTGTGGAGACGCCCAGCACGGAGCCAACCTTCAGGACAGACTGGCCATCACAGTACGGCTGCGGTCTAGGCATGTCTAGGCCTAGGCCTTGTTAAGCCTTGGCGATGGGCAACTGACACACATTAAGGAAGGCTGCACTGCACGTCTTACTTCCAAAGAGCTTGGGCTCAGAAAACAGACTCTAGATCGGGTTTCAACCAGCCCCCCCGGCCATCATGGCCAGCGCGTCGGCCAGGTACGCCATGTTCTGGCGCGCAAGCGGCAGGTTGCCCCGGCTGTCCGTGAGCCCGGCGACCTTCGCCACGGCGAAGAAGGTCCCGGAGGAGTCGAGCAGGTCGGTGTAGCCTCGGGCGCCACCCGGCGTGCAAGTTACAACACACTCTGAAAACCACCTTTCTCGTATGAAGCCCTTTGGGGTTAATCACTACACCTTGAGGGCTTGCTGCTGACTTCGTCCGTGGATTGCTCCGAAAGCGAGAGAACCCTTCAGCAGCGCAGCTTCAACAAAAGCGCAAGCCAGGTGGCAGAACGTAGCCACAGCCGTCCAGAACGTGCTGCTGGTGTCCGGGTGGAAAGCCTTTTTTGACAGAGAAGGCTCTCGACTCTTGGGCTACACTCTAGATTCTCTAGATGTCTGACCATGCATGTCTCGAAGCACTACAGATAACCCGCAGATTCCGGGCCAGGCGGCCCAGTCAAAGCCTTCGAACAAAGCACCAGCAAGGCCTTCAAGAGACGGCTTGGCCACCTCGGTCGCAGGGCTTGGGGGCTGGTGTAGAAGGTAGGGCCACGAGTTGAAGATATGACTATGACGATGACTAACTAGTAATTCACAGCAACTTCCGCGCAGGTGGCGCTTGCCTTGCCTGCTGTCTGCTGCCGTGGCACGATGCCGGTGGGCACGTAGATGCGGAAGTCCTTGGCGGAGCTGTCACCTCCGGTGCCGAAGGGGTAGCCGAAGATGGTGCCCTCCGTGCCGTGCGCCCAGCCCTCGATCCAGCAGATGACGGTTCCCAGCACGATGCCGATCAAGGGAGCACCCGGGACCTTGGCCGCCAGCAGGCTCGCAGTGATCACCAGCACTGCGAGGCTCAACCACATCTTCGCCGAGTCATAGGAGTCGGAGCTCAGAGACCCGAGCTTCACCAACGTGGCGGGATCTGCCACAGAGAAGCCCATGCCCTCGGCACTCTGGAAAGCGATGAAGGTCAGGAAGAGCCCGACGCCCGCGCCGATGATCTCCTTGATGCCTTCGGGGAAGAGCCGGATCAGCAGCGTGCGCATGCCCGTGACGCTCAGCAACGTGAAGAGGCAGCCAGCCACGAAGACAGCCGCAAAGGCGGCTTGCCATGGGAGGCCCCGGCCCAAGACGATGCTGAAGGTGAAGTAGGCGTTGGTGCCCATGCCTGGCGCAAGCATGAAAGGGAAGTTGGAGAGGATGCCCATCAGCCAACAGCCACAGAAGGCTGCTAGAGCCGTGGCACACACCAGCTGTTCCTTCATGTCCGGCACAGCGAGACTGAGCATGCCACTGTTCACCGGAAGAATGTAGGCCATGGCCAAAAACGTTGTCAAGCCAGCACGGATCTCGGTGGTGTAGCTGGAGCCAAGCTTTTTCACGTTGAAGGGGTCCTTCAAGTTCAGGTGGCTGAAGTTGCCCTTCAGGCCCAAAATCTCCAGCATAGACGCCCTGCGGGCGCCCTGCTTCACAACCGTGCGCTCGCCTGACTCGCTTTGAGATGCTGCGCCCATCGTGAGAATGGGACAAGTTCGGACGGGGGGTGTCTACAAGCACGTGCTGTACCAGAGGCTGAGCACAGAGGATCCAGAGCGGAGCTTGCTCAGGTGCCTTGCTCACCTGACAAACGATCCGATGAGATGCGATGAGATTTGCTGGCCGACACAGGATCACTACTCAACTTGTAAACGGATTCATGCAGATGCAAGGCAGATTCCGTGTTTTCAAGCAGTCGCATTCATACACTCTCCGTGTGGATCTACGGCTGATGGGAGACGGCGCTTTGTCGCACACATCTGCGGCTCGCCTTGTGCGGGCTGCGGATGGTGCTGCTTACCGTCCGGTTTTTTCAACATAGCGGGATGATGCCAGGCCATAAGGAGCCAAGGGCTACGGACCTAGGGCTTGACCTTGAAGAATCTTAAATAATGCATTGCATCCTCTCCAGTCGGAGGAAAGCTGAATTACAGATGCCCGCTCCACAGGCCGTCTGGTGATGTCTGGTGCCGCGCGGCCTCCTCAGGCCGTGCGACCGACGCTGTACACGAGGCATAAGCAACGCGGCGAAGCGCCTATACATGCGTGGAATGCCGTCGACAGTGATGAAGCCTCGTAGGTTGCTTGCTCAAACCTCCTCGCCGAAGGACTGGCTGGGGGTGATGGTGCTAGGAGTACCCTTGCCGCTGCTCTTCTCCTCCTCGTCGCCCTCCACGAACGCGGAGCCCCAAAGCTTGTGAACTCGCACCATGGGGCTCTCACCACGGTAGAGCCTCAGGGGTGCAAGCAAGAGCTGGATGGAGATCCAGAGGCCCAAGCCGGCGATGATGCCGTAGCCGATGCTGAACGTGAACGGCATGGTGATCATGGCCACGAAAGCCGGCAGAGACTCCTGGAAGTGAGGATCATGTGTCTAACACTTCAACTAGCTACAGCAACTGCCTGAACGCCTCCGAACAAACTACCTGTATGTTATACTAGTAAGTGCGAGCAGCTTCGATTCCATCTGTTGCCATGCCTCGGTAAACCTTCGTGCTGTTGGTCAACGGTGCCACACGAATCATCGTCTTCATACTACACCAAACATCACGACATGCTCTGACGGACTCCTGGAAGTCATCCCAGTCCACGCCCTTCACGGAGCTGCACATCATGGCGCCCAGGAGGCACAGGATGGGCCCGGAAGCCAGCGGAGGAACCTCAGACTTGTAACTCAACACACATTTGATGCCACAGCTCTCTCTCTCTCGCTCTCTCTCGCGTTCGCCCTCTCTCTCTCGCGTTCTCCCTCTCTCTCTCTCTCCCGCACATGCGGCCGAGGCGCGGCCGAGACGATCGGGGAGAAGGGGATGGCCAGCAAGAAGCAGCTGCCTGTCACCAGCGAGGCCAGGCCAGTCTTGGCTCCATCCGCCACCCCGGCTGTCGACTCGGCGAAGGTGCTCACTGTGGAGACGCCCAGCACGGAGCCAACCTTCAGGACAGACTGGCCATCACAGTACGGCTGCGGTCTATGCAACTGACCCACATTAAGGAAGGCTGCACTGCACGTCTTGCTTCCAAATAGCTTGGGCTCACTTTAGAATACTTTAAATACTCCGGATCGGGTTTCAACCAGCCCCCCCGGCCATCATGGCCAGCGCATCGGCTAGGTACGCCATGTTCTGGCGCGCAAGCGGCAGGTTGCCCCGGCTGTCCGTGAGCCCGGCGACCTTCGCCACGGCGAAGAAGGTCCCGGAGGAGTCGAGCAGGTCGGTGTAGCCTCGGGCGCCACCCGGCGTGCAAGTTACAACACACTCTGAAAACCACCTTTCTCGTATGAAGCCCTTTGGGGTTAATCACTACACCTTGAGGGCTTGCTGCTGACTTCGTCCGTGGATTGCTCCGAAAGCGTGAGAACCCTTCAGCAGCGCAGCTTCAACAAAAGCGCAAGCCAGGTGGCAGAACGTAGCCACAGCCGTCCAGAACGTGCTGCTGGTGTCCGGGTGGAAAGCCTTCTTTGACAGAGAAGGCTCTCGACTCTTGGGCTACACTCTAGATTCTCTAGATGTCTGACCATGCATGTCTCGAAGCACTACAGATAGACCGCAGATTTCGGGCCAAGCAGCCCAGTCAAAGCCTTCGAACAAAGCGCCAGCAAGGCCTTCAAGAGACGGCTTGGCCACCTAGGTCGCAGGGCTTGGGGGCTGGTGTAGAACGTAGGGCCACGAGTTGAAGATATGACTATATGACGATGACTAACTAGTAATTCACAGCAACTTCCGCGCAGGTGGCGCTTGCTCTGCCTGCTGTCTGCTGCCGTGGCACGATGCCGGTGGGCACGTAGATGCGGAAGTCCTTGGCGGAGCTGTCGCCTCCGGTGCCGAAGGGGTAGCCGAAGATGGTGCCCTCCGTGCCGTGCGCCCAGCCCTCGATCCAGCAGATGACGGTTCCCAGCACGATGCCGATCAAGGGAGCACCCGGGACCTTGGCCGCCAGCAGGCTCGCAGTGATCACCAGCACTGCGAGGCTCAACCACATCTTCGCCGAGTCATAGGAGTCGGAGCTCAGAGACCCGAGCTTCACCAACGTGGCGGGATCTGCCACAGAGAAGCCCATGCCCTCGGCACTCTGGAAAGCGATGAAGGTCAGGAAGAGCCCGACGCCTGCGCCGATGATCTCCTTGATGCCTTCGGGGAAGAGCCGGATCAGCAGCGTGCGCATGCCCGTGACGCTCAGCAGCGTGAAGAGGCAGCCGGCCACGAAGACAGCCGCAAAGGCGGCTTGCCATGGGAGGCCCCGACCCAAGACGATGCTGAAGGTGAAGTAGGCGTTGGTGCCCATGCCTGGCGCAAGCATGAAAGGGAAGTTGGAGAGGATGCCCATCAGCCAACAGCCACAGAAGGCCGCCAGAGCCGTAGCACACACCAGCTGTTCCTTCATGTCCGGCACAGCCAGGCTCAGCATGCCACTGTTCACCGGAAGAATGTAGGCCATGGCCAAAAACGTTGTCAAGCCCGCACGGATCTCGGTGGTGTAGCTGGAGCCAAGCTTTTTCACGTTGAAGGGGTCCTTCAAGTTCAGGTGGCTGAAGTTGCCCTTCAGGCCCAAAATCTCCAGCATAGACGCCCGGCGGGCGCCCTGCTTCACCACCGTGCGCTCGCTTGACTCGCTTTGAGATGCTGCGCCCATCGTGAGAATGGGACAAGTTCGGACGGGGGGTGTCTACAAGCACGTGCTGTACCAGAGGCTGAGCACAGAGGATACAGTCAGGAGCTTGCTGCATGCAATAAGGTCAGGAGGCAAGACCCGATGAAATGAGAGATGTTGCGACACATCGAACGCACGACAGCCCCAAGCATCAAGACAAAACTTTGGCAAACAAAGCACAGCAGCCTGTCTGTCTCGAAGATAAGAAGATGGCTCTGAGATATGCGAAGCAAACGCACCGAGCCAAGGCTTTGGGCTCCGAGCCCATTTCACCGGGTTGCTTCCGAAGTCCATGCCGCGCGAGAGCCGGTCCTCATGAGAACTCTGGAAGTCACTGAGGGCTTCCGGATGCTTCCGGGCTGGGCCAGAGTGTAGAGGACTTGGTGCAGGGGTCCATGATTTCAGTGCAGGATTTGCAGATCCAGGGCGCGGGTGTCTGCAACAACGAGCTGGAGCAAACATCACGGCAAAGGCCGTCTTCTTAGAATGAAAGAGCCCCAAGCCCCAGCTCCCACAAACTCCTAAACCGTAGAAGCTGAAACCATCACCCGGCCGGGCGCCAGGCCGTGCAGATAAGGATTCGACGCTTGAAGAAGTCAGCCGCAGGGACCTGAAACGGAAATCAAAAGCCAACATAACTCAATGCAAGGTGCGATTATGTAGGTGGTTGTCAAAATTATGGTCCCTTTTTGGGTCCCGATTATAATATGATGGCACCTATTATTTAGGGTACCCAAAAAGGGACCATAATTTTGGCAACTACCCTTGTAGGTATCCAGGGTGTGGGTTTAGGGTTTCCAAATGTAAACGTTCAGAGGGCGTTGTGAAGTCTCCGAAAGGCCGCTCATACTAAACCCCCAAAGCTGGGAAATCCCCAAACCTGAACTCAGACTCGTCAGCCCGAACCCCCCCCCTCTTGCAAAGGCCTTCTCTGTGCTGAAAAGATCCATGTTCCGCTGGTACTCCTCCGGTTTCGGGGGCTCTGTGGATGCAGGGTTTCGGGGTTTGGCTTTGAGCTCTGGGGATTCAGGACAGTGGGCTCGGGGTCTTGAAAAGCAAGCGTGAGAAACATGAGCATCCCCAAAACCCACCCTGAATCGTAAACCCTGCACTTGTGACGTAGACTTCCCTGGTGTCTACAAGGTAGCTTCAACCTGACATTCACATAAACACTTCTGCTCCGAAAAGATGATTCCCAGACGTCCCAAGCCCGGAACTCCCAAACTCTACAGTCTACAGCCCCCCAACCCTGACCCTGCAACCGTTCCAGCTCCCAACCCTCGATATACGGGCCTTAATAATTCGAAAAGGGTTTGAAGGCATAATCTACTACATAATCTATACTATACTTATATAGGGACTATAAGGGGTACTATGACGACTACCATGGCTAATTTACACCCTAAACCCTAAACCTGATTCATGAGTACCAGGTCCTTCTTGTCCCGAAGCCCGTGGAGGACCAGCAACTGCGATTCACGCAAGAGAGGCTGCACTTTCTGGGTTGAGGGCTTTGGGTTTTTTTTCGGGTTTCAGTTTCATGCATGAGGCTCAGGGTTAAGGGTTTGGGTCTTGGGATTTAAGGCTTTGGTGCTTCATGCATTAAGAGACTTAATTACTGTTTAGGCCCAGGCTTGAGTGCTTTACGGATTGGTGGAGGAGTGAGACTTGCTCTGATCTTCAGGCTGGAACGGGTTCTATTGCGGCCTAGCCAATACTAGCACTAGGTTTAAGTCGCCCCAGCTGGCGTAAAGTCGCCCCAAGCCCGCGGCACGCGGCGTGGGAGTGAAGTCACCCCAGCGGGGTGATGTCAGCCCAACAACAGTTAAACTATAGCCATTCCGCAAGGGCACACCCATTTCGGCAGTGTTCGCGGCTTGTATTTAAAATGATGCGTGCCCTGCGCACGGTGGGTTAGGAAGCCTCATTCGCAGCAAGAATACACACGAGAAACGCACCAGTGGCATCGCAGCAGACAGCAAATCAAAACCCGCCATTCCCCTTCTAGATGCTCGATTACGCAAACACCAACTCGAGACACAAGTGGCATCACAACACATCCAAGAACAAGGAAAGACCGCGCACAGTACTGGATCGCGCAGAAACTAAAGACTGGATTGGAAACAAGATATAGGGGTATGGAAAACCAGACCAAACCCTGCGGCACATGGAGTTGGGACGACTTCGCCCCGGCAGGGACGACTTAAACCTTACGAACATGGTGTAGTTGTTTGGTGCATTTTGATTATATACCGTAAGACCAAAGCACATAATCTAGGGGACTTAATAATTCGAATAGGGTTTTGGGGCCCACTATACTATAAGTATCTAATAAGGAACCCCCAAAATGGCATAGGTAATTATTGGGTCCCCCATATCATTGATTGAGGCTCCCCTACCTCGGCTCCGGAGCTGGAGATGCTTTGCCAAGTCCAGGCTCTTTGAGAAACGCAGCGTGGCTACTAGAAAAGGCCCAAACCCACGGCATCAACCATTAAACACGACACGTTTCAGCTTGTATGCGTGTCATATAGGGGTCTTGATCAATATAGAATAGGATATGGGGGTAAACACAGCAAAGCCATGTAGGGACTAGACGGGAATATGGAGCTATGGCTACCTGGCATTCGGATATGGCGTCGGGGTTTTGAGGCTTCAGAGTTTCTGGATTTACATGTATTGGACTATGGTTTTCTGATCGGATTCAGGACTTGCCACGGGAGGGTCTTGGTCTCTTTAGGCTTCAGGGTTGGGTGTAGGATGATGAAGGGAAATTTAGGCCCCAGAGCAAAACATGCCACAACCCCACCACACCTGCGATGTTGACTCTCCGCTGATTTCTGAATCCACAACACCAGCCCAAAGACCACAAGGCTGCGGAGCCGTACAAGAATAACAGTTGCAACAAGCCAACAGAAGCTGCAAGAACAAGAAAAAGAAAAACAAGCACAACAAGCACCTGCCATCTTAGCGTCGGTTCAGGACGCACTTCCATACCCTTAGAGCCTTAGATTAATTAATGCACCGTAATTACTGTACAGCTTGTACCAAAATGCATTCGCAGCAGCGGGGGAAAGAAACAACAACAACACACATTTTGGACCTCCGGCAGGACTTCAAGAGTGGATTGGGAGGTACAATACGCGTTTTGCAAGTGCCGAAAAGCACGTGTAATGCCGGCGTTTTTCGAGCCTGGGTAAGCACGCATTCAAGCCTGAATAGATGCATTTCGATTGTTCTTTGTAATTTTGTCTTGGGAGCAGCACGTTTTCCTGCCTTTTTGCAGGCGCCCAGAAATCCAGTTTCTTCCTTCCTTGAAGTGATTTCTTTTCATGACGTGCGGTCTTAAGACGCAAGTTTGGAGGATGCGTGTGCAGACTGCCGAGACGCGCATCCCGCCGACGCTAAGCTGTCATAATAGCATCAGACAAATGCTGAAAGCGATATCATCGTGGTGGTGAAGGGCACGATGCCGGTGATGTTGATCATGCTCATTATCTATCAGACTGATAACAACACTACCAACAACAGCTGCGTATAATCATCAAGCATTGAAAGACTAGTCACTGTCATGATGATAATGGCAGGAGCAGCCATACCACTCGCAGCAACTACAGCCACTAGCAATATCGATCGGGGCAAGAAGGGCAAGTAGTCGTACTGATACTGAATGATCGTAACGCCAAGAACACAGGCTGACAGGAAATTCCTCTATACCGCAAACCGACATGTTTGTGCACCTTCCACTGCTTGCCCCCGCTACGCTCGTCGTCAGGGTTGCGTTCGTCCAGCCTGTGCCCAACTTCTCTCATGGTCCCAACTTACTCAGCACGATGTTTTTCATGACCATCATCGTTGCTACCGCTTCCCTGCTACCATTACACTAGGACTATAGTGGCACTACGTCACTATCCCTATGTCTGTAAAGGCTTAAAGATTGACCGGGCTCGTCTCTCAGTCGAACCCTTGACAGACCTCGAAGCCTGATTCCCAGGCCTTACAGCAGAAGCCAGAAAGTTGGAATATCATTATCGTAACCCCTTTAAGGTAAATTATAGGGGATCCTATCATTAATCCATATTCCAAATTTCTGGAGTTCCCTTTAAAGTAAACCCTACCCTCAATATTGCTACTATATGGCCCATTATAGGGTTTAGGGTTGAATTCCCTTTAGGCTTCAAAGACCCGCAGCCGACCTCCCTAAACTCCCCTACCTTCATCGCTGAGCATCGAGCCCCAAAAACTAGGGTTCAGGGTTTAGGGCTTAGGGTTTAGGGCCCAAAAACCCAAATTCAGGCCTGGAGTCCTCAAAGCTCCTGATGCATGGCACAAGGGATGCGGCACAGAAAAAAAAATCACTGTGAGTCCTTATCCTTTCAATCCCAAACAGTCAACACCGCCAATACCAACCATGGCACGGCTTCCGGCCGGGGCTGAGGGCCCTGCGCTTCGTAGACTCTGGAGCAGTTGCTGATGGTGTTGCAGAAGATCATGACCTCGGCCCAGGTGGTCTTCCTCCCGGAAGTCCCTAAATCCTGCAGCCGCGATCCCTCGACATCAGAGACCGAAGTATCGGCCGCCCAGCCCAGCAACCCGGCGCACAAAAGGAAGTCAGATATGACACCTCGAACCAATGAACCTTATGCATGTCTCTGCCCTAGCCTCAGGAAAATAGCCATCGAAGATATAGCACACACCAGCACGGGCGAGGTCACAAGAGTTGCTTGACAGGCACTGAGAGAAGACCACACAACAAATGAGATCACAACACAACGGAGCACGCATCATGAATTGCAAAATAGGTTACAAACAGTAGCTTATGACAGTGCTGAGCCTTTGGGTAATGCATAACATGATGCTGATGGGGGCACGGGTATCATAGCGTCAAAGAGATACAAAACTTACCAATGCATGAAAAATAATCAACCAAAGCGGCATCAATAGAAGAGGCTGAAGAAGAAGACAATAATGGTGGTGGTGACGGTGGTGGTGGTCATGATGACGATGATGACGAACGATGGTTCTGGTGGTTACAATGGTAATTTGACTCAATGCTGAACAGTTGTAGCAACTGCTTGGAAGTATCAGGACTATTTGTTGAAATCGACCGAACCACACAAAACGAAACCTACAATTGATGCTGCAGAAGTCGTACTGCAGCAGTCGTGCTGTCGTTGTTGTCGCTGTAGCAGCAGCAGCAGCAGCAGCAGCAGCAGTTGATACAGTAGCAGCAGCAGTGGCAGCATAGTCGGCGTAGTGACGTAGTGGTGGCGGGCCGTAGCAGTAATTGATTAGGATCCACAGCCGCGGCAGCAGCCCGCAGCAGTAGCATGAGCAGTAGCAGGTAGCAGGAGTAGGAGAAGTAGGACTAGCACTCACTCACTGCTCGTATCAGCGAGTCCCCAGCACGGTTGTCGCTCTCCTCGCACAGTACCCCTTTCTCGAGGTGCCAGGCCTGGGCCAGCCAGCTATTCTATCATAGTATATTATTGTTCATACTACTTTAAATGGTATATAGTGTGTGATGGTAATTCTAGTCTAGTACAGTATATGAAAGCAAAGTATACAGTCTTAGTATAGGGTCCAGGGGCGCTTCCCCCGTCTCACACCCGTCCTTGCAGCTACGGCTCCGCCTTAGATGCAACTCACCCGCCTCAAACCACCCCGGACACCCCTAGGAACAGCTCCAAAACACAAACACCCTAAAAGCAACGATCCCTCTCTCCGCCGTCCGCGGCCAGAGACCGAAAGCCCGCAGGGGAAGGCAGGCGAGAAACCGAGCGAACGCCGCAAATCCCCAGGGCGCGAAGCCCCAAAAGCCTTGAACCCCTAAACCCTATATAAACCCTAAACCTTAGAAACCCTAACCCTAAACTTTAGGGTCATAGTGGTTTAGGGTTTCTAAGGTTTAGGGTTTATATCGGGTTTAGGGGTTCAGGGTAAACCCCTTTACTCTCTCTTTCAGAAAAGCCTTGACTGGGGCTTCTCGCCAGCGCGCCGATCTTGGCCTTCATCACAGCATCCAGCCGCGCACTGAGAGGAGCAGAGGGAGTTCGAAGGGTTGGACAAGCTTTACGCGTCCGACGCTGCTTAAAATCCAAAAACCTAGAACTCCAAAACTAGTTTGTATGGAGCTTTTTAAATTTTGGGCCCTTCTTCGGACAAGGGGAAGTGAAGCCGATGGAAAAGGCCTCTCAACACCAACAAACCACCCATCCCCAGGCGAGTCAGGAGTTGGTGGCCCCCTCGCCTTGTAGTTAGGGTTTTGGGGCATCTTGATTTTACTGATTTAACTTGCGGGCTTTCCTCGGGCACTGCTCATGTTGGTGGGTCGCTTGTGCCTGCGCTTCGTATATGAACCAGTGACAACTAGTCTATCAAACGGCCGGAGTCCAGAACTATATACATGACCGACGAGGAAAGGCCCGCGATGCTGCGCAAACCTCTCAGCCCTAACCCGTGACACGCGAAGCTTGGAAGTTCACGCTCAACACACTCGGAGTCTTCCTTAGCGCCCGTCGAACACCACAAAGCATTGTGGCTGCGGGACTACATGGCGTGAAGACCCTCTCGAAATGCGGTCAGTCGCCGTGGGCTATTCCTGACGTCACGAACATGTATCTGGCAATCAACAACTAATTACGGAGTATCAAAGCTGGAACATGAACCTCCAATTGACTGACATCCGAATTCACAGATGCTGGTGAGGGTTGTCTTCGTCTTCGTCTGGTGGTGGTGTCGACGTCGATAGAGCGCCGTAGAGGCGTGAAGAACTCCCAAACCCCAAGCTCTAAACTTGTAGTAACCTTTAGAGCAACCCTCCTCGTTGCCTAAACAATGGTATTGGTTGATTGGCCATGCTTCCGACCATGCCACACGTAAGAAACACCCGCATGCTACACGTGAGAAACACTCCCAAACGCCAAAGTGTCAGATTTTGTCTAATGTCCAAGCGGCGAGTTCGGAAGGTTGTAGAGGCTCTTTGGCGTGCAGTCGACAAGCACATGCTCACCTTGGATTTGCGAGAAGGGTGCTTTGACCTTTGGGAATCCCAGAGGTTAGCCAGGAAGCTCTTGCAGTGATGCCAAAGTAAGCTCCGATGGAGAGAAAGGGAGAGGCGATGTGCAGAGTGGGGATGGGTGATGCTGCATGGCGATGGTGATAGCCGCTGCGGCTATCGTCACCATGACCATGACCATCCTCATCTCTTCTGCGAGCAGCAGCAGCAGCAGCAGCAGCAGCAGAACCGTATTCACGTCACTATCATAAAAGCGCCGTGATCGTCCTCAGAAGCATCATCTTCTTTCCCTTGGCCAATACCTCATGCTTCTTCATGACTGCTGCTATGTCTATTGCCATGCTCGTAACTGATACCTTCTTGCTACTTTCATTGCTCTAACTGCTATTGCCACCACGACTACCACTGCCAGCCCGACTACTTTCCTCGTTCTAAAACACCCGTAGACGGGGACCCCTCATTCTCTGAAACCGAGCTGCGCAAACCCGACATAGGTTTGAGATTCCTGGATTTGGGGATCAGGCCGTAGGGCTCCAGCTGAAACCCTCAGCCCTCAGCTCTAAGCTCCACCCTGCCCTAAGAACATACACCCTAATCAAACCCATAAATACCCTAATCCCTGCATCCCTAAGACCCTCAATCCCTAAAACTCCAAAACCCTGAAGCCCTGAAGCCCTAATCCGGCTGAGCCCGCCACAGTTCTGCGGCACGCGATGCAGGCCGGGGCCTCTAAAGAGGCACATGGGCTTGGCAAGTATGAGAAGTCAGTCAGCTCACGACGCTCAGGGCTTCCATAGTTTGGGATAAAAATAAGGAACATTCTTGAAATGATCCTTTATGGCCCCGAATAAGCGGTCATTACAGATATTGGAGCTTCAACCCCGATCACTGGACCTACTTTGGAGCTCGTGGCTTGAAAGGCTGGAACAAAACCTATTCAGGCGCCAATATTGCTATTCTACAGAAGGGGTGGTAGGGGCCTTGATAATTAAAATAGGGCTTTGGGGTGATGCGGGCGAAAGCCTGTCGACGAAGAGCGAAACGAAGGACGACCTTTGCATCCTCAAAAAAATGCGTACCTACACATTTACAAAGGACATCTATAACTTACTGCAGATAGACTGCAGAAGTAAAATAGGGTTTTGGGTATGTTATCCATAATAAGGAACCCCAAAATAGTATCGGCCATTATTAAGGCCCCTGTAGTATTGAGGAAAGGCGCAGGCACCCCAAGGATGGAATCGGTAAGTTTCATGTGTCGGGCTCTTGGCCTTGAGGTTCTGTCAGAGTCCCGGGCATGATCTTTCTAGCCGCATGTGAGCTAGACCATGCACCCTGACACCAAAGTTTCCTAAGTATTTGGGCCCCCCAATCCCCAAAGACCCTGAACCCTCAAACGATGATTTCGGCCCTGGGGGACTGAACAGCAAGGAGATGTCAGACTCAGCCCTGAGAACTCAACCCCCAACCCTGAAACGCCCGATTCAACCCTACTAAACTTAATTGCTGAGTATGCAAGCCGACAAAAGTGTAGACTTGCAGTTCTATAAAAGATAATACTCTCCCAAGCTGTGCAAGGCGTGTTCACTCAGCTACTAAGTGAAGCCTACCAAAGCTTACCAAAGCAAACTCTGCCCTACTAAGCCGCCGAAGCCCTGCTTAAACCTTACTAAACCCACTAAAGCCTAAACCCGCTGGACTCTTTGCCCAAAGCCTAAACCCTGATTCCCCCAGACTCTTCGGGCTTCCAGAAGGCAGTTTCCCAAAATAAGGGGTACTTCATTTCGGTGATCCTTATACTAAGGATCCTAGGATTTATGTAGGGTCCAGTACTCTTTTTTTTTTAAAGTGCACTGACCCTTTCTCCACTTCTGCAGCGTCGAAATGGAGGCTAAGCCTGCCACACAAACGGGGCTTGAACTACACTGGCATTCAGATGACAAAGTCCCACATCTTCACCATCGGCAGAGACACGACAGGACTTTCACAAATCATCACGACTACTTCTGCTTCGTTCACGATCCGGACTATCTGCACGTTCCCGAGCACTCTGCCGACCTTCTAGACGCTCTCCAGACTCATCCGATGCATCTGACTCGTGCACTGGCATGCCTCTCGACCAGTGCAGTCCGCGCTCATCCTGCTCCACACCAGGAACTGCGACAACTTCACCGGGAGGCACACTCGGAGGGGCTCGATGATGTCTGTGTGCAGGATGTTCAGAAGGTCCAGCAGCTTCACCACGATGTCCAGCAACAGCGCGACGGCGTAGTCCAGCAACCCGACGAAGATCAGCAGAGGCAGTACGACGACGTAGTCCGGAAGCATGTGAGGACAGAGCACCAGTAGATCTGCTCATCATGGTTGACATCGCCCCCGAGGCCGCAGACATGCCAGCTGGTTGTACACGTTGTGTTCTCTCAGGAGGTGCTTGTCCAGGGACTTGCTCAAGCAGTGGGTTCACATCCTCCCGGACCAGGCGTGGACGCGGGCTTGGCTACGCGCTGCTTCGATAGACATCGAAGAAACCTCGCTGAGGCTTGTGTTCGTCGCAACACACAAACCGCTGATGAGGGAGGAGACAACCGTGGCTGTCTGCTTGTTCCAGCCGCTCATCTGCGGTTGTCTCATGCCCATGCCACCGGCCATTCCGCCCACACCGCAAGGGTCTGCGGCATCGGATACCGGAACCTGCGTTGTGAGCGCAGGTTTGGTCCAGGTCACCTCGCCGGTGGATGTGTCGTGGTAGTACGGATCCTAAACCCTAAACCCTAAACCCTAACCCTAAACCCTAAACCAGTACTCTTTTAGGGTCCCCTATTTACGGAAACTCCCAGAAAGAGCTGCCGCATGTCGGCCTCGGGTCCACACGATTTGACCGTCTTTCCTCGCCAGCGGGCGATACAACACACAACACGTAGCTTATAGCACTTAACATATATACATATATATATATATATATTATGTGCATAAACAAATACGCATACAGATATCCGCCGACCCTGCTGGGGCGGCGCCCAGAAGCTCTTGGATTCTTGCAGCATCTGGCCGACTCGCTCTTACTCGGGAATCTAGGCCGTCCCTCTATGACCAGCCCTCCCGGCACCACCCGATACCACTCGGCACCACGCGGCACTAGTCGGCTCCACAGGCTGTATTTTTGGTGGTATTTCAGTTGTAGTAGAGTAATTTTAAAGGCGCTCCAATGTCTGCCCCACCCCCTCCCGGCACTACCCGGCACCTCTCGGCACCACGCGGCACTACTCGGCTTTACAGGCTGTATTTTGGTGGTATTTCAGTTGTAGTAGAGTAATTTAAAGGCACTCCAATGTCTGCCCCACCCCCTATTTAAAGGCACTCCAATGTCTGCCCCACCCCCTCCCGGCACTACCCGGCACCTCTCGGCACCACGCGGCACTCCTCGGCTTTACAGGCTGTATTTTGGTGGTATTTCAGTTGTCGGCACTACCCGGCACCTCTCGGCACCACGCGGCACTACTCGGCTTTACAGGCTGTATTTTGGTGGTATTTCAGTGGTAGTAGAGGCACCCCAATGTCTGCGGCACTACTCGGCACTACTCGGCTCCACAAACTGTAGATTTTGGTGGTATTTGGTGGTATTTCTGTGTTAGTAGAGTAATTTAAAGGCACCCCAATGTCTGCCTGACCCCTTCCCGGCCCCACTCGGCACCACGCGGCACTACTCGGCACTACTCGGCTCCACAAACTGTAGATTTTGGTGGTATTTCTGTAATAGTAGAATAATTTAAAGGCACCCCAATGTCTGCCTGACCCCTTCCCGGCCCCACTCGGCACCACGCGGCACTACTCGGCTCCACAAACTGTAGTATTAGTAGAGTAATTTAAAGGCACCCCAAGGTCTGCCTGACCCCTTCCCGGCCCCCACTCGGTACCACGCGGCACTACTCGGCACTACTCGGCTCCACAAACTGTAGATTTTGGTGGTATTTCTGTATTAGTAGAGTAATTTAAAGGCACCCCAATGTCTGCCTGACCCCTTTCCCCACTCGGCACTACTCGGCTCCACAAACTGTAGATTTTGGTGGTATTTCTGTATTAGTAGAGTAATTTAAAGGCACCCCAATGTCTGCCTGACCCCTTCCCGGCCCCACTCGGCACTACTTGGCACTACTCGGCACTACTCGGCTCCAGAAACTGTAGATTTTGGTGGTATTTCTGTATTAGTAGAGTAATTTAAAGGCACCCCAATGTCTGCCTGACCCCTTCCCGGCCCCACTCGGCACCACTCGGCACTACTCGGCTCCACAAACTGTAGATTTTGGTGGTATTTCTGTATTAGTAGAGTAATTTAAAGGCACCCCAATGTCTGCCTGACCCCTTCCCGGCCCCACTCGGCACTACCACTACTCGGCACTACTCGGCTCCACAAACTGTAGATTTTGGTGGTATTTCTGTATTAGTAGAGTAATTTAAAGGCACCCCAATGTCTGCCTGACCCCTTCCCGGCCCCACTTGGCACTACTTGGCACTACTCGGCACTACTCGGCTCCACAAACTGTAGATTTGGGTGCTATTTCTGTATTAGCAGAGTATTTTAAAGGCACCCCAATCTCTGCCTGACCCCTTCCCGGCCCCACTCGGCACCACTCGGCACTACTCGGCTCCACAAACTGGGTGGTATTTCTGTATTAGTAGAGTAATTTAAAGGCACCCCAATGTCTGCTTGACCCCTTCCCGGCCCCACTCGGCACTACTTGGCACTACTCGGCACTACTCGGCTCCAGAAACTGTAGATTTTGGTGATATTTCTGATTAGTAGAGTAATTTAAAGGCACCCCAATGTCTGCCTGACCCCTTCCCGGCCCCCACTCGGCACCACGCGGCACTACTCGGCACTACTCGGCTCCACAAACTGTAGATTTTGGTGGTATTTCTGCATTAGGAGAAATTTAAAGGCACCCCAATGTCTGCCTGACCCCAGCCCTCCCGGCACCACCCGATACCACTCGGCACCACACGGCACTAGTCGGCTCCACAGGCTGTATATTTTGGTGGTATTTCAGTTGTAGTAGAGTAATTTTAAAGGCACTCCAATTGTCTGCCCCACCCCCTCCCGGCACTACCCGGCACCTCTCGGCACCACGCGGCACTACTCGGCTTTACAGGCTGTATTTTGGTGGTATTTCAGTTGTAGTAGAATAATTTAAAGGCACTCCAATGTCTGCCCCACCCCCTATTTAAAGGCACTCCAATGTCTGCCCCACCCCCTCCCGGCACTACCCGGCACCTCTCGGCACCACGCGTCTTTACAGGCTGTATTTTGGTGGTATTTCAGTTGTAGTAGAGTAATTTAAAGGCACTCCAATGTCTGCCCCACCCCCTCCCGGCACTACCCGGCACCTCTCGGCACCACGCGGCACTACTCGGCTTTACAGGCTGTATTTTGGTGGTATTTCAGTGGTAGTAGAGGCACCCCAATGTCTGCGGCACTACTCGGCACTACTCGGCTCCACAAACTGTAGATTTTGGTGGTATTTGGTGGTATTTCTGTATTAGTAGAGTAATTTAAAGGCACCCCAATGTCTGCCTGACCCCTTCCCGGCCCCACTCGGCACCACGCGGCACTACTCGGCACTACTCGGCTCCACAAACTGTAGATTTTGGTGGTATTTCTGTATTAGTAGAATAATTTAAAGGCACCCCAATGTCTGCCTGACCCCTTCCCGGCCCCACTCGGCACTACTCGGCACTACTCGGCTCCACAAACTGGAGATTTTGGTGGTATTTCTGTATTAGTAGAGTAATTTAAAGGCACCCCAAGGTCTGCCTGACCCCTTCCCGGCCCCCACTCGGTACCACGTGGCACTACTCGGCACTACTCGGCTCCACAAACTGTAGATTTTGGTGGTATTTCTGTATTAGTAGAGTAATTTAAAGGCACCCCAATGTCTGCCTGACCCCTTCCCGGCCCCACTCGACCACTCGGCACTACTCGGCTCCACAAACTGTAGATTCTGTATTAGTAATGTAATTTAAAGGCACCCCAATGTCTGCCTGACCCCTTCCCGGCCCCACTCGGCACTACTTGGCACTACTCGGCACTACTCGGCTCCAGAAACTGTAGATTTTGGTGGTATTTCTGTATTAGTAGAGTAATTTAAAGGCACCCCAATGTCTGCCTGACCCCTTCCCGGCCCCCACTCGGCACCACGCGGCACTACTCGGCACTACTCGGCTCCACAAACTGTAGATTTTGGTGGTATTTCTGTATTAGTAGAGTAATTTAAAGGCACCCCAATGTCTGCCTGACCCCTTCCCGGCCCCACTCGGCACCACTCGGCACTACTCGGCTCCACAAACTGTAGATTTTGGTGGTATTTCTGTATTAGTAGAGTAATTTAAAGGCACCCCAATGTCTGCCTGACCCCTTCCCGGCCCCACTCGGCACTCGGCACTACTCGGCTCCACAAACTGTAGATTTTGGTGGTATTTCTGTATTAGTAGAGTAATTTAAAGGCACCCCAATGTCTGCCTGACCCCTTCCCGGCCCCACTCGGCACCACTCGGCACTACTCGGCTCCACAAACTGTAGATTTTGGTGGTATTTCTGTATTAGTAGAGTAATTTAAAGGCACCCCAATGTCTGCCTGACCCCTTCCCGGCCCCACTCGGCACTACTTGGCACTACTCGGCACTACTCGGCTCCACAAACTGTAGATTTTGGTGGTATTTCTGTATTAGTAGAGTAATTTAAAGGCACCCCAATGTCTGCCTGACCCCTTCCCGGCCCCCACTCGGCACCACGCGGCACTACTCGGCACTACTCGGCTCCACAAACTGTAGATTTTGGTGGTATTTCATTTAAAGGCACCCCAATGTCTGCCTGACCCCTTCCCGGCCCCACTCGGCACCACTCGGCACTACTCGGCTCCACAAACTGTAGATTTTGGTGGTATTTCTGCATTAGTAGAGTAATTAATTTAAAGGCACGCGGCACTACTCGGCTCCAGAAACTGTAGATTTTGGTGGTATTTCTGTATTAGTAGAGTAATTTAAAGGCACCCCAATGTCTGCCTGACCCCTTCCCGGCCCCACTCGGCACCACTCGGCACTACTCGGCTCCACAAACTGTAGATTTTGGTGGTATTTCTGTATTAGTAGAGTAATTTAAAGGCACCCCAATGTCTGCCTGACCCCTTCCCGGCCCCACTCGGCACTACTTGGCACTACTATTTCTGTATTAGTAGAGTACTTTAAAGGCACCCCAATGTCTGCCTGACCCCTTCCCGGCCCCACTCGGCACCACTCGGCACTACTCGGCTCCACAAACTGTAGATTTTGGTCACTCCTCGGCACCAGAGGCCGTCCTCGCTTGCATTATGCTTTGTATTTGAATTTTTTTTTGGCAGCAAACTGTAGATTTTGCTGGTTTTTCTGTATTAGTAGAATAATTTAAAGGCACGACAATGTCTGCCTGCCCCCTTCCCGGCCCCACTCGGCACCACGCGGCACTCCCCGGCACTACTCGGCTCCACAAACTGTAGATTTTGGTGGTATTTCTGTATTAGTAGAGTAATTTAAAGGCACCCCAATGTCTGCGGCACTACTCGGCACTACTCGGCTCCAGAAACTGTAGATTTTGGTGATATTTCTGATTAGTAGAGTAATTTAAAGGCACCCCAATGTCTGCCTGACCCCTTCCCGGCCCCCACTCGGCACCACGCGGCACTACTCGGCACTACTCGGCTCCGGAAACTGTAGATTTTGGTGGTATTTCTGTATTAGTAAAGTAATTTAAAAGCACCCCAATGTCTGCCTGACCCCTTCCCGGCCCCACTCGGCACCACGCGGCACTACTCGGCACTAGTCGGCTCCACAAACTGTAGATTTTAGTGGTATTTCTGTATTAGTAGAGTAATTTAAAGGCACCCCAATGTGGCCTGACCCCTTCCCGGCCCCCACTCGGCACCACGCGGCAATACTCGGCACTACTCGGCTCCACAAACTGTAGATTTTGGTGGTATTTCTGTATTAGTAGAGTAATTTAAAGGCACCCCAATGTCTGCCTGACCCCTTCCCGGCCCCACTCGGCACCACTCGGCACTACTCGGCTCCACAAACTGTAGATTTTGGTGGTATTTCAGTAGAGTAATTTCAAGGCACCCCAATGTCTGCCTGACCCCTTCCCGGCCCCACTCGGCACTACTTGGCACTACTCGGCACTACTCGGCTCCACAAACTGTAGATTTTGGTGGTATTTCTGTATTAGTAGAGTAATTTAAAGGCACCCCAATGTCTGCCTGACCACTCCCGGCCCCACTCGGCACCACTCGGCACTACTCGGCACTACTCGGCTCCACAAACTGTAGATTTTGGTCACTCCTCGGCACCAGAGGCTGTCCTCGCTTGCATTATGTTTTGTATTTGAATCTTTTTTTGGCAGTGGTAGTAGATTCATTTGAAGGCAATCCAATGTCTGCCCCACTCGTTTTCGGCACTGGTATTTCAGTGGTACTCCAGTATTTGAAGGCACCCCACGTCTGCCTGTTTTCTTCCCGGCACTACTCGGCCCTAGTCGGCCCTATGCGGCAGTCTTCGGTACGACCGGCTGCTCGGTTGCTTGTTCCTTTGTATGTTGGTGGTACTGCCCTGGTAGTAGAGTGATTTCAAGGCACCCCAATGTCTGCCCGACTTTTTCCGGCACTACTATTGTGACGGCCCCACGCGGCCTCACGCAACCCGCCGCTATTCAGTGGGACTGCCCTCAGCTGTGTCTGGGTTGGTTGCCAGCTACATGTTCGCGGTGTCCATCGCTGCTCGAAATTACCGACATCGCTGTCTGGCTCGTTTGCCCTTGCGTTTTTGTTGTCTCGCGCGTTTCAAGACTACACCCTTTGCAACGTGCCTGCTGGGTGGTCGCCCCTGTGCTCGACCATTAACATTCACGGCGGCGGTCTTGGCGAGAACTTTGCCATCTGTAACTGGGAACCGGTGCGGACATCCTTGCTTGCGGCCATCGACGTGTCCATTTGTGATGCTGGACTTGATCCTTTTCCGACAGTGTGGACACGTGTACGTGTGCCGCTCAGCTGCACTTGGAATGACTTTACCATTTTTCACTGTGGCGCTAAACCCTATAGACTCTAAACTCTAATGCGCCCCGCAGTTCCTTCCTAGAGGCCGTACTTTCCGCGAAAGGCTTTCCGCAATCTCTGCTTTCTATGACGTTTAGAGTTTAGGGTTTAAGGTTTGGGTTTAGGGTTTACGGTTTAGGGTTCAGGGCTTAGCGTTTAGGGTTTAGGATCTAGGGTTTAGGGTTTAGGGTTTAGGGTTTAGGTTTTGGGTTTAGGGTTTAGGGTTTAAGGTTTAGACCTCTTTCAGGACTCCAAACTCTACCCCGCAAAACCTGAAGCCTACACCCGCATATAACCCTTGAAGAAACCCTCGAAAAGGAGAGATTATGATACCCTTAACGTTCAACCCTGACACCCCATAGAACGCTTAAAGGAGACCTAAACCCTAAATTCAGATAATGCCCTTTCAAAGGAACCCAAAACCCTGAACCCCGAATCCAAATAGCACCCCTCCAGTCGAACATAAAACTCTGAACCCTGAATCCTAATAGTACCCCTTTAAACAAACCCCTTACCCTGAACCGTAGATCCTAGTGGTACCCCTTTAACGGAACCCTCGACAGAAACCCCACAAAAGAGCGTCCTAAAAAACGAGTTTAACCCGTCCTAACGGACGACTTTAACCCGTCCTAACGGACGAGTTAACCCGTCCTAACGGACGAGTTTTAACCCGTCCTAACGGACGAGTTTGAGCCCGTCCTAACGGACGAGTTTTTCCTAATCTTACCTGAATCTGAAATCTGAAAAAAACCCTGGGCAAGCCCATCCGGGCGAGCCCTCTCAACCCTGAGCAAGCCCATCCAAGCGAGCCCCGAAAATAACCCTGGGCAAGCCCATCCAGGCGAGCCCTCAAAATCCTGGGCAAGCCCCTCCAGGCGAGCCCGAATCCCCCCAAACCAACCTGAACAAGCCCATCCCCCCCGAGCAAGCTGACCCACTGGGCTTCCCGGCCAAGGACCAGCCGAATGAAGCTCGCCGCCACATGACATGGGATGATTTAAGGAAGTAGCCGTCAGTAGCAGCAGCAGCAGCAGGGGGAGTAGTGGCGGGTTATGCAGTAGTCCTCGGTCCTAGTAGCAGCAGTACTAGTAGCAGTAGTCGTCTAAGTAATCGTGACAGTGGCAGAGGTCACTACGCTCCCGTGCACGGGATCTTGCGGGACAGAAGGGTCGGCGGCACTGGCGGTAGCCATTAAATATATATATATATATATATATATATATATATATATATGTACATAAGTACATACTAATATGTGTAGATATGTGTGCAAAAAATCAATTGTACAACTTGACAATATGTCTGTAATATAAAGTTCACAACTCTGGTCCACTCTGGTGCGTTTTCTGGGCGTACAGTAGGGTCTCGGCTGAGAGCTCAAGCTCAGGAGTTTTTCGGGTATCTTGAAGACTTCGAGTGTTGAGGTGGGGGATCTTCTAGTGGGTCAGGTAAGCGATATCAACCACCGATGGCGTCATGACGGGCAGTACACCGAAACCTGGCCCCGGAGACCCCCTACCCCTGAAATTCAAGAGTTCGGCACAGGATCACAGCAGCCCCGACTGCTTACGCCTCTACCCCCTCAAACCTGAGACCAACACCCTAATCTCAAACTCACAACTCATCCACGCGTACCATCCCGATCGTCCTCACTCCGAGGTCGTTGGCTTCCCCCTGCAGCTGGCCCTCGTGTCAAAGCTTGGTTCTTGAGTTCTTTGTCAAAGGCGCCGGTTCAGAGTTTCGCGGGCGTTGGGGTTAAGGGTGTAGAGTTTGGGGTGTCGGGTTTCTGTCTTAGAAGGGCTGCGAGGAAAACCAGCCACAACATCTATCTGCTTAGCGGTGGGGTCAGGGTCGAGGTGCCTTGGAAGCCTTCGGCTGGGCAGTCGGAGTCCGATCCCGTTGTAGCCCGCATGTTGCATCGTTGCGCCCAATGAGGGGGACCCTAAACCCTGGACCGAATCTTCGCCAGGGACTCGGGGAACTCTTGGATTCATTGGGCTTCCGGTGGGGGGCCCGGGCTGCAAAGTAGGGCTAGACTCAGGTGAGCCGGTCCTTCAGCATCCGGATCTCCTTCTTCGCCGCCTCGCATCTGGTATCTTTTCGTTATCATGACGCCCTCGGGCACTTCTCCATGACATTGTTTGTCATCATGAAAGAAAGAAACCGCGTCGCAGCAGCATCATTCATTAACTCTATCATACTACTACCATAAACAGTATCAGCAATATGATTTCACCATGGTATCACACTATCGTAACATCCGATCAAGGACCACGACATCACCAACAATAGCATCAACATCTTCACCGCACTGAAACATGACATAACTGCATCATGCCAGCGCCCTACCGACATCTATCATGCGTGGTACCTTGTCAGGATCATCATCTTCTTCCTCTTGACTATCGCCATCACCGTCATCATCTTTAATAATGCTAGCACTCCATCGAAAACGAGCGAGGTCCAAAGCGCATCCCTGGCGTAACCATTCGCGCCCGACCCGCCGTGTCCTTCTCATGCCCCGACCGTCCGCCGTCTAACATATCCCAAACTTGTGCCGGTGAATCCATCCAGAAAAGCATACGGTACAAACACCTTTGCAAGCAAGCAACAAAAAGTGAACTAATCAAGTGGCCTCCGACACCGTGGCAGTCACGAAGACCCACTGAAGGTCCGCCGGCAACCTCGTCAGACGGCCCTGTGCAAATCCCGAAACCCGGGCCCAAATGTAGCCAGACGACGCAGCCTGTGGCGGCTTGATTTCCGAAACCCACTACCACTCGCTGTCTCTATAGGCCCGGCTCCGCTTTCAGGTCGAACATCGGGTTCGGCGAGTCCTCCCCAACAAGCGTGTCCACCTGCGGCTTAAAGGGTGTCTTGTCAAGGAGGTTGGTTGAGTATGTGGGCGTCTTGGGGACTTAGGGTGTGGCTGCGTTTCTGCACCTGCAGTTGCAGCGCAGTCTCATGCCAGGCTGATGCGCCTTTTGAGACGTAGACATCCCAAGCCAGAGCCTCGTCGTCGGCATCACCATCACCATCACCATCACCATCACCATCACCATCACCACCACCATCATCGTCATCCTCGTCATCATCTTCCTGACATCATGCAATATCATCATCGCTACAGTGATGTTAATGATACTGATGATCATGAGGAAAACTATGCTGATCATCTTGATCATCATCAGCGTCATCGACATCATCAGAATCCCGCGTGCTCCATGTGCATCCTCGTCATTGTCATTCATTGTCTAGACATGAAAGAAAAAGCCTTGAAGACGTCAACCGTTATCTCGACATACGAGCCTGAAAGTCACCTGCAGCATGCAGCTGTCTGGCACGATATCGCAAGAAACTCGCATGCCAAAGAAGAAGCCAACTTGCAAGCCAACTTGCAACCTGGAGCCCTCCCTTCCTGGAACATTCCCAGTTGCCAAGTTGCCAGGACCACTCATGTATGTATGTCTGCAGGTGTATGAATGTGTTTGTATGTGTACGCATGTATGTATGTATGTATGTACGTATGTATGTATGCATGTATGAATGCATGAGTCCGCGCCTCGTCAATGACCAAGGCCTTTACATGTTGCCAGGTATCCTTCTGCACGACGTAGTCCTGAGGCTTTTAGATTTTGGGGTTTGCGGCTTTGGGTTTACGGCCTGCGTCTATGTAGGGGTTCTGCGCTGCTTTTGTGCGTGAGGTTCAGTGCTGAATTTGCGAATAAGTTCTCGGCTCGGAGACCTGCTTACATGTGCCCTCTAGGTTCTAGATGTAGCAAGCCTTTTGCTCCTCAACGCAATGAACACAAGTTGCACAGCCTCAGACCCAAACAATTTCTGTCGACGAGTTTATTGAAATTCCAAATTCAAATGTCATCGCTTGAGGTTTTGGCCGTCCAGCGGCTCTGGTAAGTCCGCAAACATGCGACTGAACGTGTAGGGTTTACGACTGAGACACATCGGAGTCGCACCACCACAGACTTAGGGCCACCTCGGACCTAGCGCGGAAGCCCTCAAGACTAAGGAGCCTGCAAGAGATGGCCTAGATCATCGGGGAGCTTTGATCCTCCGAAGGAACCTTTCACCTCCCCTACAGTAAACCGTAAACCCATAATAGTTGGAAACCGGATTAAGGCCAAGTAGTGCTGGGATTACCTATACATTACTCTCAAGGATTGAGGCTATGGAGTTTCCAACTTTTTGGCTTCTACTGTAAGACTGTATCACAGTGTATCGACAACCCCGACCGCCTCCTCCATGAAGAACTTGAGTCGACCAGGAGTGGCCTTGCCATATTCTATGTCGCAAGGAGAGCCGAAGCATTTCCAGTGCATGTGGGGTTTAGGGGTTCGGGATTTAGGGAGTCTGGCGTTGAGGGGTTTAGGATACTTAAGCCTAAGCGCCTAGAGGGATTGAAAGAGAGGTCTGGTCATTAATGTTCTCTTGTGACAGCTTTGGGGCAGTGCCAGAAGTTCACATGCCGCAATCGCTACTGTAGGGGCCTTAGGGTTTGGGGGGCCCACTGTTGTCTAATTGTAATAAGCATCCCCCGAAATAGTACCAGTAATTATTAAGACCCCTATGGTACATCTCAAACCTTAACATCCAAGCGCAAGCACAAAGCAACCCCAACTCTGATCGCCGAGCCAGAAGTACTTAAGCTACTTACGCCCCAAGCTTCAAAACCTGAACACGATTCCCCAAACCAGACACCATAAACCCTAAAGAAGTTGCAAAACCTCTTCGACTAAGGCCCATGCCACAACGACCTCCGAGCCCTGTTGCAGGCGCCACCGCTGCTGCCTTTCTTCGACACTTCTTGACAAAGGCCGAAAGCAGATCACAAGCGAGATCATACACCAGCGACAAGTAAGTGAACAGCAGCAGCAGCATCATGCACTAGCAGCAGCAGCAGCACCACCACCACCACCACGCCCAACGCCACCACCAACAACAGAAGCCGCCGTCAACCAAACAGATTAGTAAAACTAGCAGGAGTAGCACTGAGAATCCTGGGAATAGCAAGTTTGCCATAAACGGGAGAACACCACCAGCTAATGATGGCTTTCACAACCCCATCCTGATGCCTAGTCCATGTCCTCATCTTCATCGTCAACAACCACCTCGCCGTCGTCATCCGCCCATCATCATAACCATCATCCCCACCCCCCCTGCTATCATCGTCGGCATCATCATCGCCGAGGCCAGTAGCAACTCAAACAACATAAGACAAGCTACCACAATATCTGTTGCTCTTTGATACGGACACGTGCGACACTCGATCACCCAAAACCGGCAGCTGCAACCGCACCAACCGAAATCCCGATAGAGGAGATGTCCGAGACGCTTCGCATTCGCTCCACCACCGCCGACCACTGTGGCCCTGAAACAGACAACGGTTTGGGGGGTGCTACTGCTATAAAGCTAATAAAGGGGCCTTAATAATTACAATAAGGCTTGTGGTACAATACACTACAATTAAAACAAGGAACCCCCAAATAGTATTGGTAGTTATTAAGGCCCCTACATTATAGATCGCCCCCCACACTTGGAGTCGCAGGGCTCTTCGGGTTCTCAGAGTCCGGAATCTGGCGTCCAAGAGCCCAAGGCCATGCTAAGCCTTCAAAACCGAAGGCGAAGCATTGCTGCCTGACCTACGGCGACTGACGGCCCGGGCTTGAAACCTCTATAGGCTATAATCAGAATAGTAGTCATACTACATATACTAAGAATCCAAATAAGTATCATTACGAGTTATAACAATAATAGATGCTTTTGCTTATTTTCACAATGATACTAACTAGGAGTTCTGCCTCCCGGGGGACTTCGGCTCCCAAAACCTTGGAGGAACCCTTGGGCACATGGGACCTCGGGGCTAAGCGCCGGGCACATGGAAGGGGCGGCCACTTCGCGCCGACGCCACCTTTGTTGAGCTGCTTTCTTTTGGAGGCTATTTGCTATTGTATCATCAATTACTGCTAACAGTGTTAGTACTTTTCTTTCGTATCATTATGATTACAGTTACCATCTCATGCTATAGCAAGCGGCTGTCACGCAGAAGATTAGGGGCAGGCATCCAGTGAGTACATTGACGGCAGATACAACCAACTACAAAGCAACTCACTCTCACTCATGAACCATCGATTCTTTAACCTTTCACTCCGTGTCTGGTTTTACCCATTCACCATCAAACTGCCCAGGAGGTGGAGTCAATTCTCGAGCTCTCTAGGCTTGTTTGGTCTGGCACTGGAAAGTTTAAGTTTGACACCATCACGTTCCGCAAGCATTGCCGTCTGTCTCTGGCACTCGTCAAGCCAACTGTCCCTGCATTGGTGTTGCAATTCTCCTTCCCAACGACCCAAGCTTCATACCTGACGTGCGAAAGTGTCGGAGAAGCGACATGCCAGCTGAGGCGGGCCTCTCAAGTCCCAAAAGGAGTTGTTCGTTCCTGTACATGCAAGCACTGCTGGCCTGAGCAAACAGCAGGTAATAAGGGATGGTAGCCGTCGCTGTTGGCGATGGAATCTGTACAGAGCTCTCACGGGTTTCCGGCAAGCTCGAAAACATAACTACAATCAGAAGGAGTGGCTTACTTGCCCTGCTTCATCATCAAGGAGCGCTTCTTCTGGGTCTTCTGCATCTGGGTCTCCTCATCACCGTTGGGCTTCCACAGGCCGCGATGAAGCACCTCCGCAGCGGCGTCGTGGACCTTCTCCCAACCGTGGAAGCGGCCCCGCTGGCTCAGCGTGCCGACGGCGTTCGGGAACGCATGGTGTACCTCAATTTTAGGCGCTTGGACTGCTGCAACCTGACACGGGTTAGCGGGGGGGGAAGGACCTAAAGCCAAAGGACCTTTGGGTTGAGGAGCTCGGTCCGCGGGTGCCCAAAGGACCTTTGGCAAATTGGATTGTTGCAACCTGACACGCCGCAGTGCGCTGGATTTTGCTTGGCATTCAACTCCGACATTCATACACTGTGTGTGTGTGTGGGGCCCTTTGAGCATGCTTTCTGACATAACCGAGCCACGTCGTGGAAGAGCATCTCGTTCCAGCGGTGTTTCCCCCCCAGCACCATGGCCATGACGTTGTGAAGCACAGGCCACGTGCGGCCAGGATCCTGTGCGAGAAACTCGTTCCAAGGTAAGGAATGAGTAAAGTTGGTGATGAACATCCAGGCCGCAGAGTACCCGATGCGAGCGAAGATGGAAACGGTGAACATGAACCGCCAGCCCTCGCTCAGAGGACGTCCCAGAGGGTAGGTGCCGAGCAGCCACACGCAGGCCCACAAGGAGAGCACGAAGGCGTTGTGCTTGATGCGGCGTGGAATCCACTTGCTCCAGAACTCCTTGTTGCACTTGCCACCTGCACCCTCGTCGGGGAAGTGCATCCACCACTCCAAGGCAAACAGAGACCCGGTATCGTTCAGGCCGAAGAAGTGGATCACCGGGATGAACGGGACGGTGAGCAGGTACTTGTACCAGTTCGAGCCCCATGGCCCAGCCCATTGCTGCAGAGCGTAGTGGAACTCCTCGGGGTCCCAGCCGAACTCACCCTGGATCAGCAGGTCAACCGTCGAGGCATGATGCCTGTTGTGCTCCAGGACGAATTCCTCCCATGGAAGAGAAACAAAATCCGCAAAGGGGTGAGTCAAGAAGCGCTGCCACTCGTAAACCGGGAAAGTGGCACCATGCATCACATCGTGATCAATGTAGATGTTCTGGATGGCGATGTACGAGAATGGGAGCCCGAAGCAGAGCGTACAGGTCCACCAGTAGTCCGGGAAGGTAGCCAAAGCTGCACAGTAGCCGATCACCATCAGCACTTGCGTACAGAAAATTGCGGTAAGCACATTCCACCTCTAATGGTTGGGATAGTATTAAACGTAACAATTTCTATTCCTTACATGATTCAAACACCCATGAGAATATGAAAAATGCTTCCCAACTATGACAAAGTGCATATAGATCATCTGCTCCTGCGACAAATGTTTTGGGCACGAACGCAACAGCCTTCTGTGCACTAGCATCCCCTTTATGAACAAGGAACCAACCCAAAGAATGATCAAACGCAGCACCCCGGTCCGGCGTGATCTTGGTGAAGAGGAATGCCAAGTTCTGCGGCATTGGGTCTGGCTTGTTCGGGGTCGGGAAGAGCCGATTGGTCTTCAGGCTCCTGTTCTCATTGTTCTTCTGAACCGAGAGCATCTTGTCGTTGCTCTGGGCAACGCCTGCCGCGTTAGGGTCCCCCTCGCCCGGCAGAGCGTTCTTCAATGCCGCGATTTCATGGTCGTGCAGGTATTTTTTCTTGAGTTCCTCGAGATACTCGTCTGCTCCGTAGAAAATGGAGGCCTTGCTATGGCCGGCCTTGCCCTCCTTACCCAGGAGCGGGGCGCTGGTCGCCATGGCTGCGGCGAAGATGAAAAGGGTCGGGAGGATCTCTGAGAGCCTGTCGGGACCTCGAGCCGCCCCGGGGTGTGAGGCTTGTGACTCGTGGCTCCGAGTTCGGCGGCTTAGGGCGTTTAGGGTTTAAGCCTCTTTTGGGGCTTACGCTTCCTTTGGGGTTCAGGGCCTGCCAAAAAGCACAATATCAAACATTTGAACCACGAAGGCCTGAAGACCCTAAACGTTCCTAAACTCTAACCTTGCTTCTCACACAAAATACGCTGCCAACCTCCGGACCACCAAACCCCAGCCACACAAACAATCTCGGCGGTTTGGCTTCCCCAAACTACAAAAACTTCAAGCTACCGCGATTTTAAAAGCCGTTAGCCCTGCGGCCCAGCTGTTTAAGACCATAATCCAAACGCCTCGGCGGAGAGCCAAAGTCAAAGCCTAAACCTCGAATACTAAATGGGGCTTTCCGGAAATTAGGGGCACCTTATTCTGGGGTCCTTATAATAAGGATCCTACTACTTCGGGTAATATTAGGGTCCCCTATTTTCGGAAACTCCCAAATCTTCTCAATATCCCAACACCGTACCATACGGCAATGGAAACTTGGACTCAGGTTGTGGGGCCCATTCCGAGCCCTACCTTAAACTACCAAACCCTACTTTTTTGAAGGTTTTTATTATTAACCCTAATATGGACCCTACAAAAAGTATGTTTTGGTAAGTTAAGGTAAAGCCGAAGACCGAAATCCTGAAGGACCGGCGGCTCCGAGGCATCGACCCGGGCGACCTCAGCGATCTGCTGAACCAGATCCGACGTGGGCGCCACAACCTCACAGTAGCCGGGCAATTCGTAAGCTATGTGTGCATACACTCATCATACAAGCATGCATGATGCAGATACAGATGCAGGTATAGACTCGAGATAGCAGTATAGAGATAGAGATAGAGGCAGAGGTAGAGGCAGCGGTAGCGGTAGAGATGTCTGCATCCCAAGGTTCAGGTTCACATTTCGAAGCGACGTGTCAATTTAAACCCCCTGGGGTCACACACGATGACGCGCACGCGCCGGTCATCAGGGTCGGTGGGCAGGACGTGGCCTGGCCAGCATCCCATCACGTTCGCATGGATGCGCAAAGAAGCAACTAACCAAAACAAGTTCAAACTGTTTGGCCAAAGGTCCCCATAGGCGGGTGGGCTTTTGCAGTTTATGTTTATGTGGCTTCATGGTGGCGTGGGCGGGAGAATCAAGTTCGTGTTGAATCGCGATAAAAGTGCTGGCAACAGTTGCTCGACGCCTCTGTCAAGCACAAACATCCCATCACCCAACCAACCAAAATACAGAGTGCAAACCTTGGAAGGTAACGGTGCCGCAACTTCCCACAACACACCACGGCCAAGCGGCGCTGGATCAGCGGCAGCAAATATGCCAAGGTCTTGCCGGAGCCTTGCAAATCCCGACCAGGGCTTTGCAGGCCCAAACTCATTCAACCGACAATCCCCAACAAGCTTACGCTTAAGGGTTTAGGTTTTAGGCTTTAGGGTTTACGTTTTGGTTGAGGGGTTTCGGGGTTGTGAAACCCGGGATCCTGGCTGCTGTACCACTGTACCCACGTATGAGAGGGGCTTTTTGCCGGAAGCACCATAAACCCAGGGACAACAAAACTACTTAACTATGAGTAAACCTCAAAGTGCCTAAAATGGTAGGGCTACCACTTCTCAAAACCCAAACCCCAAAACAGGGTTTTGCGGTGCCTTGATGTCCGGACCGAAGACAACCTTCAACCTAGACCCTCTGCCAGCACCCCTGAGCCCTAAGCCTAAACCCGAAAGCCCTAAACCCCTGAACTTTAAACTTTAAACCTCTGAACCCCAAACCCAAACCCGAAAGCCTTAAAACCCTGGGCCCTGGGATCTGGGAGAGGGGCCGGACTGATCTGCGATCACCACATTCCGGCCTCGCAGAGGCGAAGAGGCCACGGACTTTGGGCTTCGGGGCCTTTGGAGCTCGCTACTTTGTCTCCGAGGTTTAAGACTTGCCTTGGGTGCTGGATGTGGCTGCATGGTGGAGCTAGGCATGTTGGGCTGTTTGGGATGTCACGATGTGCTTCTTGCTGTTGACCAGGCCAGATCCTAAGGCTCCCGATCTTCACCACACTAGGGTGTATGGGTTTAGGGGTTTACGGTTTGGGGTTGTAAGGTTTAGGGTGTGGGAGTGTGCAAGCTGTTGCCGACGGTTAAATAAACCAACAAGCCGTCCAATCAGTTGGAAGCGCCCTAGCCCACTTTATTGGGCGACAATGCCGCCAGCCATCCCATTCAACGATTACCCCCGAGGGTCCAGGGTTTAGGCTACTCTAGCCTACATCTTCCCCAAAACAAAGCCAATACAACAGCAAGCTTACATCCGGCTGGAACTCTAGATACAGTAATATCATCCCAACGGTACGCAACACTAAAGCAAGTTTGCGATCTTCTGTCACCAACACATTGCACCGCTCCCCTTTCCGCAGGCCATACAAGAAGTTAGAAGGCTATAACGCCGCTTGGAAAACACTGATCTGTCGGGACTGAAAGGCAACGTGCTTAGTTGTAGTAGGAGTTGTTAGGCTATGGCATCTGGGTGGGGGGATTTGAACAAAAATGCTACATCTGCTACCGCATCCAAGCAAGGGTTCTGCTGCATCCATCCCCTAAACCTTTGAAAGCTGAAATGACCTAAAACTCTAACACCCCAGGGTCAGAACACCGTAGAGCTCTAAAAACCTAGCCCCAAACCGTAAAACCCTAAAACCCTGCAACCCCAAACCCCTGAGCCTTGAAACTAAACCCTGCAAGCCACTCATTGGGGTGCCGGCCATTGGCGACCTCCGGAATGCTCCTTGGAGTGTGGGGTGGCAAACGGGGTAGCAATATCGGCAAGAATAACACTAATACATAGTTATGTTCGTAATGGCAGGAATACTAGCAATGCTGGAGAATAATAGTAACAACACGTATGCTAGTCGTAGAAATACTAACAACAATAACAGCAATAATCAGAAGCATAATATTAATCATGTTTTTAATGGTAAATACCAATCACATCAATGACAATAATCGAGGTAACTGTACAGTGTGCCGGCAAACGACGAGAACGACAAACAGGGGCTCAAGATTGACGCACAATCTTGGGGGGAGAAATGAGCGGTCGCCTTAGTCACCTTGACTACTTGCACCACTTGCTGGGGTAATATTGGAGACTTGAGATCACCGGTCCTCCCGAAGTGGGCAAACGACAAGGACAACGACAATGCTAGTAGTTGTAATGAAATGATGCACGTAAGGTTAAAAACGAATACTGACACATAGCAATAATAATCAGCACGGCGAAAGTAGTTGACATAACCACAATCATCATACCGTCATAATAACCGAAAGGAAAATCAATGAACAAACAAAGCTGAGAATTGTAGTTGCAATCGTCATCGTAATAGCAGTAGCAGTAGCCGCAGCGGTAGCGGTAGCAGTAGCAGTAGCAGTAGCAGTAGCAGTGGCAGTAGCGGTAGCAGTAGCAGTAGTAGCAGTAGTAGCAGCAGCAGCAGGAGTAGTAACAGTAGCAGGAAATAGCAGTAGTAGTAGAAGTAGTAGTACTGGTAGTAGCTGCCAGGCTGCTGAACCTCACCTGCCGCGACTTCGAGACCCAGATTACCCGGAAGACCGCACTCTACCTTGCACAGACCTCAGGAGACCATGAGGTCCGCATAAAGAGGGCCCGGCTTGGCCATCACAAGCTTCACCCCTCACCATAAGAATAAAATGCAACGATAACAGAAAAGAAAGAAGTTTAAAGATGACAACAATCGTAATCTTTGTGATCTTACTAAGGACTAGTAACAACAATTAACATAACCCGCGACGCAACAGAATGCGAGCAGGTTTCTGGTATTGGATTCGCGAAGGCCGGGGCAGCTGCATGCTGCGGGCCTGCGCACAGGAAATGGGGGGACGGGGTTTAGGTTTTCAGGGTTTAGGGGTGCGGCAACACCTGGTGAGGCTTTAACTAGCCCAAAACAAAATGGTCCGAAAACAAACCCCAACTCTGAGGGGAATCCCTGCCAAGCCCCTAAGCTCCGACAAACCTTCCGGAGTGACGGAAGCCCTAGGCCTTACGGCCCCTTTAGATTCGCCACTAAAATCCTAAAACCCTAGCCCCTAAGCCCTGAACCTTTAAACCCTAAACCTTTAAACCCTAAACCTTTAAGCCTTAAACCTTTAAGCCTTAAACCTTTGAGCCCTAAACCTTTGAACCCTAAACCCTGAACCGTAACCCCTAACCCCTAAACCCAAGGACCTAGGCCTCTCAGCCCCGAAGCCGAGTTGAGAGACCCAAAAAGTAGAGGCTCGGGTTTTGGGATTTTTTGATTCTGTAGATTATAGTATGTTTCTGTCTGTGTGTGTATGTATATACTGAAGTTATAGCCAGAAACTGTAAGGAGTACTCGCCTTATTATTGTGGCAGCTATATCGAACCCCCAAAGACATTTAGCTCAACGATGTCCCTGCCAAGCTCCGCACGAGGCTGGTCGTCTCGTCAGTCAAGCCGTCGATCTCGCAGCGATGTGTTATGGTGTGGAGGTTTAGGGGGGCCTTCGGGTTTGAGGACTTTGGGTTGAGAACGGAGTTTTGAGGTTGGACATTTGCAGTATCAGGCTTTGGAAGTTGGCGGCTGCATCCAAGCGCACTTCCCAACCTTTCTACCATAAATGCTTTCACAAAGCCTTCAAGCACAAATTCATCCAAGAAGACCCTCCGCAAGCCCTGATTTCCAAGAACATAACTTTTCTGTCTCAGTTGACAAAGCGTGTAGTTACATCTCTACGTTTGTGTATTATATATATATGTATATATATATATATGTATATATATATATATGTATATATATATATATATATGCATATATGTATATATATATATATATATATATATATATATATATATATGTATATATGTAAAGGTAAATGCTGCATAAGTGCACATAAGCATCTAGGTATACCTGCATTGACTACCATGTAAAGAAGAGGAACCCTAAACCCTAAACCCGTGCGCCTCCTCCCAACTCCTCTGCGAGAAGAACTGGCTCGGAGCCCTCCTCGGCGGAGCCTCCGCCTCACCCTCGGCGGAGTCTTCGGCCTTCGGCGTCGGAGCTAGGAGAGTTGGGATTTTAAGGTTGGGGATCTCGATTTATACAGGTTCTAGAAGGGTCCTATAGGGACGTTGAAAGGGGTTTATATAGGGCTTTCGCGGTAAAGGTGGGCTTATGGTGTTGGGTTTGGAGCGTGGGGCTTACAGAAGCCCCAAACCCTCAAGGATCTTGGAGCAGGTTGAAGGGTTAGGGCCAAGGCTTCCCTGAAACGAAGTACTATTTAAACTTTTCGGGCCAACCAGACGATGTTCCCCGGAGACTTAGAGCCTGCATCTCTGAGATTACATCCGGGACTCTCTGGAACTATCCTGTGGAAAGGCTTCCTGGCAAATGTGACGGTCTACACGAAAAATGCACTTGAGAAATCAACCTTGGCACTCAAGGGCCCATGATCTTCTCAAAGGCTGCTCCCAAGACCGAAACCCTATAGTAATTCCTAGACCCTGCAAGCTCTAATTCCCGAACCGAGTTACTGTCTTAATTGACCGCGAAAGCCGAGGACGTGGAAAGCGTACAATACAGGGGCCTTAATCATTAGAAGAGGGTTTTAGGGGGCATAGTATGCCTAATTATAAGAAGGAACCTCGCAAAAAAGTGTTGGTAATTATGTAGGTTCCTATATTGCAGAACAGCATGGAACAGCCACTTCCCTCAGGCTCTGAAGGAGGACCGGTTAAACCATCCACCCTGCAGAGCAACTTGTGAAAATCCGTATAGGAAACCCTAGAGTTACCCTATTGCAAACCCCTAGAGCAACCCTACAACCCTAGCCAAGATAGTATCTTGTAGCAGCCGACATGTTCGCCTCAGCCTGTCGGTCGTCCCAGTCGGAAGCCTCGAAAAGCAGATCCCCCCACCCCTCACACCCAGGCGGAGTCTCATGCTCTCACTTTGGGTTTGGGGCCTACGGACTAGGACTTGAGGGCTTGGAGGTCAGGTTTTGGCTCCCAAGAATTTTCAAGAACTCTATCAAGCAAGCGAGCTCCAAATCCCATGCTGTGCGACCCGGGACGATTGTCCAAGCAGAGAAGATCTTGTAAACAAGCTTCTTCACTAGAGGGACCACGTGCTCTGCCCGAAAGAGCTGTGACTGCCCCACCGCTGCTACGACGACAACGACGTAGAATGAACATGTTACATATCATATATAATGTGATATATATATATATATATACACATACACACACATGCATACATACATATGTATATATATATATATATACACACATATATAGCCGGATTGCTGAATCGGAAATCAGAAGCACAGCAGGTCTGCCTTCCGAAAGTGCGGGTAGATCGATGGCCACTCCTGCTTCGGCAGGTCCTTGAACAAGTTCCGCCTCACTTGCACGGTCATACTGGACTATACGATATACTGTAGTATACTATAGCGGACTATACTATACTATCTTTATGTACTATACTATCGCCGACGAGCATGTAGCTGTCAAGACGGAGCGATGTTCCAGAACTCAAGCCGCTATGCTCTGCGAAATTGTGGCAACATGCAACGATTGAAGCTTTGTGACACTTGTTGTAAAGCAAAGACTTATAGAATTATTTACAGACTATAACAGTCCCCGTGTTCTATATAACATATTCCAGGACCCTATATACCACCCCCCCCCCTTTGCTCTAGTATACCCTCTGCCCTGGCGATCACCGCTCCTCGATCGAAAGCCTCCGGAAGTCCCCGGACACCCGACTTTCCGAGATAGCGACGAGACCCCCTCTTGGGACTCTTCCCCAGTCCCCAGCAATAATTCGAACAGGGTTTTAGGACGTATATTGTGGTAGGATTACGAGAAGGGTTTGGGTGTATAGTGTATGCATCGAAAGGTTTCGGGATAGACTTGAGCATACGTAGAACCAAGGTAGGATAGCAACAAGCATCCCAAGCTTCTCGCGTCCCTGACCTCTTCCCTACACCCCGAGCCCCTAAACTATCCATGAATTCAAAGACCGCGAAGCGGCCCGGAGTGGACAACTGCCTTGGCTATGATGCATGGGACCAGCATTTCTCTGTGCCCACCGGGCCCCCGCGCTCCAGGAGCTTCAGCTGGGAGGGGTGTTGGGCCTGGTAGCGACCTCGTCGTGGGGTTTCAGGGAGCACCCCACATTTCAGAAAGAATGGGGGGCGATGCAAGGGCCTCAGGAACTGCAGTATTGGTCCTGTTGGTTAAGTATTTCGATGCCTCTGTTGCCCCACAGGCCTCCAGACGTTATTTGCTTCAAAATGGTTCAGGTCTGGTCGGGTGGGAAATTGGGTTTCTCGGGTGTGGTTTTTGGTTGTCCGCGGAATCTAGAGTCAGATATCAAGAGAGCCCCTGCCTTGAAACCCGAAAACAGTTGAGCCGAGCCTTGCGCCGAAGCGCCCGGCAGCTGACAGCCAAAACCAAGCCCCAAGCCGCCACTCACAAAAAACCTCAACCCCGACACCTGCGGACGATGCAAAGCCTTCAACAAACCTGCAAAGTCTTCAACCCACAATCCTGTGATTCTAAATTCTCAAGCCTTAAACCCCTCAGCCTAAACCTCGAAAGGCTCACCACAAGTCCAGGTCCACGGGGACCGCACTTCGGACGGTCGTCATTTGCGACTGCATCAGGACCTTTCTCTAGGCACCCAGAAACAGAAAGACGGCAACAACGTAAGAATCTTAGCCTAGCCTCGGGTTGGAAGCATCTGTCTTTCTGCAGGACTTCGGAAGTTTCGAGGCAGTTGACGAAGAGACAGTTTAGGGTTTGCAGAGGTCGTCCTGCCCTGCTCGTCCAGGCCCACAGTTCGCGCAATGCGGCCACAGCAGTATTTGACGGTATGTTGCAATCGTACTGTAAGCGATTTAATCGTGCAAGGCAAGAAAGAGGATTTCAACCCATGGTCTTTCAGCTTTATTATGCATCAAGGATCACGCCTACCGCTTTAAAAACACCTCTGTCTCGTTGCTCTCCTGTCCCCCCCGCCGAAGCCTCGTCGACGTTCTGGTCCATGAAGCTGGAGTTTTGGCTGAGGTTCGGCATCTCCCGGCTTTCGAGCCTAAGGGTGCAGATCGCTCGAGCGTGAGGTTTGGGGTTTCGTGTTGGAGATTTCCGCGTACGTGTGTACTTCCTTTGGCAGTCGTGGGATTCAAGTTGCTGAACGTTGAATATCAGTTTGGGTGGGGTGTGCCTCTACTCTTTGCAGTTGCGCTGACTGACTGATTTTGCTCAGCGTCCGATCACAGGGATTGTTCCAAAGGTGCTAGAGTGAACGTCTCTGCCAAATCCGCACGGAAGGCTCACAAAAGGCAATCACAACAAGAACACACAGCACTACGCTACTCCCAAAATGAAACGGCCCGAGGTGCATGTCTCCGAAGTCCCGGATGGGCTCGCGGTCGAGGCCTCGCCCAGGGGTCTGGATTTCGAACTTAGGGAAGAGCTCTGAGTGTCCTAAACTAAATTATTAGTTCGGCTCGGGGTTCAGGGTGTTGTCTAGGGTTTAAGGCTTTAGGTCTTAGTTTCGCTTTAGGCAGTTTCGGGCGTTTAGAAACACTTGTAGGTTTATGGTAATGAGGGACTGAGGCTCGGGGTCTGGTGTGTAGGCTTGAAGGTCTTGCACTCGGGACACTTTGAAGGGTTTAGGGTTTCGGGTGTTGGGTTCAGGACTGATGATTCATGGTCTTTGCGCGGGCAGGTCTATCTGAATCTGCGCTCACGGACAGCCCACGAACTTGGACTTTTATAGGGCTTACTTTGCTTAGACCCCAGAAAATATTGTGAATGGCACACCCTTCTGCTGCTGAACTGTGCAAACGACATGAAAGCTAATTATTAATTCTGAAGGTAGCTCCTAAAGAAAACTCGGGTAAAGGTGCTGTGGTTAAGTGTATAAACATGTAAAAACTATAGGCCTTAGGCCAAGGGGCTCTTCATTTCGGACTCCATGCCCTGCAAGGGGATCTCGCCGCGTGCCAGCCTCTTCTTGTACCTAGGCCCGGTTCGATCCGCTATAGTGTTTGAGGCTGCGGTTCTAGTGTGAAAACACAACATTATTCCTCAGGCTTCCTTCGTATAGATTATCTACTATATTGAACATAATACACACCTCAAAACCTCCCTGTTCTGACTCTTGGGGCCCCTGAGTGAGATCGAGCACCGCATCATACAGTCCAAAAAACAACCCTGAACTCGCCAATGCTGCGAAGCTTGCGGCTCACGACTAAGACCACTACTCCGAGACCCCGAAGCCGTAGAAAGCACCTCGGACACCAAAAAGTAGAACCCCAGGCCTCAGGCATGTTGCTTGAAAACCCACCTTTGGGGTCTACTTCAGGTTAAAGGATTTAGGTACGGGGCGAGACGAAGTAGTGATTGGCGGCATGCCATACCATGGCAATGTATGACACCAAATTTGGCGACACTGCGTAGGGGAATAATGTTGGGGGTTGCTGAGGCCCCTCTAGACTCTTCGCCAATCCCAAACCGAGTACAGTATACTCTCTGATTTACCCGTGCAGACTATCTAAACACCAAGCATCCAACTCCGAAATCCTTACAGAACCCTTAAAGGCTTCTGGAGCCCTTAGTAGCAACCTTTCTAGATCCCCGTCGAAGAGCTTTCATAGAACCCCCCAAAATAGCATAGGTCATTATCAAGGCCCCTTTTGTAATGCATCCGAAGAGCCAGGGAGCCTTCCAGGGCTCCTTCAGACCATCCGCCTGGCTGTCTTGTTCCATGATAAGGGCTCCATAAGGGTTCCCTACCGGTTACATAAGGGTTTCAAAGAGGGTTCGATGATGGCTCCGGAAGGGGTGTACATAAAGGCTTTGGGTTGTCTCCGGGGGTGCGAAAAAATTGCGATCGAGTTCCTCAATAGCCCATGCTACTACTGTTTGGATGCAGCACCGTCTTCCCAGGCCTTATCAAACCTTACAAAGGGGCAGCTCTGGACCAAGACAAAGATCTGCCGCCAGCTTCTTGCACCGGCAACCAGCTTCATACAGAAGGCGCTTCATCACATCATGGCGTCACTAGTCAAGGCGTTCCGGATTCAAAGAAGCTGCTGTGTACTTCAGCAGAGGGAACCAAGAACGACAGAACGAATCAAGCAACACTTCAGCAACTGGATCAAACATGTGCACATAGCTCGAGGCTGCACAGAGAATTCTTCCCACCAGCGCGAGCCCCTCGAGAACTTTCATGTACGATGACTTATTCCAGCATCTATCACGGATCTTCACAATCTTCACAACCGTACCTCTTCTCTTCAGGACTTCCATGCACTAATAATCAAACTGCTGACCCAGACCCCATCCAACCCTAGCCCGCCCCCCTGATCAACTACTAGTAACTAGTAACCATCAAATCTGCACAGGCAGGCCCTCTTGCCCCATCCGTCGGGAACCTCCACCTGGGTCATCGGTCTAGCAGGGTGCAGGTTTTAGGGCTATGCGCTTGGCGAAGGACTTGCAGCACCTCGAGGACTTGGTATTGCTGATGTCCACTCGGGAAAAATCATGACCTAGCCTCGCGATATCTATACACCGCAGAAGCCTTGATGGCCCGGTTCTGGCGAGGCTGCGAGACCTTCTTGCAGTATGCAATCATAACAGGTACCGGTACCCTGTGGCCATAAGCAAAGCCCCTTCCAGACCCGCAGAGGGTTGCCCGAAAAGCCCCTGACAGAGCGCCGCTGACGCTCTTGCTCCTGCGAGCACTCGACGAGAATCCGTGTTCTGAAAGTTCGGGAAAAGGCTTTTATATCGATGTCAAGTGCGTGCTTATGCAAGACTTACAGGGCACGGAAGCGATTCGCTGCAGACTCAATTCCGGCATCCATTGTGCAGGTCTACCCAGTGCTTGTCAGAAAGCCGCTCTCGCATCGCACTCTATACAACCCTAAACTCTGTCGAACATCGAGGCCCCGTCAAACGCCAGGCAGTTGTATGTGCAGCTCGCACAACCACCCTACCCATGTGAAACAATATATATATATATATATAGAGATATAGATATAGATATAGATATAGATATGTGTGTACATAAATATGTGTACGTATTATATATGTAGGATGATTTTGGCATTCTCAAACAGCTCACACAACATCCTGCCTGGGGCCAGTCCGGGCGATACCTGAATTCAGAAGCATTGGGAAGGCATTGTGCGAGTGAGGGCTGATTTTTGGACGGAGCCGGATTTGGGTTATATATATATATATTATTATTATTATTGTTATTATTATTATTATTACTATTATTATTGTTATTATTATATATTATTATTAATATAAATAATTGTTATTATTATTTTTATGAATTATTAATATTATGATTATTATTATTATTGTTATTATTGTCATTATTATTATTATTGGTAGTATTACTATTATTACTATCACTGTTATTGTTACTATTATTATTATACAATTTTTATTATTACTATAACTGTTATTAGGGTTATGGGTTTCAACAATTGGGCGTTGAGGATTGTCGGAACCTCACAAAGATTTAGGGCTCTGAAATATGTTCGGGCGTTCGCAGGTGTGGACAGAGCTCACACAAGCCTCCAGATTTTGGAGACAACTTTTGAACTGAGCAATGACTTGCTTCGCCCCACTGAAACGTGGTTGTTCAGTCAGACAGAACCTCAAAAACCTTGTAGAAAAGGTTTTGGCCGAACCTTTTCGCCAAACAGGTGAGGGAGATGTTGCGCAAGTGTACAGCATAAGAAAGGCATAAGGGAGGCCAGGATCGTCAAGCACTATATACTCTGTTGACTCCGAAAGCTCTGAAACCCTAAATCTGAACCGTGAAATCCGCGAGCTAGGGCAGAAGGCATCGGCCTCTTCCGTCGGGAGGGACCACCGCGACCGCGCTGCCGCGAAGGAGGGTACGCCTCACGGCCTTGGCCTTGGCAAAGTGATGCAATCTTGGTATACTATAGTATACTAGAGTATATGAGTATATTATAGCATACTATAGTATATTTTGCTATCGTAGTGTGTGGCCTCGGGCCCGGGACCCTGAACGCCAAGCCCTCATCGAGGGCAGGGTTTAAAGGCAAGGCCTTCGGCCCGCAGGGGTTGGCGATGAGGTCGGGGGCTTCTGTGTAAAGTGAATCATGGAGGGATGGACGGATGGAGGGATGGAGGGAGGGAGGATGGATGGGCTCATCCTTTTCACGGACGCCTTGCCTCCTGCTTTCGGGGAGCGGAACCAGATAGGATCCAACCCGTTTTGGGTTTTCTCCCCGAGAAGAAGCACTGCGGCACTCTCGAACTACTTCGAGGCCTGCAGCTATTCACTATTCCGTGGGAGCTGGGAGCTCAGCACTGCTGCAGCAACACAACCAGTCTACAGTCTACACAAACCTGTTTTGCTCCTTCATGTCCTCACCTCCCCGAAGCTAAACCCTTCCCCCTGGGGCTGAAGTCTGCAAACTGTATGGTGACTACGACGACGACGACTACTACTACTACGACTACCACGTGCACCTGAACCAATCCTTTCTGCCCGTAGAAGCTCATAGCCCGATCCTTGTAACATAGCGGCCCGAATAATCAGCCCAGGGCCTCGTCGAACTTAAAGGAACCCTGAGACCCCAAGAAATTTGCTTTCTAGTTAGACAAGCAGAGAAGCAGAGAAAGCTTCGAACGAAGAATCCTGAGATTACAAGATCTGCTGTCTGCATCCCGTCTGCGTGTTTTGTTGTTGTTTTTTTTGCTGCATCGTGTCAATATTGCCTGCTTGTCAGATTTTACCATAGGAACACATACGGATAAGAGGTGTATCCATCATGTGCCTGTAATATACGAGCAGCAACAACAACAGTGATAACACGGCAAGGTACGACGAATCCTTTGGTTATGTCCATGGTCACCTACAATGTTTATCTATGTGTTTGCATGTTTGCCTTTGGCCAATGCTGGGGCTGCTGCACATGCGTGCACGTGCGGAAATTTGATATTGTATATACATATATGTATATATGTATATATATATATATATAGATATACATATATATATATGTAGAGAGAGAGAGAGAGAGAAAAATATACATATACATGTGTATGTATAGATATATATATATATATATATATATGTATGTAGATATGCATATATATATATATATGTAGATATACACACGTACTACTTTGGTAATGTATACTTTCTACGCGGCCAAAACTTGTGGAAGCAGCCGGTGCATGCACACAATGAACAACTCATGACTTATATGTAGAGCCAGCACAGTCACAGCAGCATACGTAAAAGTCGTGTCGCACGTAACTATATAGCACATATGTACGTATGTGGAAGCACCTCTAAGAACAATCAATATACATATGAACAGATTATTGGACAAATTTGTACATATATGGCTAGAGCTGAGTTTTACATACATGATGCATACATACGATGAACGCATATATCGGGTGTTTACTCATTTATTCACTTCTCAACGTATATGTATATTTATGTGTACAAAATTATGTATATTCTGCATATATACATGCACAACTGGAAGCGTATAAACATTGTTCAATTCCCTATAGGACTGAAGTGTTTGGTGTTTTGCTTTGGTGTTTGTTCTTTAAGTTTTGTTGTTCAGTACCTTGGCGGGGAAGTATTCCTGGAACTGCAAGTTCATGCAAATTGCTCTATTCCTGTTGAGCGGATATGCTTCCTCTTCCAACCCCCACTTTCGGAACATAAATTCCGGCTACATATTGCCAAGAAGGACAGGTGGGTCAATAGGCTTTAGTGGTGGGTGCCAATTAGTACTACAGTCTTCAGGGTCCCACCCAATGCTTCGATACTTCACGGGTTTACATGTGTCGGTGTGGCCTTGCGTGTAGTCAAAGTGAGTACTGGTCGGGCCTAGAAGAACATGAGCTGCAACTCCCAAAGCCGTCGGTGGCGGGCCGAACGCATCGCATCTCAGAGGACCTACACGTTCCAGGTCATTCGCCTGAAGCCGTGGCGATGATGAGATCTTGAAAACGAAGGAGCTTTAACGCGAACTAAAGACATATACATTACACATATCTATAGATTATACAACCGTCACATCCCCACCATAGCGCTGGCGGGAGGGAGATTCGGGCTGCACGAATATTGCAAGTACGACCGCCAACCGCCCAAAGGAGGTGCAGGGGGCCTACATTTGGGATGCATGGGTCATGTGTACGAGCCGTCGACGATCCACATCATCATGTTTTACATATTCAAAGTACTGACTTTGATATCAATCGCCATCCTCATCACCAGCTTCTTCAGTAGCATCGTCCTCATGGTCATCTTCTACAGTGTCAAAAATAGTCTATTACTTCTTGGTAGCATTCTCGAACAAGAGATTCATTCAGCTTCCTTGCAGTGACCGTAGTGTCTGAGCCCCAGCAAGCCCAGATCACCTCAATCCAAACCCCAACCCCGAACCTTCAAACCCGAAACCCCAAATCCAGACTTGAATATTGCAGGGGCCTGAATCGTATAATCTACCCCCAAACCCTCTTCGGATTCTGAAGTCCCATGCATGCCCCCCCCCCCCCTTCACCCCGAGCTCCCGACCTGCCGCCCTTCCGGGGGGGGAAACGCGGCTCGGCCGGACGTCGCCTCGAAGACCATGTTTAGGGCTTCGGGTTTAGGGATTTATGGTTTAGATTAGGGTTTAGAAATTTGGGATTTTCGGGCTTTGGGGCTTCGGGCTTAAACGGTGGGATTATGCTTCAAAAAGGCCTTTAGAAGAGGCTTGTGTGGTTCTACAAGGGTTGCTGGCGCTTTATCAAGTGCAAGTGTGTCTAGAGGGCTGCTTTCGTTTGCTGTATTTTTATGTGTGTGTGTGTGTATATATATATACATACTAATAGCTCATAAGGTGTGGTTTTCTTATCAGGAATTCTGTGAGGTTTCTCTGATGTGTTATGGGGCGTATGAACAGTAGGGGTTCCTGTACTTGCAAAGACGCTGCAATTCAGACTTAGAACCGATGCTACAGTCCAGTTTTTCGTGAAACTCCTCGTACTCAGCAGGGAGACTCATCGACTTACTGACTTACAGTAGGCCTTCCTCTTGTATGGCTTCGGCTGGTTTCCGGGGCTTGGGGTCTTCGAGTGGAGCTCAGCAAAAGCCTCGACAGCTTCAGACTGCAGAGCTTTAGGCATCGCTATGGGTAGACGTCTTTTTGTGTCTTCTTCTCTTTTAGTCTTTGTCGTTCCTTCCTCCCCTCGCCGTAGCTGGCTATGTTTCTTATAAGTTTTCTTATTCTCTTACTTATGGCCTTTTTCCTTGTTTCTTATCGTCTGGGCGCTTGCGGTTATTGTCTTCTTTGTCTGCGCTCGTGCGATGATCAGCTTCCTCACTCCACCACTGGTGGCCATCTTTTATGTCGTTCTTGTTCGATGTTCCTCCCGTGGCCCCCGTTCTGCGTTCCTATCGTACATGCGGATGGGTGTCTTTTGTCTGCATTTTCCCATCGTCCCTTCTGTGCTTCTCTGCAGTTCATCTCCGGCTTGCATCGGCTCCCCTACACACACTCGCTCCTCTCAGCAATTCGCTAAAATTTCATCGCCAACAAAACAGCTGCAGCTGGGACCCCGGGCATGTCTCGCATGTCTCGCTGCCGCCTGCCCCCAGTCTCGCGCTCCGATGCCTGGTCAGGAAATGGTTTACGGCTGAGGGCTTGCGATTTTGGTATTCGGATTCAAGTGTGTCAGGGCATCACAGTTGAAGTACTTAACTTTGTATAGTAGCAGGTGTAATAGTAGCCTGACTAGAAACGGTGACGCTCCTAGTACCTAGTAGATATGGTGCGAGTGCGACAGCCAACAACATCAGTAGCTGTGAAAAGGACCTTACTGGCAATAGCAGAAACGCAAGAAGCAAAAGATGTGACCATGATGTGGAGAAACCCACACCGAAGGATGTCTCAAGCTTCAGTCTTCAGTTCATAACAAGTCATAAAACCCTCAGCCTAAACCCGTCAACCCTAAACCCCTCAAGCCCCCAATACCCCGAAACGCCTGAAGACCCTAAAACCAGACCGTCCCACCTTGTCTCTCGGTGGAACGGTATACGGCCATGGAGAGACATTGGGCACCTGCTCGAAAAGAGACCACCCACAACTCGCGCGGTCCAAAGTTTAGGGCTTAAGGTAAAGGGTATATAAGAGACTGACGAGACGTCTGTCGGGTACTTTAGTAATGCGAAGGAGTACTGGGTTTAGGGTGCAGGGTTTTAGTGCTTTGGAGGGGGCGATGTCGAAACGGCTTCGGCAGTAGCATGCTCTGATTGCAACGGAAAGGTATGCCCTAAAGCCTACAGGCCTGCACCCGAAAAAACCTGCCTGAAACCCAAAAGCTTACCTGTTGGGGCTCCTGTGATTTCCTATAGGAAAGACCCCAGAGTAAGGCTACCCTCACGCCTTACTCAATCGGGCAGTCGGAGAACGCGACCCCGACGCCCAAAGACCTTCCCCAATCCCGAAACAAAACCGTCAAAACCCCAGGCCCAAGCGCCCGAAAAAAACGACATGCCCGAAACGCCCCGCAAAAAAGCCCTGAACTTCCCCAGATCAGAGGCCTGAGGCTGAGGGCGCCAAGGCGGTGCCTTGCGAGGGGATACCAGAAAGATGCCTAGATAAAACGACGGGGATTTGTGAGGTTTTGTGCATGTTGTGCACATAAATACTGAATAGCTAATACATAACTAATACATAGCTCATAAATAATAATACAGAAAAACGTACTCAAAGAATTGCTGGCTTTAATTCATTCATTCACTCATTCATTCACTCATTCATTCATTGGTTTTTAATTCATTCATGCATTCATGCATTCATAGATACACGCATACATGTACTGTGCGGGCCGGGAGAAGTAGGCGAGGGTTTTCAGGTGTTGGACACCAGGGCTTAGAACAGCAGAAAGAGGTCGACTCCTCGAGGTTTCGCAATACAGGAAATCTTCGGGAAGCCTTCGGGAATGAGAGTGCTTCTTCTTGCAGACTCCTACATGACCAGTTCGGGGTCCTAACTTCGGGTTTTCACCGACAGCTTCCTGGGATTCGGTCGATTCCAGGGCTCAGGGATGTTAATGGGGTTTGGGCCAGGTTGGGATTTGGGTGGATCCCACCTGAGATCTGCCTGTGTCGCGCAGAGCACACAAACCTACAAGAAGAGTCATGCCTTCGCAGAACAGGCCCTAGAAACAGGCTCAAGAGAGAGAGAGAGACAGAGAGAGAAGGGGAGACAGAGAGAGAGAGATAGCGCTCGGCCCTCAGGGTTTGAAGTTTGCGCCGGGTTTGTGGTTCATGGTCATCGGCCCCAGCACCGATGGAGCAACTACGAATCAAAATCCTCAAACCACCGAAGCCAAGCCAGCATGCCAAATACCAAGGCCTGGCCCCTATTGTCGCTTGTCGACCTCGAGCCCGTCACCCGATCTCTAAGCCCTGAACTCCGAAATAGTCATGCGCTGTTGGGCCCGTGCGTGTGAATGTGCTGGTCCACCATAGTGGCCTTGAGAATGGGGCGAACGTGCAAAAGCAAGTCTTATTGCAAATGCTGCACAAAACTAGCAGTTGTTTCCAAGGCGGATTAGAAGAATCGTGGGAAGACCACATCCATTCTTTGCTGGCATGTTTCGAAGAGAAGCCATATGGATGAGCAAGATGTTTACTATCCCCTTTCTGATTATGCTTTGGTCTCTCCCAAAACCTTATTCCTGTTATTGAAGTCCCTTTATTACATTGGAGTTTCTTATCCGTGGCAGTGGTTGTGACATACTTGCAATGCTCCTGAAGTCTGACTGGAATTAGTGTAACATGTGCTGCGTACAGTGCCACTATATGCAAAGTATTTGCGGCACATGCTTTCAGGAGGACCCAGGATGTGTATCTATGGGAATAGCATCATGCCAGTAGATCGGGCACTCACTACTAGTTAGTACAATGCATGTGCAAACAGAAATATAATACTGTAGCTGCAAAGGGTTCCAGCATCGCCAGTCAGATGCTACTGTTTGGGTTCCACTGTGAACTTCTTGCAGTGTGGTCTATGCCGACCTTAGAAACACAAGGAACCAAACTACAAATTCTTCATAGTGTTGTAGTAGGAACTACAAGCTGCACTATTACCAAGTATTGAACATTTTCATATAGCCTATCTAAGTAACCCATAGTATGCTTGCACCAGTTACTCATTCCAAACGTTCTAGCATAGTATCACCAAGTATTCAAAACCCTATGGTCCACCTACTGCACATCCCTCATAGCAACTCTTCGAAGCCACTCAAGTATAAATAGTACAGTATACCTTGAACCCTAAACCCTAAACCCTAGGCCCATAATCCCTTACAGTAGGTAGAGGCTCTCCGAGGTTCCAGGCCCAGGAAGGCCACTGGGTTCGCCTCAGATGTGAAGGCTTTGGGTTCAGGCGGTTGGGAGGAAGGTTTGGGGTTTCGGGGCTTGGGGTTTTGGGGGCTTAGGGCCTCGGGTTTGGGGTTCCGGGCTTAGGGTTTGTGGCCTGGGGCTTTTGGGGATTGGGGTTTTGGGAAAACGAAGGAGTACAGGAATGGCAGTACTACTTATTCAGACTGCTAGGAGTTCTGGAAACGCGACTGAGGTGCCACCGGGTGATCGTACCCGGGTCTGAGTGGAGCCATCTGCCGTTGTGGAAGCGCCTCCGTCAGAAGTCGAGAAGGTTCGAGTTCGTGGGTGAGGGTCAAGGCTCATGTTTTCGGGGTGTCGGCGGCTGAAAGAATCCGGCTTCTGTGTTGTGGGGCGGTTCAGGATTTCAACTGTGCCCACTGCCTCTGACTGCTATTGCATGTGCAAGGTTTGTGTGGGAGGGGCGCTGTCACCTCAAACCTCCCATCCCTAATCCGACCTTCAGACGGACCTTCAGAAGTCTCAGAAACCACAAACCTCATAGAGCCCTGAACCCTAAATTCTAAGCTTGGGTCCCTGTTTAGGCTGCTGCAGCCTCTGTGCCACTCCGAAGCCCTCAACCCTAATCAACCCTGAACCCTGAAAAAAGCGAGTATGGAGCATCCCCCGCCTTCTGAACCTTGCTAGGCCTGCTAGGAGGAGGCGCGTCCTTCGGAGCTCAGAGCTTTGGCTTCTAAGGAAGCTTGCGGTTTCGGGTTTGAGGAGGAGTGGGCAGGGGTAGGGGTTAGCGTTCAGGGTTTAGGGATTTAGGGCTCTAGGGTTTAGGGCTCATTTTAAGTATGAAGGCCTGGGGCTGGTTGAGGGTTTGGAGTCAGGACCGGCTTCCTGTGGGGAATCTGTTCCTCAAGTCGGAGCAAGAACTAACATTCTTCAGTTTAGGCCTGGACGGGCCTGGTGAACAAAGACGCAACATGAGATCGCACAAAGAAGTACAAAGACGCGCCCCAGCCAGACAGCCAGAGCCAACCAACCTACCAACCAACCAGGTGACGAAGCAACCATAGCACACATAGGACTCGTGGACCAACACAGGCTATATCAAGCCACGGCAACCGCGACATGCCCCAACCCCGATACGTAGAAGTCTTCAGACACCACAGTTACCTCCAAACCTCGGGTGATCCCATGTGGGAAAGCCTACATCGCCAAACAGCTCCGTAAGGGGACGCAGACCCCCAAGGAGCAACGGGATTGCCCGAACAAGACATATGGGCAGTCAAGGAGGGGAGGCCGGCCTCTGCCAAGCCGAAACTATGGAAACGACAGCTCGGAGCCGGCAGAGTCGAAATGCCACGAGGGAGAAAGAGGACAAGGACAAGAGCTAGACCTCTTTGCCCAAACAACAACTAAAACAGACTTGAAAAACCAAGGACCCTCGGCAACAACTGTGTTATTTACTTTCTCTGACGGATCTCCATACTCCCAACAGACACGCCAAACCCCCCGCCTCCGCCAGCACGCGCTGGTCACCGGGCTGCGGCGCCTCCTTTGGGCGCGCTTTGGGCCGCACGGCCCACCTGAGCAGTGGGGGGTCCCTGCTCGATCCTGTAAGCTTCCCCAAATTCGCTCGCGATTCCTGAATCGAAACTCCCTAATCCTAAACACGCCTGAAACTCGTAGAAAGAACTGAAGCATGCTGCTTCCTAAACCCAAGCCCTAGTGTTGCTTCCGGGCTCTCGGTTCCACAAATCACCAAAACCCTCGAACGACGCAACCCGAGATCAAACCCCAAATTCTGATTCCGAAAAACTACACTTCAAACCACAAATCCCAAACCCTGAACCCTGAACCGCCATCCCAATGCCTCACAGGCTTACACCGAGGCTTTAGTAGGGTTTGAGGTTTCAGGGTCTGGGTTTAGGGCTCAGGATTTGCGGGTTGAAAGTGTCACACTTCCGAATTTCGAGGCTTAAACGGGACAGGGCTTTGAGGTTCAGAGCTTGAACTCTCGACAACTGAATGCCCTCTGCGTGTCACCTGAATCTGACGCCAAATGCACAGCTCCTCTTCAAAAGACCTGCAAACCCTTTAGACGAAACGTGAGACCCTTAGCTGCATGCCCAAAGACTTTGCCCACGAGTTCTGCGGGGCGGCCACTGGGTAAGCCGACCTGCTGGGCGTCTTCTGTATATTCTACAACCATATTCATGATCTTATAAGTTATGTGCTATTGTATATCATACATTATTTACTGCGATTTTCGGATTTGGAGAGTCACTTATGAAGCTTTAGCCTAAGGGTTCATATCACTGCAACCCGAAAGGAGGCCGCTAACTAAACGACTACAAATGATGAACACATATGCAAAAGCCCGGTACATAAGGCATACACCCTGCCTTTGAAAAGACATCTGTCGAACCTCCTGCATTCAAACACTGCAGAAAACCCCCTAGCCTCTGACTCAGAACAACCCAGTTTAGGGCTTTGGGCTAGGGATTAGCTTCGTTTTTTCTTTTCGTCCCTTTTCCGTCTGAGTTTTCGGGTTAGGGTTCTAAAACCCTAAACCGCTCAAGCCCCACTCAGGGAGGGGGGGGAGCCTCTTGGCTCCGATGGCGGGTGCCGCTGCGGCTTCGGCCATCGGCCTGCCGAGACTGCGTGCTTCGATGCAATTACTACATAAAGTATCATATGTCATATATCACGATACTCACATAGTATGTTAGTATTGCGACATATGACCTAGTATCATGCTTATTATTCTTATTATTACTAGTATTATTGTTATTGTTGGGGTCTAGGGTTTTAGGGACCCTTGTAGTAGCAAAAGTGACATAAGTGCGTGTTCTATTTCGCTTCAATTCAACACCTTGGTATTTTGGATGACTTGGAATTCAATGTTAACTCATAGACTTAGAAATTAGTACATTCTGGAACATTAAGATTTTATCCTATAGACCGAGTCTTTCCCGACCGCTCCTATGTCATCCTATTAAAAAAAAGTGAAGTGAGTTATGGCACCCTTTCAGACCCCCTATAGCACCTGTTGTACGATCATAGAGCCCGTAAAGTGGCCTTAAAGTACCCTTGTGGGACCGAACGATACCCTCACTGTACAGATCTCAGGCTACGGCCTGAAGCTGAGGCTCTTGTCTAGGATTCAGCGTTTCAGACGTTACTAGTAAGAGTTAAAGCCTAGGAGGAGGGTCTTAGACTTTAGAAGTTCACGGCTTAGGCTTATGGGGTCCAGGGGGCCTTCTGGTGCGACCGAGAAGCGACAGTTCCGACAAGCAAATGCACCACAGTCGCCGAAAAGAAAAGGACGCAGCACATGACAAATACCACCAACGGATCCTACACTCTAAACCGCTTCATGCCTTGAAAGACTCTCATCGGCGAGCACGATGAGCCGACAGGATCTGACTAACTGACTGAGAGTAGTCTTAGACCCATTATCAACAGCACCCAAGAGCCTGTGCATGGCTGCCTGAACCTCGAAGGCTTGAACACTAGTTTTGAGTGTAATTCACTAATTATGATTATGGAAATTAACTTTCAGTTGTACAGGCTTTTAGCTTCCATACTGCTTGGATTCTGGAGCGAGAGCGCAAGGGGGTGCGATGGCAGGTGACCTGGAGGTCTCGACGTGCAGCGTTTTTCACAGAGAAGAAACAGCGAAGCTGCGGGTGCAACCGAAACGGCAATCTAATGCAGGGGCCTTATACCAATTAAAACAAGTTTTTGGGGCTTCCTTATCATAACTTCAGTTCAATATCCCCCGAAACCCTATTCTGATTATTAAGGCCCCCCACGTTATATCCGTATAATAGCCCTTCTAGCAGCCCTTATAGACCCCTTTATTGGAACCCTATTCTCATCATTAAGGCTGCTCCAAGAAGGAATGAGCCTCTTTCGCGTCGAAGCTCCTATGGGCGGCCTGCGATGGAAGCTTTGCGGATTCATGAGCCAGCCTCATGTACAGTACTGTAAGGGCCACTATAAGGATATAGCGTAGGGCCCTTGACAATTAGACTAGGGTTCCCTTAAAGGGGTCTATAAGGAAGCCAGCCTGGTGTACAGTAGAAGCCCAAAAGTTGGAAGCCCATTAGCCTCGAACCTTAAGGCCATTTTTAGGGAATCCCAGCACTGTTTGGCCTTCATCCGATTTCCAACTTTGTGGGGTATACTGTAGGGGTCTATCAAGGCTACTGTAAGGGCCACTATAAGGATATAGCGTAGGGCCCTTGGTAAGCTGCAGTGCAGGCCCCAGTTAGAGAATAAACTTCGGTGGAGAGGTGGCGATCCATGCCACACCTTGGTTTTTGTTGTTTATATTTTTCTTTTAGTATTACATACATACATACATACATACATACATACATATATGGATATATATATATATATGTATGGATGGTTGTCAAAATTACGGTCCCCTTTTGGGCACCTAAATCATAGGTGCCCAATTATGATAGGGACCCAAAAAGGGACCCTAAGTTTGACAACCACCCATATGACGTATATAACATAGTAGGGTGTGGCCCGGGTTAAGCCTTCGCTAGCTAGACACTCCTGTGCCCGAACATCTCTTCTGCTGACCCGGAGCGTGAAGGAAGACTTGCTGGAACGAGTCATACGGGAACAGGTGATTTCTGCATTCGAAAAACTGAGATTCGTACTATATAAGATATGGCGACGTATAGATTTGGGTCTGGCATCAAGGCCGTCTACGAGGCTCCTCGAAGCTGGTGAACCACCTCAACCCCGAAGCTTCCGAACTTACTACAGAAGCCTGAAGCGCCAGATAGGGTCTTGTTCCGGCCAAACGATTGAGGCCTCCATCATTAACATAGAGCCTCTTACGGTCAACCCTCCAAGCGTCAATGCCAGATCCCATTCCCCAAAGCTCCAACGCAAGCCTGTTGCGTGGTGGCACCGTTACCGGCGCAGTCCTCTGCTTCAAGGCTTGCGGATTGAAAAGCTCAGTTGAAGAGCACCAGGCCCTCAACATTCCTGAACCCTAACCCCCAAACCCAACCGTTCAGGCACAAGACAGAAAAATCGTAGTCTTCCAGAGTTCCCAAGGCCTTCTTGTGCCTGTGTCCGCTCAGCTTGAAATTGTGGAAGATGTGGAGTTTAGGTACATTATGCGACCACCCCATGAAGACTGTAACAGTCATCTTGGTTTCAAGCATTCCAGCGTATATCTCATACTTCGATCCTGATGTTTTGCTTCTACAACATGGCCGTAAGTAAGCCATGAAATCACGAGAAGCGAGGACGAAAATCTCAAAATTTAAGTCTCCAACTCGCTCAAAACTCCGCGGAACCATCCCAAAACAGACCTATCAAGGTAAAACACTTCCCTCGACCAAAGACCTGCTCCTGCCCACGGAGCCCCGTCCTGCTCAGAAGCGGCGTGGCAGCCTTTGCTTCCGCCCTGGTCAGGCTGTGAGGCTTCTGAGGTCTTCTGGGTTCTCGTTCAGGGATTGAATTTAAGTTACCAGAATAAGGATCTATAGAAATTTCTGTAATTACTACAGACCCCTGGTCTAGTAATAGCTATCAGCTATAGAGCCCCAAAATGCTAACTTAAGCTAAACCCCTTAACAAGAGCCCCAGTCTTGGGATTTAGGCAGCAAGCTCCGCTTGGTCAGATGTCCAGATGTTGGACTAAGGTCTAGGGAAGTTACAATCTTCGATAATCCTGAAACCCACAGACACTTGTGCAGACTTTCTGCTGTCCCCTTACCCTAAGATCGCCATTACACTACACCGTTAAAGCCTCCAAGCCTTGAAGCACGAAACCCCAAAACTCCCAAGACCCTTGTATTCCTGAACCCTCAAAGCCCTAATAACCGTTGCATGAACCCAAAAGCCCAAACGCCCTGACTCTGCCTCTCGGAAGAGGCCGCAGGAATCTCCGAAGACTCAGCCGGATCCGTCCTTAGGCACTCCCGAGCCTCCTAGAAGACTAAGCCGGGTTTGGGAGTTTCGGGCTTGGGGTTTAGGGGTGTTTGGGGTTTAGGGCTTAGGGTAAGAAGTACAAAGATTAAATTTAGGGCTTAGGGTAAGAAGTATAAAGACTAGGATTTGGGCTTGGCGCTTCGGGTTTCGGGATTAGGGACCAGGGTATTGGAAAGAGCGCGAAGAATCGGCTGATGCCGAACACTTACATGCAGTCCGGTAAAGGGATTGTGGGCGTTGTATGTGCACTGTTTCAGGCTTTAGGGTTGCAGCGGATTCAGGCAAGGCAGCTACTGCATCAACTTCAGCACGATGCGAAGAGGTCATGAAGAGAAGCTGTCGATCTGTGCAGTCACACGGGTGTGCACCGAAGTCTCCGAGCCATCAACAAACACCCTGCAATATAGGGACCTCAATAACTACCTATACTGTTATATTTATAGGATTGTGGACCTTCAAAACCCTACTCTAATTATTACAGCCCGTATAGTAGCACTTCTCATTTATGTGCGCGCCCTTCGGTGATTCATGCAAGGCAACTCTCAAAGCGAGCCAGGCGGCGGTGTCCGGTTCTTTGCCATCCTTGGTTATGCAACATCTTGGTGATACATGCAGTAGCGAAGAGATAATATAGGGGCCTTAATGGTTAGAATAGGGCTTGGGGATTATAATATACTATACCCATAATGAGGAACCCATTGGTAATTATTTAGGCCCCTATAGTAGGAAGACACACAGAGAGCGCGAATGATGTGGGGAAGGAGGCCGCGGAGCGAAACGGAAGTACTATACTGGATCACATTCTACTATGAGCCTCCTTCCTCGGAGGAGAATTTCAAGAGCTCTGGGCCTCAGATGCTGAAGAAGGCCAAGGATTCAACCAGACCCTCTAAACTCCTTCCTATCAAACGAATGCAAAACCCTCCAAAGCCTCAGCAACAAGCCCCTTGTCAAAGCAAAACCTGGGCCCTACACCTGGGTAGTTGTCAGAATTAGGGTCCATTTTGGGGCACCCTACATATTAGGTGCATATTAGCTGCTGTATTATATTAGGGACCCAAAAAACTGACCCTAATTTTGACAACCACCCAGCTTGTGCCTAGGTGCGGTCTGGCTTTGGACCGAAGAGTGGATTTCGGAGGACCGGCAGCGAGCCGCCGGGCGAAGAAGTCCTGCGCCCGGGGCGGAGCCGATAGGGGTTTAGGGGTTCAGGGTTTAATGGTTTTCGGTTTAGGTGTGAGGGGTGGTGGGTTCCGCTGTTCTTTCAAGAATTTAGGGCTTCCGTTTTGAGGGCTGGCAGGCAGGGTCTGCTGCTTACAGCCTGGTACGGGAACCTTCCTTATGAGGAAGGGGCCGGAGACCCCCGGCGATTACAAGCGGAACCCCAATCTCCGAACATCTCTGTTCCCAAACCCGAAACTCTGACTCCAAGCCCCACCGCGGGGTTGGCGCCCGCGCGCAGTGCTTTTGCAGCACCTTCTGAAGACGGACACGGAGGGTTTCAGGGCTTAGTAGGGAAAGCTTGGGGTTCAGGGTGTAGGGGCTTGTTTAGTTAATTTTTTGTTTAGGGTTTAGGGTTTGGGCCGGTTTAGGCTCGGGGCTTGTAGTGCTGAACGTTGAGGAAAACCTCCTCTTCGAGCTGTTCCTACATCAAATCCTGTGAAGATGGGACAAAAGCAAAATTAATGGTTGGGGGGTGTGCTCTAGACTCCAGCCATAAGATACAAGCATCCAAGGGCCTACAGGCTTGAAGCCACCACGCCACCCACAACCCGAAGCCCCAAAGCCCAAAGCATGAATCTTTGAGACCTAACTACTGAATTTCCCAACCTCCAGGACCACGAAGAATCATCGAGGCATTTGGGTAGGTCGTAGCATCTTCACACTTCACACTTGCAATTACTAGGGCTCGCTGTCACTACTCCGATTCCCCCTCCTACTCATCCTACTCCGACTCCGACTCCTTCTCCTGCTCCTACTTTCGCGATCACTACGACCACCACTGCCACCACGACAGAAGAGCACTACCAGGACTACTACTACCATCACCAGCACCACCGCCGCCACCACCACGACTGCTGCTACTTCTACTACTCCTACTACTACTACTGCTGCTACTACTACTACTACTACTACTACTACTACTACTACTACTACTACTACTACTAGCCACCCCCCCCCCTCCCAACTACACTTGTTCCATCCGGGCTGGGCAGCGGTAGCTGCTAGGCGCCTTAACTGCGATAGTTGCAGAAGATGCACGGGGTCAGGCTCCTTATCTGTGACAGCTGCAGAAGTTGCAGAGGCTCAGTTTCCTTAACTGTCACAGCCGGTGAAGTTGCAGGGGCTCAGGCCCCAAAACTGCCACAGCAGCTGGAGTTGCAAGCTCGACGGGGAAGAAACTGATAAACCCCAGGTGGTCGGAAAGTACGAAAATGCTATAAATACCGTGCAAAACCCAGGTGCTGCCAACAAGGGTTTAACGTTTCTAAAACCTGAAGCGCAACATCTTCTGAACATCAAAAACAAAGATGCCAGCTGTATTTGGGACGGGCTCGGCAACACCCTTACCGCCCAACCTCTGCGTAGGAGGGTTTGTTTTTGAAGTGGTGTGTGTGGTGTGTGCGCGCTTGAGTGTGTAAATATTGTTCAGGGTGTCCGCAAAACAGTGTCGTGATCATCCCCGAAGAAGCTTTCCCCCACCCAATTTCGAGTTTTTTTGCAAACAGTTCCAAAGAGCAAAGTTTAATACGCATAGTCGAGAAGTAGGGGCTCAGAATATGTAACAAAGTCTGACGTCACGAAAGTACCGTAAATACCGAATTGAACGGCTCTTGTGGTGATACTGCTGGGTGTGTTCGCGTAACACTGTCGTCATCATCCCCCCCACCCCCCCACCCACCCCCAGAAGCAAGTCCAAAATCAAGAGCCCGAGTTTGCAAACTCGACAAGTCGATTTTTGGGCCTCCTAGGATGATCGCACATGACGAAAGTGCCGTAAATACCGAGTAGAATTGATGTTGTCTTAACATGGTTGAGAGCAAGTGTAGTTGGTAGGGGGGGTTGCCTACTACTACTACTACTACTACTACTACGACGACTACTACGACTACTACCACTACCACTTTACAACCACCACCACTACTAGACCACCACCACCACCGCCGCCGCCGCCACCACCACCACCACCACCACCACCACCACCACCACCACCACCACCACCACCACCACCACCACCACCACCACCACCACCACCACCACCACCACCACCACCACCACCACCACCACCACCACCACCACCACCACCACCCCCGCCACCACCACTACCACGACTTCTGCTAGCACTACTCCTACTCCTTGTCCTGCTACCACTACTGCTGCTACTACTAGTCCTACTCGCACTCCCACTCCCACTGCTGCCAAATTGCATTGGCAGCGGCTTAGAAGATGCCACCACTTGTCCCGACTCCTCACTCCACGTGCCACGTTGACGCCAGTAATGGACACGGCCCTGGCAATTCGAGCTTTGGAACTTTGGCGCTTAGATCTGGCACTTGATGCTTGAGGGCTTGAGGGTCTTCACGCTTGTATGTTCCGAGTTCCCGCTGCAGTCATGTGCCGACATATCGGTTTGAGAAAGCTGTGCCCGGGGGGTGTTGAGAGTCCGAGGCAGAGCCATGATTGTTCAAGCTTTCTGGTTTCAGAGTTTCTGCAGGCAATGTCCGTGGCACAAACGTTCCGCTCTCCCATCAGCAATCGTGGTCGTGGTTCAAAGATCGAAACCGAGCCTCCCGCGGTGTATCAGCATGCATATATGTGTATGTATGTATGTATGTATGTTTGTATTATGTAGGTATACAGGTATGCATGTATAGATAGACAGACAGGGAGAGAGAGAGAGAGAGAGAGAGAGAGAGAGAGAGAGAGAGAGCTTGAGTGACTGCGTGATTTAGTGATATATATATATATATACACACATATATATATATATAGATATATACATATATAGATGTAAAGATAGGTACATAGCTAGCTCGCTTGCGGGCTGGCGGGGTGGCCAGCCGGCTAGCCAAAAAGATAGAGATGGAGAGATAGAGAGCGAGACAGAGGGAGAAAGCAAGCCAGCCAGCTCGCTGGCTGGCTGGATGGAAGGAGAGAGGGAGGGAGACAGAGAAAGAGAGATACCCTGTACATCCACAAACGCCCTCCCTAAAAGAACCGAGCCGCCAACCCTTCGTCATACGATGGCCTAAACTAGCTGATATGCGCAGTGTTACCTAGACTAGCAGCAATTACTACTATAGTGATGACCAAGGCAAGAATACTGACAAGAAAAAGACTGACAGTGGTAACTGTACCGATAATTGCAATACTAAACCGCTAACTAAACCGTCCTAAGCCCTAAACCAGAAACCCTGAACCCCAGAACATGTGCATTAATAGTTCGAATAGGATATTGGGGCCCATTATATCACTACATTTATAATGAATCCATAAACCCCTAAACCTAAACCTCCAGACCCTGAACCCCTAAACCCTAAACTCAGCCGGACCTGGCTGCAGGGTCCTCGAGGAAGAAGACGGCCGGGTCATCCGGGCGCCCGTTCAGCGCCCGACAGTCCGGCATCAGGCGGATGCCCATGGGCCCTTCCGTGTCGCATCATATAGTGGGTTTACGGTTTAGGGTATAATGTTCCATGATATACTATAGTATAGTATATTATTGCATAGTGTACTACAGTATACTATAGTATGCTATAACCTATCGATGTATTTGCTTGCATTGGGCGCTTGTTTGTTCGTACTTCTGTCTACACCTACCCATAGGTATACGTTTACTTGTAGACATATGCTTAAACTGCTTATCTATCCGTCTGTTTGTTTGCCGGCATTTCTGCAATTGAAGTTGAAACCTTAGGTCCCAGTGCAGGGCGTGTGCTCAGGTGCCCAGAAATAAAGAGGGTTTATACCCACTAAAATACATATATACTACAAATATACCATAATATACTATCATATACCACAATATACTATCAGATACCATAAAATACAAGAATATGCTAGAATATACTTTGGCTCTAGTCTCTGTCCCATCTGCTACTGCCCAATCCGGCTCCAGGCGCCCGCCTGTGACGAAGACGATAACCCTCCAAAACGCTAGATATCCCTCATGATAAATGATGATAACAAAACCAAAAGTAATTAAAATAAGTGTTGGGGATTTCGAGCCAATCCCGAATCCAAAGCACGCAAAACAAAACAAAAACAACTTCAGAACGGGGCCTGACACAGGGTTTCGGACTCAAGATGTAGGGGTGTGGGGCTCAGGACGCGGGATTTTGGTGTTGGTAAAAACTTAGCCGGGGCTTGAGGATACCAGGAGGGTTGACATCCAAGTTTTTTGTAATAAGCTACAATCTACGAAAAAATACTATGATAGACTATAAGGTACCATCATACTATACTATATTATATTTGTACTACGAATACATTATAATATGCGATAATAAACTATAAAATACTATACTGTACTAAAGACTACAATACAAGATACTCCAGCATCTCAATGCACAGTGACTTGGAGCCTTTGCCGCTCTCCCGCGACTCCAGGAATTTCTGGAAGCCGGCTACCTCAGGCGGTTTCAGGCTTGGTGGTTAGGGTTTAGGCTGTAATATAGGGGCCTTAACAATTAATTAGAATAGGGTACTGGGGCTTACTGGGGCCCACTACACTATAATTATGGTAAGGAGCCCCCACAACAGTCTTGGTAATTATTTAACCCCCTATAGTAGGGTGAGAGCTCCCTGATAGGTCCGAGAGCACTCTATGCAGGACAGGAAAAAGACTCGGTGCGGTGATGTCTCTGAGCTTGTCCTACGCTCAGGCTCTTCAATCGCTAACAATGCCGCACCACCTCGCACTGCCATATAGTATGTCATAGATAGTACCTTCTATACTGTATGTTAAAAAGAGTATACTGTCTATTATATATATAACATAACAATACTGTGTACATATAATGTACGAATATATAGCAATTGCTATACAGTCGACTATATTAACTGTCTTTATGAAATACATTCAGGCTCCGGGATGCGAGAGCTCCCGAGAAAAGCAGTCCAAGAGAATTGGCACAGACAACTTCCTCGAGTCATCGGGACCCTTAGGGGGGTAGGGGGGAGGGGGTGGGGGACTATACTTCCTTAAATGGGCCTAATGAGGTCCCTATGATTGAGGATAACTTGTAAACCTCTAGAAGAAGCCTGTATGGTAAAGCCTCCAAGACCCTTACACTAGCGACTCGAAACCTGACAACACAACCCTGAACTGCAAAGCCCAAATCTAGAAACCGCGAACTACGCCTTTCGGTCTGAACTTCGTTCAACCCAGGGTTTTTTGGGGGTTAGGGTTTATGGGGGTTTCGATTTTGGTGTTTCAACCCAGTGGCCATGTCGAAAAACTCCGCGAGCTCTTCGTGCGACACGCAGGACTCGCAAAGCTGCGCCGAGGGCGGCGAAGGCACGTCGCCGCCAGACGCGGTGAGCGCATTCTGTTCTAGCCGGTCCGTGACCACCTATCATGGAAACTGTTTGTTGCGTTTGGAGCTGTTCGTCTTGGAGGCTCTTTTCCGACTGTGGGAGAATTGGGGTGTTGGTGTCTAGGGATCAGGTTTCGGTGAGGCTAAAGGCTCAGCCTAAACCCAAGCTACTGCTGCTGTCCTTCTCGGGTTCCGGGGCTCTTTAGCCTGAAGCTGCAGTCGCTGAGAGACCTGGAACCAACTTTGGAGGGTCAGTGTATACCAGGGGTGTACACACGGATCTTGCACTCATCTTGACATAACCGTAGTAACCCATCAATGTGACTCGGGCCCGCAAAAGCTAAACCTCACCTACACTTCGTTTCCAAGGCGCCAGGAAGTACAGGCAAAGCAGAGTCCATGCCAGGGGCGACAGGTGACCCTCGAAGGACTTGTTGAGTTCCTGAACGGGGCACTTTCGGGGCGTCTGAGTTTTGGGGTCTAGGAGTTTAGGGGTTAGGATTTATAGAGCTTAGGAGTTAAGACTTATGCAGTTCCAGGGTTAGGATTTTTTGAGTTTAGGGTAGCTCCTGGGTTTGGGCCTCCGGCACGCGGTGACGGTCTCTTTAGCCTCTGTATTCACCACCATCAATGGACTGCCATGTAGTGAACGATCGCATGGCCATCTGACACCGACGGCCGTCGACATTTACGGCGCGCCGACCACCACCAAAATTACTTGTCTCACGACGACGCATGGTGCTAAGGCTACGGTGGCTGCTTGGGCAGCCGTTGCGACGGCATCTTCGCCTTGCTCTTGCTTCTGCTATCATCGCTTCCTGGAGCTTGCAAAATGACCTTGCTTGTTGGTTCTTTCGCCACTGAAGGTCTGAATAAGTAGTGATAAGATCTTCACATACTTGCGGTGCTGTACTATGCCTCAAAAGCCTATTCTGATTCTTGGGGCCTCTTCTGTGAAAACTAAGCCTGAAAGCCCTTCATACATTTTTGCAAGTCGTCCTCGATCTTGGCCCAGCGCTTCACCAGAAGCACAAGGCAAGCCGCCTGCCAGCAAGGAACGAATGCACAGTTGCGGTTTGGGGCTTGAGGGTGTAGAATAGCTTAGCGTTTGGGGTGTAAGCTTCGCGTATCGAGGAGGTAAACATGCGATATCCTTGGTTTACTAATGTGCAACGTTTTGCCGTCTAGCCCTCATTACCAACCTCCAACCCGAAGTCTCCGTGGTCGCTCCGATATACCGAACCTCCGCCTCTGCCCAACACAACAAACATAACTCATATGAGGGGGCGGGGTCGAGAGTCGAAATCCTTTGCACTAGTCTTCTCATAGGCAATGATGCAACATAATTACCCAACCCCTCTTCTATCTACGAAGGCCCTAAAACAATCATGAACTGGCAAAGCTCAATTGGGCCCTAAACTTCCTAAACCACACCCACCGTCCCCCCCAAGAAGGGTCGGCCTTGGGCGATCTGGACAGCGCCCCCTGGATGAGCCGATCCACGTGGCCCTTGCGCACCCCAGAGGAGTCCATGTCACCCACGCTGACATCCACCTTTAGGTTAGGGGGTACAGTTTAAGGTTTAGGGTTTAGGGCAGTTTAGGGTTTAGGGTTTAGGACAGGGCCTACAGTTTAGGGGCCCGCCCCTGTTGAAGAAAGGGGGACAGTGCAAGAAGACTCGCAAGTTCCAGGATTCCTAAGTGTTTTGCGTCGTGGTCTGTGGAAGAGTACCGCTGGGGACAAGTACTCACCATACTTAGACTAGGGTTTTGGGGCCCATTACACTACAATCAGAAGGAGCCCCAAAAATCGTATTTTGGGGCGCAGTATACTATAATGATCATAAGGAACCTCCAGAATCGTATTGGTAATCATCGTGTATCAGCTTTTCAGGAGCTCTTAAGGGAGCTTGGGAGCGAACCAGGAGTGCCTCTGCCATGTGGGTAGTTGTCAAAATTGTGGTCCCTTTTTGGGTAGCCTAAATAACAGGTGCCGTTTTATAGTAGGGACCGAAAAAGGCATAATTTTGAGCTTATCAAGACTTTAGGAGCTGGGAGTTTGCTCCTAAGTGTCGGGAAATTTGGGGTTTAGGGTTCGGTCCACAGCCAAACAGAACGAACCGACACCGAGCTGAAACATCCTGTATCGCGCCGACTCGCACCTGACCAGGGTTGAGGGTGAAGGGGTGCTTGTGGTGTAGGGTTTAGAGTCTAGAATTGAGGGTTCAGGATCTCCCCCCCCCGAGAAGCTCCCGAAGTCGAGAGTGCCTGAATGGGCGGGATCTTGTCGCCGGATGGTGTAGCTGGCGGAAGGAAGTCCAGAATCCTTGGGATCACGGATTCACCGTCTCACGGGGGTGGTAGGTGCTGAGGGTTAGAGATCCGAGTACAGGCCGTCCAAGCAGCCGCGAGTTGAGAAGTCAAGCGGTCTCAGGATTTGGCGAGTTTGGCTTTAGCTGGAGGCAGTGCGACACTTTCCGGCGTCACAGGATGTAGGGATGTCAGAAATATCTACATATATGTACATTCAAACTTCCTTACTAACTTATTGTTGATTTATTTATTTAGCTTCGTGTGCTATATACAGTATATACAGCATAGTGTAGCACAGTACACGGTTCACCCTAAACCCTAAGCCCTCCTAACCCCAAACCCCAAACCCTTCGTGAACCTTCGCCCTAAGCCCTAAACCCTACCTGCAGCCGGATATCACGATCGGCACACGCACGTGCCACTCCAGGCGAGTCTCCTTTTGGACTTCTCAAAGGAAGAGCCCTTAAATGATTCCGAAAATGGGGGACCATAATATAGTACCCAAAATATTAGGATCCTTATTGTAAGGACCCCAAAATACCCTAATTTTCTGAAATTCCTATAAGGCTTATTTACTGGAAGGTTTTTAATCTATTGGGTTTGGAATAAGCCTTATAATATCAAAACCCAAACCCTGAACCCTAAACCAGCGTAAGCCATGTTTTGAGGTATGCGCTCAAAGAAGAATGTCAGGTTCAAGGTTCCGGGCTTGAGCATCAGTGTCTGCCATGCTCAGACCTCCTCCCGAAAAAAACCGATACCTCCAAACTCCAAACCTAAAACAGCTAAGCTCTAAACCTTCTTAACCTCTGGTACAAAACCCGATACCCTCACTGAATCCCAAAGAATAAGGGTCAGGGCTGCCCGCTCGCGCAAAACAAAACCCTCAGAGCCGTCCTTCACCTGGAAGCTCTGCGGCAGTCCGTGCATCAGCCGTTCGAGTTGCGAAACCTGTACCTGCAGGTTTCGGGTTTTTGTAGGCGGGTAGAGGGTCTATAGGTTTAGGGCTGGTAATGTAAGGACCTAGACTGGAGTGGTAGATTGTAGAAATGGTGTAATCAGGATCCTTGGAAAATGAATATGGCAATTCTTCCGACCCCTTCTTGGGGCTCGGGGGTGTGGAGGCGGGGTTATGGTTAGAGGGCTTGGTCTGGCATCTTGGAATTCGTGCGCCTTTCCTTTGGTAATTAAGCTCAATTGAGCATAGCCAGTGCCGCAGGGCGGAGGAAAACAATCAACGCGACGCTGGCTTCCACAATACCCACGGTTTCATCCCGCCTTGTGAGTACCGGCTGCAAGTAATTCCCACATGTGGACACACTACAAAGCGAATCGGTTCTAATCGCGCCATAGCCGTGGAGCAGTGCTGCACGCCGAACACCATAATATATCGGAAAGTCGTCAAACACTGCACCCGGACTGGCCTTTCGTCATATACATGGGTTCACTCTAGAGTAGAAATGCTTGCATGAGTCCGACGTGAAAAACCAAGTCCCTCCTCTCTGCGAGTACAACTTGGTATCAGTAGCACACTGCTGTGATGTTGACATGCTGCGTACACTATCCGTGTCGCACGATCGCCCCTGCGCCCTTTAGAAAACGCAATCCGGGTCCACCTGCGAGCCAGGGAACACAAACCAAACAATAGGGCAACTAGGGCGTGCCCAAACCCTCAATGCTGACCCCGGCAGCTCGCCTAAGCATGAACCCCAATCTTGCACAACATCAAACACATCACAATCGCACGTCACAATCGCCCCACTGATGTGCTACGGCTTAGGGACTGGGACTTGGGAGTTGGGGTTCCTACAACAGTTCCCTGGAGGGGAGGGGTTTAGGGTTCCTGCGCCTTGTGCCAGAGGTCACGGTGACCCTGACTTTGCTTCCCCATGGCGGCCGTGGTGATGTAGAGATCCAGGTCGGAGCCTCTATGGGTCTTCAAAGGCTCGCTCGCTCTCTCTCTCTCTCTCTCTCTTTCTTTCTCCGGGCCTGAGGGCGAGCCCCCGCGGGAGCCGCCCGTTTGTTGGTTGAGTGCATGTGTATTACACGCAGAAATGCGAGCTCTCCTCGGCGACTCTTGGCATTATCCATGTAATGCCCCGAAGTAAGATCTCTCTCTCTCTCTCTGGCTCTCTGGCTCCCTCTCTCTCTCTCTCTCTCTTTCTTTCGCCAGGGCTAGGGTGTAGGGGTTTGACCCCCTACACCGCGCGCTTGTGCGCCCCCGACTGTTGCGGAGGTGGTTGGATGGCTATTAGCTGACCTCGGCTCTGACTGTGTAAAAAGGTCGAGCTCTACCCTCGGCAACTGCATTCGAAAAGGCTCTCTCTCTCTCTCTCTCTCTCTCTCTCTCTCTCTCTCTCTCTGGGTTCTACAAGTCCTCTTTAAAGGGGTTCTATAAGGATTCTACCAGGCACGCGGGCTCTGCAAAGGCTTTATCTATGGTTTACGGCTTGGGGCAGTTTAGACTCAGGGCTGCAGGAAGAACCCCCCTGCCTTCCAAGAAGGTGCCTTGGAGAAGCGAGCCAAACGGCTTCACCTGACCATGTGCTTTTGGGTTTAGGGTTCAATGTTTAGGGCTTGGGTTCAGGGCTTGGGCTAGAAGCCCCTTCGGCCCAAGTACAACAAACTGCATTCAACAAAACCCGCAAGCTTATACGATCACGACAGAAAGAAACACACTTCCCAGAAGGGCTCAGGGTGGTGGCTCCTCTGCTCGTTTGGAGCTACACTGCAACTGTTTAGGGGCTCTTTGGGGTCTCTTGGAGTTTGATTGGAGAAGGCCTCATCAGGGTTTCTACAGGCGTTTAGGAGTTAAGGGCTCCGGGATTTTCTGACGTCTTCTGCTTCGTTCTCCCCGTTACTCAAGAGCGCGAGCTGATCAGAGGTCAGCTTTGAGGAAGGCGTGAAGGAAGCCTTTAAAAAAGGAGTAAGCCTTTAACTTTGCACCTCCCAACTTTCGCTTGGCGACCTTGTGAATATCCTTCCTTTCTATATTTGGGGGTTTAGGGCTTCGGAACCCTGAGCCCGACTCCAATCTGTGCCATTCCCCGGCCAGAGTACTTCGACAACCGGGTCGTTAAACATTAAGGAACCGAACGCAACCTCGCACTAGACTGACACGGGACCTTAGATCGAAGAAGAAGGTCTCAAGTATAGTACGATTTAGGGACAAAGTAGCTGTGGCTATGTCTCTGGGGGATACGGAGAATATGACTACATAGAGACTCTGAGGATGTACTATTCCTAAGTCTCTTGAGTCTCTTGCCTCGGCATCCGAGGACAGACACCTGAGTGCCACCTCCTGGCCAAGGTGGCGTGGTTTGGTCGGCTTTGTCTGAGGATTCTGAGGACATTTCTTCCGGGCGTTGCAGCCCTCGCCGCAACTCCCAAAACCAAAAACTCACCCTGAAATGTCAAGCCGACTGCCAAGAAGGGTGGCGTAGGTTCGCGAGCGTTTTGGAGCCGGGCGGTGGAAGGGTTTCGGGTTACAGCTTAGCGTTTGTGGATTCAGCCTTGCAACCCCAAACCCTGAACCAAAAAAACCCGGAACCCTTCACGCAGTGGTCGGGCTTCGGGGGGAAGGCGCAACACCACGCCTGGACGAGTGCCAGGGCCTCCGTGAGCATGGCCTGAACCCAGGACAGGAGGATACAGGAGGAGAACCAAAAGACGAGTTACTCATACATGGTAAGAATAATAGTAGACAGTAGAATAACAAAAGCAGCTGAGCAATAGTTATAAGTTGATAACCGTAATAACATGATTTTCGTGTTATCTTGTTACAAATACCAGTAACATGACAGGCCTCTAGTCCAACCAGAAGCCTTTCATTGTGGTTTGGGACACAGGGATGGCTTTCAGAGTTTCTGGGTTTCGTGGAATGAGCTCTTGCTCCCGTGTGACTCGGGACCAAGACCTGAACTTGGTATGCTTCAGGTAGGGAACAAGGATGCCCTCGTTCCATGCAACTGGCATACGTTAAGCAGCTCTTGCCAACTCCCAAAATCTGAGAAGCCTAAGCCCAGCCTAAATAAACCCTTCACCCTTGCCGTAGATTGATACAGAACCCTGAAAACTGACCCACCTACGGAGACAAGTCGACATCATAGGTTTAAATATGGCCCTTTATACAAGTCATATACGGATATACCATTATACTATTGTAATTACATACTAGCATACTAATGCACTAATATACTAACCAGTCACACCCTCTCCCCCTTGCCAGCCTGGAAACTCGTGGAGGGTAGGAGCGTGGCCAAAGCCCTGTGGCTGCTTATCTTGCGCTTCAAAGGTTTTTTGGACTGAAGACTTACGGCCCAAAATCCTTAAAAATCGCCCTGCTTGAACTAAGGCCTTTGTTGAGGTGGGTTGGGGTCGCTGGGGGAAACCACTGCCCGGTACCTGGCCTTCAACATCAAGCCTGCAAGCCCATGCAAGCCCATTCTAAACATTGAAACGGCGTAATTAGGGTTTAGGTTCCCCGAGGAGAGTCGTAGAATCCTATGAACACCCTGCAAAAGCAGTTGAAAAACCTATTAAAGACGCATTGAAGCCCTTCGAAACCCCATGAAAGTCTACTAACCCCTATAACCGTGTAACCACTGTACTAACAGGTCCCCCAAAAAGTATTAAAGCATGCTACTCCACAGCCCTGCGTAAAACTGGATGAATCTGTCGGAGCGCCGCCCCAAGGGGCCCCTGCCGCTCGGAGCCGGCGGGGCCGATTCGGCGACGGCCTCCTGGGAGATGGGGACGATGCAGGGTTTCGGGGTTCAGTAATGTAGGGGTTTAGGAGTTTAGGATTTAGGGGCTTTAGGGTTTCCCAGGGTTTGGGGTCTAAGGGTTCGGGGTTAACGGTTTAAGGTTTTAGGGTTTAGGGTGAGGGGTGTCAGAAAATCAAGGGCCTTGACGGCTTGGTTTCGGGCTTGATTAGCTTTTTTGTGTTTGGTTGAGGGGTTAAGCTTTAGGATTTAGGCGTTCCGCAAATGTAGGTACCTTTTGTGTAAGCTAAAGTTGCTTATGACAAGGATCCTATCATTGCGGGTTCCATCTTACTGTCCGGTTCTCAGCATCGGGCTTTCGCAGCAATCACAGGGGTCTGAAACTTGAACGTAGCGAACCCCTAAACCCAATACCGGGCGGTTCAAATCGGAGCCCATGTCCTTCACGGTGGCATTCGCTGGCACTGGAATCACAGTCTCAGAGTTGGCGGGCGTCGCAGAGCTGTCGCCGTAGTCAGGGCCACTGGCACTGGCCTGCCTCCACGTTGTTTGTCTTTGTTTTCTGTGGGCCTTTTTGTGCGTTTGTGGCAGTTTTGAGTTTGGGTTAAGAAGTAGATAATAGTAGGGTATTTGGGGGGGTAGGTGAAGGGATTCGGAAGCATTTGGGGACTCTGGGGCGCTGGGGCCAGGGATGCTTTGGGAGTTCCATGGGTTTTGCGGCCTTCCAACTGATATGGCCCACACCCCGAATTCCAAACTGTGCCCAAACCCAGACCCCAAACCATAAACCACCCTAGCCTAAAAAAAACTTGCTGAAGGGGCAAGACGCAAGGAGGCCACAGCATCGACCGGAGCAGCGTCCTTACAGGTAGAAATAGGGTTCAAGGGCTTTGGGTTTAGGGTGCAAAGCCAAGGGTTTAGGCTTTCGGATTAATTGAAGCCAGGGTGCAGGGTTCAAGATGTCTAAGGTACCTTTTCCGGGGTCCATATCCGTATACAGATATTATATATATATATATATATATATATATATATATGTGTATGTATATGTATATGTATGTATATGTATATGTATATGTATATGTATATGTATATGTATATGTATTTGTATATATATATATACATATATATATATATGCTTATATGCTTATATGCTTATATGCTTTTATATATCTATATATATATATATATATGTATGTATATACATATATATATACATATATATATAGATAGATAGATAGATTACATGTATGTGTGCATAAATATGTACATACATATGTATGAGCGAACTAGAAGGAATCTGGAGCCTCATCACAAAACTCCCTCACAGAAGCTTCTCTAACTCCTGCGCCCTCGTCCTTGGATCAAAAACACGCCCTCAAGGGTAGCAGAGCAAATGAAAACGGTACAAATGTAGAACTCCAATTTGCCCCGTGGTCATAGACTCCTAGCATAACCCCATAGAGCATCCCCTACCTGCACCATCCCTGAACCCTAAACCCCAAACCCTAAACCCTAAACTCCAAACCCTAAATTTCACAAAACGCCAAACCCTAAATCCTAAACCCTAAACTCCAAACCCTAAACATCCCTAAACTTTCTAAAACCCCAAACCCTAAATCCTAAACCCCAAACCCTAAAAACCCGCAGTCCTCCCCAGGATTCGTGAGATCCACTGTCGCCGTAGGCCTCCGCTTGGGTTTGGCCTTCGGCTTCCTCTTGGGCCGAACCTGGGACTTTAGGGTTTAGGGGTCTGGGGGTCTAGGGGTTTAAGGATTTAGGGGGTCTAGGGGTTGAGGGTTGAGGGTTGAGGGTTTAGAGTTTAGGGGTTCAGGGGTTTCAGTGGTTTAGGGTAAGCCGGGCCCAGAGTTTCCCAAACTCTTCCGGGGGGCTTAGGGCGTTGGGCTTGTGGGTTTAGGGCTTAGGGTTTAGTGACGATTGGGATTGTTTAGGGCAAAGTTTAGGGTATGTTTATAGGGCTAGGCTGACGGGTGAACTGATAGTTCCAAAACAACGATCGGAAGGATCTCAAAGATGCAAAAACCCTCGGCTTCCCGTAAGCCTCAGCCCTATGCAGCAAGACCCCGAAGCCCCTAAACCCTACGAATCTGAAAACAAAGACGTAAGATAGGGGCCTTAGTACTTACAGTAGAATAGGGTTTTGGGGCCCATTCTACTATATCTATAATAAGGACCCCCCAAGATAGGGCCCTTTTGTAGTAGTAGTAGTAGTAGTAGTAGTAGTAGTAGTAGTAGTAGTAGTAGTAGTAGTGGAAGTAGAAGTAGAAGTAGAAGTAGAAGTAGTAGTAGTAGTAGTAGTAGTAGTAGTAGCAGTAGCAGTAGCAGTAGCAGTAGCAGTAGCAGTAGCAGTAGCAGTAGCAGTAGTCGTCGTAGTAGTAGTAGTAGAAGAAGTAGTAGTAGTAGTAGTAGTAGTAGTAGTAGTAGTAGTAGTTCGAGGCCTGCTTCTTCGTCTGGGTCCTGGCGGTGGCCGCCTTTGCAGCTGGGGACTCTTCGACGCGTGGCTCCTCTGCCTGGGGCGGGTTCTAGGTGACGGAAGCGCGCTAAGCTTCGCCCCAAGATTCAAGAGGCATCCAGGGTTTATAGTAGAGCATCTAGGCTTTCTGGGTTTAGTTTTGGGGGTTTCGAGTTTCGGGGCTTCGACTTAGTAAGGGTCTCTCTGTCGGGCTGAAGCTGATGCGGCGCAAGGCCTGCTGGGCACAAGGAATGCCCAGTGCCCTGAGCTGGAGGAATATAGCCTAAACATGCCTAAACCCTTTGAGAGTTTAGGGTCAGGATCTTAGTGTTTTAGGGCTTAAGATCATCGGATATGGGGTTGAGGATTCCAGGATTCGCGGCAATCCCTGAAGGCCTGTGGTAGAGGCAAGGCCGCAGAAAATCGGGAAGCCCACCACCTTTTCTGCCAAGCGGCGTCGCTGTTTATCCGAACACAGTCCGGCGCCGGCGGCTCCTGACTATCGGAGCTGGGGAAGTGGGCTATCAGGATACTCACACATACTATGACAGAATAACATACTGCACTATATTGTAATATATTCTATCTAAGGTAGACTGACTAGAAAAGATTAGACCAGACTAGACTAAACTTATGTAATATAGGCTGTAACTAGAGGGCCGATGGTCCGAACTCCGACCCCTCAGGCTTCGACAGCCTCCACCGACATGCCTAGGCCGTATGACTTGGGGTTTCCTAAGGGGGGAAGACAGTGATACATGTTTATGGTTCAGGGTTCATGGTTTACGGATACATCTTTGGGGCTCAGGGCTTAGGTGAAGCCCAGACGGGTTGGAAAAGCTGTCACTTTGCTTGGGTAGGGCCTCGGCCTCCGGCAAGGAAGCCATATAGGGATCATCTTGGGCAACCAAGATGATCTCCTCCTGTTCAGTGAGATGCTCTTCACTCCAAGATGACGAGCGCCTCTCTCTCTTCTCTCCGGCCCCCGGGTGAGTCGAGGCTGCACTCCCGGCACTGCAAGCTGAGCCCTCCTGGCTTCCCTGTTCTAAGAGTGCAGGCATTAACAAGTAAGTAGGGTCTCGTCATCCCCCCCCGCCTCCGATCCGTAAGGGTCCTCCACGGCGCAGGCCATGGCGTCGCGACCATGAGCCAGGAAAGTGGAGGAAGGCTCCGGATTTCTGGAGTTAGTCGGGGTAGGGCTAGGGTGGGGGGGTGAAAGCCCCGAAAAAACTGGGCTCTCAAAGTTTCAGGGTTGCTTCGGGCCTTCTCTTTCGGGGAAGCTGAGAGCTTGATAATGTCAGCTGCAGCATGCTTAGCTTCGGATTGGGCGAGCCGAAACTCTTCACACCGGTCATGAGATATGCCTAGGGTTTAGGATTTCATTACCTGAGGGGTTTAGAGCAAACACCCTACACTCTAGACTCAATGAGGGCATGACTACCTTGCGCTTCCTTTTGCTCATGTCAAGGCCGCGATGGGCCGCGGGCTCAGAGCCCCGTGGCTGCGGTAGTTTGGGGTTCCACCCTTCCCTCGCAGCACGCTGACTGATATCTGTTCATGTACGAGCCGATGGACTAAATATGGATCCTGTCATGATGTGGATTTACAGACTGAGGGAGCGATAGAGCATGCAACACACCAGCACGTACGAGACAACACGGAAACCTCGCAAAGCCCTTCCTGAAGCTCTTGCCGCCTCCTGGCATAAAGGCCTTGTATAGTAAGGATTTTCATGGATTTCCTACATGGCAAGAGGCCCGTGCCATTTTCCTCCTCTTCCCCGAAAAAATGAAGCCTTCCGCTCCGAAACATCTCAGACAAGCCAGATCAGCGTTCAAAGGCATCAGAGGTCCGATTCCGAACCCTACAATCGAGAAGCCTCAGGAAAACGACACCAACCAAACACCTCTGGAATCTGGAAACGAATCGAAATCAAGACAAGGCCTTAAGCCGTAAGCCCTTCTGACGGCTGGGCTCGAAGAAGTCCTCCTCCGTGATGTGGCCTGGTGCCAGCCGGCCAAAAGGAGCCTCGGCGATGTTCAAAAGCACTAGGGAGAGCGAGAAAACGCAACCTCTTGACATTCTAAAGCTCCTGCAATGATAGAACGGCTAATTAGCTGCTAATAAATAGCAAGCCTGATCACGACAGCAATAGTTGTCGCACTGGTAAGAACGAAAAATACCGTAGTATACCCGAAAACCGTAAGAGTCCTGCCCGGTGCTGCAGGCCAGACCAGCAGACCTTGGGCGCTAGAGATGCATGCGGAGGTTACGAAAGGCAGGAAGACGAGGAGTAAGTATTAATCACATTGATTGCTATGGTTGCAGTCGTGGTCCTGGCGGCGGCGACGATAAAAGCAGAACGAAGCAACAAGCTGTATCACCACCTCTGGCAAAGCAGCAACCCCAAATCCGCAGGATAGCTTCACCAACAGAACAAAGATGAAGAACAATCCATAATCAAAGAATCAAAGGCAACAGTGCGACAACTTCACGGCTTGCTACGGCGGTGTTTCGCTCATCCGGCCTCACTGCGCGTGGATCGTGGGGAGCTTGCCGGGCAACTGGAACACCTCAGGTGAGGGAGCTTAGGCTTTAGGGCCTTTAGGGTTTAGGAGCTGATCATTCATGTGGTCAAACGGCTAAACACGACCAATGAATGCCGACTCTGCCCGATCCCTTTAGTAGTTTCCTGCAGCAGTATCAAGCTTAAACCTCATACCACTTGTGTGCCAGAAGCTTCCATGCGGGCCTCGGAGGGCAGCTTCACGTTCCGCCACCGGGGCGCTCAGTAATGGAAACATGGCTAGAGTAGAGGGACACACACACACACACAGACAGACAGACAAATGCGGGCTTATGGGTCTAAACGAGCAGAAGGTTCGAGCGAGGGGTGTTAGGGCAACACGCGGCAGTTTATCTAATGCTTCGAGCTTTGCTAACCGAGGACGGAAACTCCAACTACACAACCTGCTGGTACTGCAAGCTACTGCGTCATGAGAGTCATGAGGTATGGCATGGGAGTCTCGTCGAGTACGGCAGTTGGCCGCCTTTGCAATCTTGTTTCTAGTACTTCGGGCCCGCCGACAGAGAAGCTGCGTGTGCACAGGGTCCAAGGAACTCTCTATCGATGCATGGCCCAGAAACTGCATGGCTCGCAGGGTCAGACAATCGACTCCGCAGTGCTCATCGGTGCTCATCGACGGGGAGCACGGCACGACGCGGCAGCTCAGTCAGAGAAAGATGCGCACGACACGGTTGGAATGCTTCTGGGTCCTTTTCTCCTGCCAGGCCCTTGTGCACGAACGCACTGGGGGGAGTAGAGGCTCTTGTCCTTGACCTTCATGACGGCGGTCCGACCACCTCGTTCTAGACTCTCGCTGTAGTGGTTTATGCTTGTTGGTGGCTCAGAGGGAAACTTTGGGGCGGCGGGGCTCGGCAGAGCTCGTAGATGCAGCAGGTGCGCACGCGAGACTGCAAGATGAACAGAGACGGGGCTCCTGAAGTCCGAAAGTCATCGCATGTGATAGCAGGACTGCTGTACGTGAACAGACTGTCATAGTACATCATCCTATGTTGTATGATCGTGTATGCTGTGGGTTTCGGTTTCTCTTATTTGAGACTCTAGAGGGAAGGAGCCAAGAGCCACACATCTCGGCTTCTGCGGCTGGAGCACGGCGTGGCTTCCAGTAGGATCCTGCGGGGAGTGACTTTTCCATCCACATGTTCGGAAGGCCGCTTGCCTCCCGCAGCCTCAAGGTCGCGAACTTCGTGTCTTTTGGGCGACTGGAGATCAAAGCCTCGGAAGTCTGCACATCTCAGCAAAAAACCGGTGGATTTCTGGACATCCTCGCAAAACCCTCTCGGCCCAGGCTCCCGACTCTGTCAGCGGCGCCTCCCGGACGCAAAAGGAGCCGATGGCACATCATGGCACACCATGGGCCACATTACGGCATCTACTAATCTACTAGTACTGTTCCGAAACGGTTCCTCGTCGTCGGAGTCCAGAAGGTCCAAGACCTCTGAATCCGACCGAGCACCCCTTTGCAACTTGCAACATGGAAAAGAAGGCGTCCCACCGGCACGCCCTCGGCCGTCCTCTGCGTGTGGTCCTGCGCGTAAGAATGTGCGACCCCCCGTGACACAGCGGCCTTCTCCCCTCTTTTGCTGCGCATTGGCTCTTGGAGACAGACTTCAGCAGCAGCTGCAGTCGGTGAGAAGCTTAACATCAGTCTCCCACTTCGAGGCGGACTTCGCATAAAGCCGCAGCTGCTGGCGTACCGCCGCGTAGGTTCGCAAGGGGTCATCATCAGCAAGCCAGAGCAGCCTCAACCGCCAGATCACTGGCTGTTTGGGAAAGTCCTCGTCCATCAGCAGTTCGACAAGAAGGGACACCCACCTCTGACGCTGAGGCTTGCTCAGCACCCGCAGTACAAGCCCAAGAATCGTGCCACAAAAAAGTAGTTTGTCCTTGTTGACGGAAATGCTGGACTCCACAAGTTCTTCCGTCATGCCGAGCATGGTTTCTGCAATAGGTCCCTGCACAAAAGGGAGGGCCTCAACAGCATGGTTCATTACAAGGAGCATGGCAGCATCAGCAACGGCCACATCCGAACTCCGGCAGTGCCGAAGCAGACTTCGGAGGTTCTTGCGAACAATGCGCTTAGCGTGGCTTTCTGCGAAATTGGTTTTTCTCTTGGATGCCAAGGCCGTAGACCACCACCGACCTCAGAATGAAGCAGATGCGTCTAAGGTCTCCACCTGCACTGCCAGTAAGACGGAGGTGCTGGCTGCATGTGGCTGTGAACCATGTTCAATAAGTCAAGAGGCACTCGTACATCTTCTGCTGCTCCGCATCGCCCTGGAAGACATCGGCGAAGAGTGTATCCGGGTTACTTCCGACCAGATCCATCTGCTGCACGAAAGCGACAATCTGTTCTGGCCTGCACAAGTGTACAGCGTCACTCCGTGACTGATAAAACTGCCTAGCTCCGTGACTTGCTTGATTCAACATGCCGGTGCCATGAAGGTGGGAATGATACGACCTCCTGTGCATGACTGTGGGTCTGAAAACATGTCCATGTGCTGCATGTGCTTCATTGATCTGCATTGCGCAGCAGCAGCAGCAGCAGCAGCAGCAGCAGCAGCAGCAGCAGCAACAGCAGCAGCAGCAGCAGCAGCAGCAGCAGCAGCAGCAAAGGCATGACGAACACCTTGTTGCTTTTAGTATGGTAGACAGGACGATCGATCGACGGGTCTTCAAAAATCATGCACCATCCGTCCTTCCGTTTTTGCTGAAAGAACGGGAATTCAGCAAATCCGAGTGTGACGTGCAATTATCGCAACATGCAAGAAGGATGTCGACAAACCGCTCGATGTTGACGCTACTTCGCAAAACCGTTTCCGAGCCTGTCCATGCTGCCCACCTCAGCCACGTGCGCTGTCAAGGCCTGCGTGGCACGTTTATCGTCTTCAAACACAGGTCTCCAAGAAAGGAGCACGCAGAGGGAGGCGTCGGACCGCAGGCCTTGGGGCTCCGCGTAAGCCGCGAGAGTACGCGCCAGTTGCGCAGCTCCTGCACCTGTAGCGGGCAGAGATGCACAAAGGATCCGCCGACAACACCTCTTGCAACGTCTTGTCGACACCCCTGCACTGGCCACTTCGCAGCCAAGCCGCGCTCAAGAACGGCAACAGATTTGTCCTGAGGCTTCTGCGGACGAGATCTTGCAGAGAATGTCTGCGAATCCGCCGAAAGCAACCGAAAGTCGATGCAAGCACGCAGTATCACGCAGTTCACATGCGGCCCAGGCACATAAGGAGGTCGTGAGGGGCGAATTCCTCCCCGGACCACTCTTCGTCGATGTCTGAATCGCTGCTGTTGCCGTCGGGCAGTCTCGTGCTGGCTTCACTGTCGCCGCCGCTGCTTTTTCTGCCCGGGCGGGTCCTCGGCTCGCCGACACCAGAATCACTAGAAGACAAAGTGATGAGCGTCCGCAAGGCAGGTGCTGCCAGCACAGCTCAGTGGCTCAGTGTCCGACTGAGGGTTCGGTTCCTGGCTCCTCGGCAGCAGAGTGCTGCGAGCATCCCTCAGAAAAGCTGGAAAGAAGGATTGCGGCCCAAGGCGCTCTGTGGTGCCCGCACGGGGTGTCGATGCAGCGACGGGGCAGCCCTCATGCCTGTGGAAGCTTTCTTCAGCACGGCCCTGAGAAGTTCGAGGTGCCATGAGGTGCCCACTGCAAGCGAGGCACAGATCGCCGCTGTCTGCGCTCTGCTCTTGAGGGATCGAAAGCCACAACGATGGCTCCTACGATGCTGTGCAGAAGTTAGCGCTCATCGCCCGCGCTGAAACAACGAAGCTACAGGTCCTACAGGTAGCTGCTCTTCCACCGGGGGCTATCCTGAATGACAAACCCAACCTGCGAACCTTCAGGTGGCACTGCTCTGGAAGCAACTCCATGTCACAAGCCGGTCTGTGTGTCCTGGGCAGCACAGTTCTCTGCCAGGGGCCGCTCTGAATTGAAATGCCTGGGCTGATGAGGCTGGCGAAGCGGTGGAGGCAGGGGTGGGGGAGGGCCAGCTGTCGGCATAGTGGAGTAGGACGAAGAGCAGTGAGTCTACAAGCCATATATATATATATATATATATATATATATATATATATATTTGTATATATATTTATATATATAATATGAATATAGATAGATGATAGATAGATAGATACTTGTCGTTTGCTCTCAAGTCCCCGCTGAGTGTATTGCCTGGGAACACCCACGCGGACGAGTCGAAAAAACGAAGCATTGCTGCCCAAGGATCCCTGCAGTACCACAAGGCAGGAAGAGCGGAGCATCAATTGCGGGTTCGCCATCCTTTACCACCACGGTCTCCTGGCTTGAACAGGTCGGCCCTTTTGGCAAAGTTCCATCATGTTCCATGGTTGCCCGGTTGCCCATGTTGAATCAATGATTCAAACTCCCAGACTGACAAGCATTGACCTCATTTGCCTGGGAGAAAACACTGCATGCTCCCCAAAGTCTGGCCTGGGCAGCACAGTTCTCTGCCAGGGGCCGCTCCGCGTTGCAGTGCCTGGGCTCGTGCTAGTGCTGCAGGTGCCTGCTGGCCAACATGCCAGTGCAGTTGGCAAGCATGGGGGATGTCGTGCAGCCGGCATACTGAGTCTCGTGGAGACTCAGTATCTGCCTGATCTGGCACGACATCTTCCGTGATTCAAATTCAGCTCTCCCTTTGCGCTTGGGGGTGAGGTTCCGCATGATAGACAGGCGAGCGAGCTGCCGGGATGAATCATCCTGGGCCACATCCAACTGCTCCGAGAGTTCCTCGACGAGCTTCCGCACGAAGACGAGGTGAACGCTGTCGGGCCAGTTCCTCGGACAGAGCCGTCAGAGCCGAGCCTTGCAGAGTACCGCTCATGTTGTGCGCCAAGACACTCCCACGTCTCCAGCTGCTGCCGGACCCAGCGGCGATGGCGTGTCATCGGCGGCGGCATATTTAGCTTAGAGACATGAGATATGCTTTGTTACGGTTGCATTTGGTCGTACGCCTCCTCGTCCTTCATTGCTGCGCTGCAGTCTCTCTCGGTTGACAGGACATCTGCAGAAGTAGTCAGTCTCAGGCGAGTGCACTGCACGAACGTGTGCAGAAGTGCGAGGCTGAACCAGAGCAACAATGTCAAACGACTGGGCGTACATAGCCCGGGACCTATACTACGACTTAAATTGTCCCGACACTACCGCCACAAACCACTGCTAAACCATTCAGGAGCCGCTGAAGTTGTGGCAACCCGATGGTACGACCGACGTCATGCGGCCGGCAAACCCAAATATACCGAAAGGGCGTGCGTGCTTTCTGCTTTGGGCACTCAATGACACCGTGGGCACCTCACAGTTCATGAAGACGTCCATCGGGATGGCCTGAGGCGCTCACGACTGCTCCGATTCCCAAAACTCAGCTGGACGCGTCACCAGGAGCCTCGTTGTACAGGTCGTAGCCGGGAGCTGTGGTGTCCTCAGCCTCGCACAACGGCGAGCCCGAGTGCTCTACACCAGCGATTTGGCGAGGCCTTCTGAGGCGAGAGACTGAAAGCTGGTCGCGGCGTGAGGCAAGCCCGCGAACCCACATGGAAGCGCAACCCGAGCAATCCTGAGCCAAATCGCAGATGAGCTGCCTTCTTGCCTTTCTTCTTCTTGCTCTTCGCTGCCTCACTGAGATGCGTGACGAAACTAAGGCTGACATATCGCCATGAGGTTGTTGCGAGTCTCTGGCTACCATGTGTGGTCACTGTCACCGCAAGCTCCCGTAGCTGCACAACATTGCACAACACCCACTGTCCCAGCCCCAGGAACAAAACCACGCTGGACACTGCCTGCCCAACTCACAACACCAGCCGACACTCTTCGAACCGGTGGTTCCACTCGCCACAAGCATCTGTGCTCGTTGGCCTCAAGGGAGGGCCCCGCCGGTGCGTCACCTGAAGACAGCAGCGCGCTCAGCTTGCGTAGGATGGCTGGTGAGTGTGCAGGATGCTGATGCCCCCGTGTCCTTTGTGAAGCAGCTTGCGAAGCTCTATTTTGGAAGATGCCCATGCAGCCGGCAGCACCGTCGTCCGACATGTTTCAGGAAGATTGGGATTTCGGAGCACCGCCGTTGCTGAAGCATCGCGGCTCCCGTGATACTTGCATCTACCACGCTTCAAGACGAAATAAACGCCTGCTCAAAATCTGGCAAGCGCCGGGTCCGAAAACTTCTCCAAAAACCCTGCAGCCTCAAATCTTGCACCCCTGCACTCTCTTCTCCGATGCCCCCTACCCAGCACTGCATCTTCTGAACGCCCAAGGAGACAAACCAAAAGTCCACGGCCTCCCGAGGCAAAGGGTGGCGGAGCCGGTTCTGTGGAGGGCCTCGGACCAAGTCTCTAGGGCGCGGGGCGGGGTGGGGCGGGGCGGGGCGGGGCGGAGCGGCAAAAGCTGGGGCTTAAGGCTTGTACATGCTTTGTAAAGCCCCTTTTTTCCGTCTAGCACGCCTGGCATCGGACCGAATCGCTGCTAATATGGGGACCTTCATAGTCAGAATAAGGCCTGAAGGTGTATTATGGTATTCTTTCATTAACGACCCTGGGGAAGAGGCTAAGCAATTATTCGGTTCATTACAGATTGTTCAAACGCGTATAATGGGCTTTGACAGGTTATGGTATTTCTGTCGTCTCTTATAGTTCTGGTATACTAGAGTCTCTTCTAGTTAATAGACATGTTGTAATCTCCTATAGTCCTGATATAACATAGTCGTTGGTAATATTACGTATAGTCTCTTAGAGGGTCATTAGACTACGAAGCCCAGGGTCGGCTCTCAGCTCACGGCCGGAAGCGCTCGATTACTTGGCCTGGGCTGTCTGTCGCTGGGAGGACTCTCGAGTCTGTAGGGTTTAAGGTTTAGGGCGGTAGGGCTTATAGCCGAGACGGAGAATAACAGTATTTTGTTGCAAGATACCGATAACTAGATCTCGCCATCTCTTCTATATATCTAGTGCAAACTGCCATATCACAGTCATGTGAGCCTTGCTTTGCTTGGGAACTACGCACATCGAGACTGCAGATGACGTTGCAAAGTCATCTCCGCGGACCGCAGCACATGCGAGAAGCACCTAGCAAAGCCCTTGACGCAATTGCCACTATGCTTAAGCCGCGAGCGCGCCGCTTCTCGAGATGCGGGACCTCAACAGTGGACAATCGGATGCCTACACGTCTGGGATGGAAAGTTTGCGCTGTGAGGCGAGCCATTCCAGTACAAACCACGGCCAGCTGGAGGCTTAACACCCTAAAAACCCCATCACACCGATGTTGTTCTACTCAGGGCCGCTCCCCAGCTACTTCCTCAGATCACTACATTACTGTCAGACGACCTCCCTGAGCAACACACCAGGCAAAAGGAACTTCAAATGTTCTCGTCTCGTCCCGGAAGGCTTTAAGCAAAGCCCTACTCCAGCTGAAAGCTTTGAGCTTGGGGGCGCGGTACGATCGTTCCATGGGGCTCTTTAACATATCTGTACCAAAGTACCCCAAAACTCAACTCCAATTTGTAGCTCATCATTAAGCGGGGCATTCACCATAACCCTCCTTGGCAGCCCTCTCTAAAACTCAAAACCCTAAACCCGTATGGCTGGGTGCAGGTCCCAGCGGCCCGGCTTCGCCAGCAGGGGCCCCACTAGGTGCAGAAGCGGCGGCGACGACCCGATCCAGACCTGGCACTTGAAGGGCTGTAAGCTTGAGGGTTTAGGGCTGAAGGTTCACTGAGTTTTTATCAGGGCTTGTTAGGGTTCAGGGTGTAGCGATAGAAGCTGATAGATGTTTACGGTTTACAAAAATAAGAGCTACGGAAAGGGTTTTGCCCTGGTGGGCAGTCTTCAGCACAGGTAGGCGTGCGGACTCAAAACGTCTCTACTTCCCCGCAAACAAACCGCTTCCAACTTCCAACCCGCCTGCAAGCGCTCCTGCTGGATCTCCGGGGGCTCAGTTGCCTGCTGCACTTTCGGCTCTGGAGGTTCAGACTATTGCTGGGTGTTGCAGGTTTGGGATTTTGTGAGGGGCGGGGGGGGGGGGGGGAATTTCTGAGCTATTTTGGTAAACTTGCGGTGGCCACAGACGGAGCGTAGAAGCAAGCATGCTCGGCCTCTTCTCCCTCGGCTCCATCCGTCAGCAGCGGCCTCAATAGATAGAAAGCACACCCGGGACAGCTGATTGAGCACCATGCGGTGGCCCCGTAGTAAATTCGAGCACGGTCTGTGGCTATATTGCAGTTTGCTGCAAAGGGATATTCTGGAAAGTCGGAAAGCAGTTTACGGCTTCGGCCTAAGCTCCGTGCGGCGGCGGAGGCGAGCACAGCAGCAGGTCCACCAGGCCCGCCAAAAACCAGGCGTGCGCTTTGGGGGCCTTGGGACTACTTTGGACATCGAGGGGATGTCGCTCGTGTCAAAAAGCATGAACCAAGATGGTTACGATGTCAAGCACATGCCAAGAGGTAGAGTAACAAGCGGCATGCGAGCCAAACCAATCTCTGAAGCACATTTGCTGAAAATCTCACACGACCAGATGCGGGCCAAAGGTTACATTGGGGCAAAACGCTTGCTTTGTGCTGCTTTGTGCCGCTCCCGCATGTCAAACTTGTGACCCAAATTCGGGCCCAAGGTTTGTCTAGCCCCACCATGCCAACCCTTCAACCTCACATTGGGGCAAAACGCTTGTTTTGCGCTCCCGCTTGTCAAACTTGGAACCCAAATTCGGGCCAAAGGTATGTCTATAGCCCCACCATGCAACCTTACATTGATTCAAAACGCTTGTTTTGCGCTCCCGCATGTCAAACTTCAAACCCAAATTCGGGCCAAAGGTTTGTCTAGCCCCACCATGCCAAGCCTTCAACCTTACATTGGGGCAGAACGCTTGTTGTGCGCTCCTGCATGTCAATCTTGAAACTCAAATTCGGGCCAAAGGTTTGTCTAGCCCCACGATGCCACAAGCCTGCAACCTTACACTGAGGCAAAACGCGTGTTTTGCGCTCCCACATGTCAAACCTGAAACCCAAATTCGGGCCAAAGGTTTGTCTAGCCCCAGCCTTCAACCTTATACCTTGAGCAAAACGCTTGTTTTGCGCTCCCGCATGTCAAACTTGAAACCCAAATTCGGGCCCAAGGTTTGTCTCGCCCCCACCATGCCAAGCCTTCAACCTTACATTTGGGCAAGACGCTTGTGTCAAACTTGAAACGCGAATTCGGGCCAAAGGTTTGTCTAGCCCCACCATGCCAAGCCTTCAGCCCTACATTGGGCAAAACGCTTGTTTTGCGCTCCCGCATGTCAAAGTTGAAACCCAAATTCGGGCCAAAGGTTCGTCTAGCCCCACCGCCCCACCATGCCAAGCCTTCAACCTTACACCAAAGGTCACCATGCCAAGCCTTCAACCTGACATTGGGGCAAAACGCTTGTTCTGCACTCCTGCATGTCAAACTTGAAACCCATATTCGGTCCGAAGGCTTGTCTGTAGCCTGAGCATGCCAAACTTGAAACCCCGATTCGAGACAAAGGTTTGCTTACAGCTCCAACACGGCAAACTTTAAATCCAATATTCGGGCACGAGGTTTGCTTAGAGCACTGTCAGAGCCCCAGCATGCCAAAATTGAAAACCAGATTCGGTCCGAACTGATCCTCAAACGATGCTTGGAGGTCATGCTCGGAACGCTACGGCCCTACAGCCCCACCATACGAAGAGTACCCTTGTGAGGGTGCACATCATCCCAGCATGAACCTGTCCCACTCGTTGAGGACTTGCTAGGATCGGCTCCGTCTCCTTCGAGGAAGCCTTTGCACGGGGGCAAGGCCCAGGCCATTGCAAGTTGCTCCGAGCACCTCTACACACAAAAGCTCTCCCACTCTGTGCTCTGCGCAGGACACCAAAACAGACAGGTAAAACGGCGCACTCACACACCAAGAGCCTCTCACAACATCCCGCAGTCCCGCACATAAGCCCTAAGCCTAAACCTCCCCGCTGGACCCACTGCAGCAGCCTTGGAGGCGGACATGAGGTGCCGGAGCAGCGCGGATGCCTTCATGCAATGCAATGTGCCCCCCAACTCCAGCGCCTCCACAACAAGCCCTCCGTGTCAGAAGATACCCCCGTCACGTAACGTCAGATCCAACAGGCATGGGTGCCTTGGCCGTGGAACCCGTCCACCTGCCCAGGAAGTCGTCTGGGCAGGCCGGGCACCAGAGTACCGAGCCCGCCTGGCAGAAGCTGGTTCCAAAGCGCTTTTGGCTGAGGCTTGAGACACAGTAGGATGCTCCGATTCTAGTCCACGAAGCGTCTTCGGGCCCTGGGTTGGATTTACGGCACTTCCGCTCTCATCTTTAGAATTAAGGATTCTCCCTGGGCGCATGGGCAGCATTCCGGAACAGGCTAAGGCTAAGTCCACCAACACCTTGGTCCGAATATTGTCACGAGCTTTGGAAGTCTGCACGAGCCACGTGCATGGTGCACAGTCCTCACCTCACTACCACTACCAGTCATCTTCACTGAATTACCACCATCATCAAAACTTAATGGAAGCAAGCAGTGTCGGCAGCACGCCAGGCATGCAGCTGATGGCATTCACCGCGGCCTTTGCGGAGCATGCATTTGGATCGCAGGAAAGATCATGACGACCTCCCTGACGAACATCGGTGCCCAGCTACATCTGAAGACTTATAGCTCCTCTGGAAGATGTCTTGAGTAGCTGTCCGTCTACACCATGCTCGCACAATCCTGGCTCAGCGAAGTTTAGGAATAAGGTACCCGTCATTTTCGGAAACTCCCAAACCTTAAACCCTACTGTAAACCCTATAGATCCCTTAAAGGAACCCTTATAGATCCCTGTAGAGCCTTGAACCCCAAATCTCTTCCGCCGGAATCTGCTCCCCCCCTTGTCCCAGACTCTTCGAAGCCCTGAAGACCCTGAGCGGGAGCTTCCGAAACTTGGGGAACCTTACTATGGCTATGGGGTCCTTATCATAAAGATCCTACTGTCTAGGGGGCTACATTCGGGTCTTTTGGGGCCCTTATACTAAGGAATAAGGGTCCTACTACCTAATGTACCATATTAGGGACCCCTTTTTTCGAAACTCCGATTCTGAGAGCGGCCTGCCACGCCGGACCGTTGCAGCGCTCACCGGCCTCGCCACTGCAACCACAACAGAAAGAGCAGAAATTAGGGTTCCTTTAAAGGGTTACTATAAGGGTACTCTGACGGTTCGTCTAAATGGCTCCATAAGGGTTTAGCGCTTCCCAACATTTGGGGTACCTTATTTTGGGGTCCTTATAATAAGGATCCTACTATTTGGGTACTATACTAGGGTGAAGAGAATCTGGCGGAGGCCGAGGCAACAAACTTGCAGACCCCCCGAAACCATAAACCTACACAACCACGCATGAACTCGACTATGACTATGGAAGAAATGGTCTGCCAAAAACCACGAAGTCGTACGCGTCGTTCTTCCATTCTCGTGCAGCTGTGGCAAACTGGATCCGAAATCCCACAAGCTGATTTCTCAACTTGCTGCAGGTTCGACCTGTGCCCGGAAACCTCAGCCCCCCAGAAATCCCCAGTCCTGAACCCTTAATCCCCATACCCTACTCTGAGCTCCCAAAACCCTCGACCACCCGCGAACTTGAGCGCCTCCAGAGCATGGGCACGCAGCCTTGGAAAGGCGGGTGGAGCTCGAGTTTTGGGGCTCTGAAAAGTTTGTTGTGGATAGGTACCTCTATAGGGACCATCAAGGGAAATTAAAAAGTCTTCCAAATTGCCACCTAATCCTGCATTTCCTGGAGATGGGCTTGAAACACCTTCACACCAAATCCTTCCACAAATCTCACTGCAAGAATCCTAAAATTTCTAACCGATAGACCCTACTTATCCCTAATTACATGACGGTATGGTGGCTCCGACATGCTCCGAAACAAGAAAGCCCAGCGGCTCAGCGAAGGAGTTGAAGGTCTTGCTGCAGCCGTGGCAGTGCCAGGTTCGCTCCTCCTAGTCTGGACAGTAATGGGGATTTGTATAGTAGTGACATGTAGTAATCTTATGGGAACAGTTAACGTACAAGACAAGTTACCATACTGGGAACTTCTACAGTCGTCATTTTATGGGAGGTAATCTAAACTACCACAATGGGGTTTTCATAGCAAGTATTAATATGCTTCCGAGTACCTGAAGCTAGTTGAATTCCCTTAAGCTACGAGACTCCAGTGGCACGACCTCACGGCGGGAGGAGGCTAGATTGACATGAGACTCGAGGGGCCGCACCAGGTGAACGAAAGGAGGGGAAACAAAGCTGGCAAGGCGTTCTCCGGCATCCCCACATGCAACCACAACTGCATCAGCGCAGGGCAAACGGAGTTGGCATCATCACCTCTAGCACATCCAAAACACATCAACAACTCAGCAACAGAGCGAGAAGGGGGGGGAGATCGAAAGGGGAGTTTCCGAAAATAGGGGGTACCTTATTTGGGGTCCTTAATAGGGATCCTACTTTTTAGGGTACTATATTAGGGGTCCCCTATTTTCGGAAACGCTCATATTGCCAAATCAGCCAAATCATTTGGGGGCTGGCCTGCCCAGGCCCGCACTGCGAAGGCACATAGAAACGAAAGCCTCGCTGCCCTGGCTTTCGTGACTTGGAAGTGCCACTATATGGGCAGTTGTCAAAACTAGGGTCCCTGTTTGGGTACCCTAAATATTAGGTGCCGTACTATATTGGGGACCCAAAAAGGCACCATAATTTTGACAACCACCCATATGACTACTTGACCACCGCCTGGCTCTAATACTTCCCGGGAGTTCGGGTTGAAGCTTTTAGGAACACGGTTCGAACTTTGGTGGTGCATCCGGCCCGAACCTCAACAGCCGAACGAGTCTCAATTACCTACAATTATTACTATTATAAGTATTCTCGTCATCATTACTACTATTATGATCACTAGGATTCTCATTGATGTTACTAGCATTAATACTCCTATTATTTTTGTTATTTCTCTATTTATTTTTTCCTTTTTACTATTATGTTTGCTACTATTGTTTGAGTTCCGGAGTCCTCGGGAGCCAGCTCCTCGGGAGGAGGCTCCGGTGGCGTTCCCGGTGATCCGGGCTCTGCCACCTCAAGGGCTTAGGGTTCGGGGGTTGAGGGTTTAGGAGTTTAGGGGTTATGGGGTTTAAGGGTTTAGGGTTTAGGGGTTTAGGGGTTTAAGGGTTTAGGGGTTTAGGGGGTCTAGGGTTTAGGAGTTTAGGGGTTTAGGGGTCTAGGGGTATTATGGTTCAGAGTTCAGGGCGCTGTCTTGGGTCGGGGAGCCAGGCTCCACATTTGAGGACGTCTTGCGGGGGCACAGTGTCGAGTCTAGTCCTTGGGGCTGGGAAACTTAAAGTAGGGTTTTTTGAGAACGTTCTTTACGACTGGGAGACTTGCGATGTTACACGAAGCCAAGTGCTAGGTGACCATAACTGTTGAGCAGTTCAAGCGAAGCCTTGGAAGAGTGGGTTCCAGTTGCAACAGCAAATCGAATCCTACCCCTATGACCAACTTGCAGGCAGAATAGCAATAATAACGAAAGCAATAAGACTTGTATCAAGCATACCGATGATTATTACTATCCATTATTACTGATGATATCAACAATACCAATAATATCCAATAATAGTCTTCATAAATACTACATATAATACTACTGTAACAACAAGAATTCCTAGTGGAATAGATCCATCACCCTAAACCCTAAACCCAAACCACAGAGTCGCCTCTTCCGGCTCCGGCTTCGGCTTCTCGGCTTCGGCGGGCTCCGGCTGCACCTGCAAGGCACGGGCAGGCTGCAGGACCCTGGCGCTGGGAGGCCTTACGGGCCTTGGGCTTCTGGGGGCCTTCGGGTTTCGTTTGGGGTTTTGGGTCTGGGTTTAGGGTTTAGGGTTTAGGGTTTTTGGGTTGGGAATCGATAGATGGAACTCGGAAGAGGAGTCAGACGGCGAATGACAGCGAGCCTGCTGTGAGCCCGGATCTGTCGGTGCTGCCCCAGCTGAGGGCAGCTTGCTCTGGACTTTCCTGAGGCATGCGGGGCTGCCAAAAACACAGGCCACCCAGAAATGGCAGGGTGCTTACGCGTTATTGGAAGCATCTTGATAAACTACTCTCTATCAACATATGGCTGCCAGAGCTTACATCGCTTCTCTCTCTCACACACACTAACACTACTATTACTGCTCTACACAAAACCAAAGCTAATTTGCTGGAGGGGAGTGGCTGTTTCAGCGCACTTGCTGCCGCCATGGCGGCCTTGAAGGCCACGGCGACGGCAGACGTCTTGACGGCCTGCACAGGTGCAAGTGGAAAGTGTGGGGGAAAAGGGATCCCAGCAACAGCCTCTGTTGCGTTCTGAGACCTGGCCCGCCCTGAACCCGAAGCCGCAAACTGCCCAGCTCTAGCCGCAGAACCTTTCAACCCTTCCCACCTCGCGCGGGGGCGTCCTTGAACGCGCACGGCCCGCAGTTGCGCTGGCCATGGCTGAGGATGTAAGACTTGGAGTGTAGTGACTCTGCTGCTGGCTGGAGTAACCAGGCAAATCCTGTGACCATCATCTTCATCAGCAGCATCGTCCTAACAATCACAAACATCATCCAAATCTTGGTGTATCTTACTCAGCCAGCATTTCAGGTTCTATGCCGGCTGCTGAGGATTCGTCCCAAGATGTGTAAGCTGGCTTGACGTCTAGCCTGGAGCTGATGTATAGAGGATATGGTATGGACATGGTCGTCCTTCAATGGCTGCAACGTAGCCTGCGTGTCAAGACGATGTTCGGCGTCTCCAATGTAGTTTCGGGGCTTTTGCAGTCATGCTACATCAAGCTCAGCAAGCGTCAAGGGACAGCAGATGTCAGAAAATTCATTTGCACGCCGATGCCACCCAGGATCACAGCTTTGCAGCACGGGGTGCTTCCTCAAACTCGAAGTATGCATGGGCCACCACCAACCTGTCAGAAGCTTCCGGAGAACAAGGGGGCACTGAACTCAGGCTTTAGGCTCTCGAGGCAGCTTCTAGGGATCTCTCGCCCCTTTCTTAATACTTAGGACTCTCTTGCCTTCCATCCACCTCCGCCTGGAAAAGCACCCGGCCCGGGCCATCGTGCCAAGCGTGCACTCGGAGTTTGCTGTTCATGAAGACCTCGCGTCTTCGACGTTGCTCTTAGACTAGAGATAAATGCGTTGCTTACAGGGACACACTGTACAGCCAGTGCCCAATCCGAGATGCTGGAGATGAGAATCGCACCTTTATCTTTTTGAAGCGTGACGGATCTCCGTCACATAAAGCACCCAGAAGCATACTTGCACAGTGTCCAAAGGTGCAAAGTCCGTGAAGAATGGGTTGGTCAAATCCTCCTATTCTTGCAGCATCCATGTCGATGTGCAGGGGGTTGAAATCCCCAGAAAGACGGTAAATCAGGGCCTGGTTCTCTGGAATCCACTGCTCGCAGGTAAGATCAGGAGGTGTGGAAGGAAAAGTAAGCTTCGTGCTGTAGGTGGTCCCACAACCTTCAAATGGCTCGATGTCCCCCAACTGATTGACGCCACGTCGATACTGGCCTGTCACCAAGCGACAATACGGCACACCGGCGCTATCCGACACCAAAGTCTCGTACTCGACGAAAGAGCTCCCCTTTGGGCGCGGATGAATGCCCACGACCCTAGAGCAGATTCGTGCCATCCCGGCTGTGGGAAGAGGTCGGTGCATCTCCTGCGGTGTGCTTTCAAGGAAGGCTTCAAGTCAGAAGTTTCATGAAAAGGCACGGAAAGGGTTGCGAAACGCCGGACTGGTCTGGCTGGGGTCCAAGAAACGCTCTGCATCGATCGTCAGCGGACCCAGACTGTGTGGAAGGGCTGTCCCAAAGCTCGCCGCCCCGAGAGTGCCAAAGCGTATGGGAAAAGTTGGGAAGACGGCGAAGTCCGGATGACCCTGCAGTGGCGGCAACGACGATCGAGCAGAGTCGGAGTGCCAGCATACATTAACTTTACACTAGCTCTTCATATGAATGAGATGGCGGTAGCAGGAGTTGCCAATGCGGTAGATGCAGCAGCCGCTTCCTCAATACCGGAACTACTACTGGTGCTGGGGCATGGGAGTAGGGTTTAAAGTCGAGCCAAGAGCAGGAGCAGCGGAGCAGAAATGGTAGCAGTAGCGACACAGCAGCAGGAGCAGCAGGTGCATGAGCAGCACGTGCAGCGGCAGCAGCGGCAACAGCAGCAGCAATTGTTGCTCCTGTAGTTTCTGCCACTGCTGTTGTTGTCGCTGCCGCTGCTGATGCTGCTGTTGCTTCGTTTGTGTTCTGCTCCTGCTCTTCCTCTTGCTGCATTGTTGCTGTGTTGTTGCTGCGCTGTTGCTGCACTGTTGCTGCTGCTGCTGCTCTTACTGTTGCTGGCTGTTGGGCCACAGTAGTAATCATAAGCTGGTTGCCGGGCCTCGTACACAAAACGCAGATTGTGCGATCCAATTCCTCAGCTTTCCAGACGGAAGCCGAATTGCTGAGCGGATCACTCTCGCACGCTACCTCACTACCTCAACTCGTGCCAGTCACGCCAAGGATCCCACGGCGTAAAGCAAGGTGTCCCGAATGTTCCAATGCAGCTGCATGGCTTCCCCCCAGATACTCGGCGATCCATCAGGACCCAAAACCGACGAAGGTTGGTATCGGGGCATGGCCAATGGACTCCAGAGACACACAGATTAAGATTTAACTCTGACCTTCTGCAAGCAAATTCCATCACAATCTGTCCCAGTGGCACACCCAGCCGCTCGCTTTGCAACAGGTCGGAATGCTGATTCAATGGCTGACGCTAGTCTCACACGAATGTCTGATTCACTTGACGGCTCGGCGATCGGACATGCAGCGAAAGCCACACATATCCCCAAAAAGCTCTGTGCAGCGCCGCCGTCCCGGGGCCTCGAGGATGCTAGGAAGAATGCCAAGACTACGGATGATCATGATTCTAATCATAGGAAAAGCGAGCATGCCCACAGTTCTGACCTCAGCTTCGCAGCTGCTTAACCTGTCCAGCACATTCTGAAACCCTCAACCTGCACAACCCCACACACACTACACACCTACAACCTGTATAGTATGTTCATGGAACCTTGTATCACTACTCTTTCAGTACCTTCAATGGTACCCGAACAGTACCCTTATACACTGAAAAATACACAAAGGCACGACTGTGCAGACAAAACGGTCAGTCCCATTCAGTCGATTCAACGGTTCAGGCCGCAGCGTTCAAGGTTTAGGCTGTATAGGCCTGTAGGCCACTGGATTCAAACATTCAGAGCACAGGTTTTGGGGATTCTCCTGCAGTAGAGTTGTGGCTGTATGACGGAATACCTATATACCGTGTGCACTCACCACTGCAGCAATCAGGGAAACACGAAACCATCCAGGCACTCACTGAAGCGAAGCAGGCGCGAAACCTCGTGACTTGCAATGACATGCAAGGCGGTAAGTTTCTGCCGGCTGCACTGTGGAATGACTCACCCCATGAACTGCTGTTTTCCGGACAGCAGCCATACCACTCAGTACAGTCGCATCAATCTTTGGGCTACTCCAAGTCGACATCCATTAATCCGTCCCTTATCTCCTGGTAGGACAACTTCCCCGTCTTGTCGCGATCCATACAATCAAAGAGCCGATCAAGATGCCGCAGCTGGGCAGGCGTCACCCGCCCTTGCCGGAGAAGCATGTACACCTGAGCCAGGTGACGTCACAATAGCAATACTATGCATGTCGGACCGCCCGGAAATTTGTCGGCACAAAACGACATGTTTTACATAAAGCAGCAGTTTCTTGTGTATATGTGTGTGTGCGTTCCCTGGCCTGAAACTCCGTTTGGTTGATGAGTCCAGTCCCATCACGATCGATGTGCTTGAACCCCAGATGAGACAAACGTAGCTTGTTCTTGTGGTAGCGCTGATAGCCGGCAATGACTTCCGCAACAGCAGAGATGACATTGAAGAAGGCTACTACGCCCAAAATCATCAATACCGAGCCTGCGAAACAAGGTGACATGGCTTGCTCTCCAAGTAATGCACATGACTCCGACAGCAATATTTTCATCCCACAACCGACGTCACACAGGGAAACTTAAGAGACACGAGCTCCAGGCCTACCAATCGACCCAGATTGGTGTCCGGAGTATAGTCTCCAAATCCAACAGTCGAGAATGTTATAACAGCCATATAAAAAGCATCCAAGAACGTTTTGGTCGTCCCCCCGGTCTCCGTGCACCTCTCATCCACACAGCCCTCCACGGCTGTATAGCCATAGGAGCAAGTACAGTGCTCGTAAAAGCCGAAAAACAGCGTCCAAACAAGCAGAAAGGCACCAAGGATAAATAAGGCCGAAATCAAATGATGAAGCTTTGCTGGACAAATGTGGTGTCTGTGACCGTGGGTGAAAAGCATGTCTTCCATTCGATGCAGCGTGTCATCCACCTGCGCACTCGCGCGTTCCAAAAAAATCTCGGACACGTCGTTTACGATCTTGGCAACTAGCACTGTGCCCAGAAGCACGAAAACGATCATGAAGACCTCAGGACGCGCGACTTTCTGCTGGCAGTGATCTACGCATACCACAAATTTTTGGGTCCCCTTACTCTACTCGACATGGAGATTGAAAAAGGTGCGTGAATCTTGTCGAATGCTACACACAACAGATACACACGTGTGCCTCTTCCTCTTTTGTCACCGTGATGTCACCAAATCCGATGGTGGTAATAATCTGCACCACCACATACAAGGCTGTTTCAGCGTGCCAACCCTGCTTGGCCGTCAAATACATGATGCCAAACATGCCGTAAGATACCACCAAAATTACGTTGGTCCAACCTGGGTGCCGGATGCACATGGGAATACTCCCAAGGTCGTCGTCGGATGCAGACCCATACTCAGCCTCATCGTCTGAAGACTCCTTGCATAAATCGACTTCCATTGCTCTGTTGTCAAGCAGTTGTGCGGATGCCGCACAATGCACAAATTCAACGCCTGCGTACCCTTGAACCAGCATGCCGTCCGCAACCTGCACATCAAACACTCAAACTGTGACATCAGCGATCGAATTTGGTGATGGGAATACTGATGGCGATAGTGAAGGCTAGTGTATCTCTCAACATCTCCGATATGATGTAAGTCGCTGAGGAAGATAATCAACAACTAAGATGCTGGCAAAGAAGCATTGCTATCAATGTTGCATCGACCATGCATCGGGATGAATACTGGCTGCAACTGAAAACCTCTTGGGGGAACGGGTCTTGAAGTTACTGCTGTCGTAACTTTATGAGCAAGCCTAGACTCGCACAACGTTTCCTCAAGCTCATAGTTTCTCGCCAAGTCGAGTCCACCAAAATCTTGAGTTTGCAACTCCGATCCACGTATGTAATGCACCTTACAGGTCCTTTCGCACTGGACCCAAATAAGACACATGCTGAGGCATGAGGAATCGAACTTTGGTTCCCCAACCAACTCCGCGTTCGCGAGCTCCGACGACTTCTATTCCCATATCAAATCTTCCTCATTCAGCCGTTACTGAACCTCTCGCTCGACCACTCAGAAACTACAACACTACTTAAATCCCCATTCCTTTGTGATCTTCCGAAAAGCCTTGCAGCACGCAGCCAATCCAATAAACGACGTCAGAATGCATCGGCCATCTTTTCCCATCAACTTGATCTCGCATGCGCCGGGCCCACATCCAGCAGGCGGCACGACGCAATGCGAACGCTTGTTCCTTGACTGCACATCGCACCATTACGACTGCAGGAACTGGATGAAGTACTTCGATACAAGGGTTCAGGTTTACCTCCACGTCGGCTTGGGTTCTTATTCAAATTGGCGCTGCTTTCCGCCCAAAATACAAGCGTGAAAAAGAATGATTCTGCGTGATTCTGGGGATCTGGCCAGCTTCACAGCATATGGAGACCTGAGCTGCTGTGACTTTAGTCACGTGAATCAAATGAAACCACAACAAATGATGGTTGAACGCTGGATTCAGGATCTCCTCCAAATGAACAACAGGCTAGTGGAATGAAGTTCACCCAAAATACTTAAAAAAGAAGAGGTAAAAGATAAGATCGGACATCAGAAACTTGGCTATGCATCCTGTCAAAGCTAATTGCAATGAAGCGAGAAGAAACTGCATGGGTGGCTATCTGAGATTCTGATACCAGCGAGATCATCCCTTCTGTATTGCGCTTGCAATCCCTTAGGACCTTAGGACCCTGCACAAACCAATACCAGATTGAACCGATCAGTCTGATATGACACAGATCCTTGGAATCCAGAAACCGACCCTCATAAACCAGAAACCTCTGTGCCCCAGGAAGCCTTCAGCAGTGTGGGCAAAGGGTTTTCAGCGTGTTTGGTTTGAGACTGATGCCTTGTATATACGAAATGTTGGCTTCAAAGGTGTTATTTGACACATGTGATTGTACATACAAAGATTTCTGGGGTTTGGAGATCCAACAACCTATCTATGTATGCATATATACATATATACATGTATACATATATACATACATACATACACCACATACATACATACATACATATATACATATATACATATATGCATATATAAATATGTACATATATACATATATACACATATACATATATACATGTATACATATATACATATATACATATATACATATATACATATATACATATATACATATATACATATATAAATATGTAAATATGTACATATGTACATATACACATATATACATATGTACATATATACATATATACATATATACATATATGCATATATGCATATTATACATATATACATATATATATGCTAACCCCCCCCCCCCCCCACCATTGACCTACCTTTGTTGGGGGTCTCAGGAGCAATGAGTGGCAATGATGCATGGACAAGGGAGGGCCTGTTTTTGTCGCCATTATTTTTTTGCACCTGTGGCTTGTTTTCGCGTGTTTGTTATAGATAGTACTAGTACTGGGAATAGTAAAGAGTAATAGAGTAATACAGTCATAGACTAATAGACGAATAGACGAATAAACTAATAGACAGAATAAACTAGTAGACTAATAGACGAATAGACGACTAGACTAGTAGACTAATAGACTAATAGACTAATAGACTAATAGACTAATAGACTAATAGACTAAACAAACTAAACAGACTAAAAGACGAAGAGACTAATAGAGTAATAAAGTCACAAAGCAATAAAGCAATAGAGCCATAGAGCAATAGAGCAATAGAGTAATAAAGAAAGAGTAATAGTACAAGAAACAGTGCGCGCGAAGCGCGTGACCCGCAGGCTTTGCTCCATGACTTTATGCATTGGTAATGGTAATAGTAATAGTAATGGTAAGAGTAATAGTGCTGCATAGTAATAGTAAAGCAGTACCAGCAACAGTAGCAATAGCAGTATTAGTAGTACGAGTAGTAGTAGTAGTAGTAGTAGTAGTAGTAGTAGTAGTAGTAGTAGCAGAGTAATAGAGTCATAGAGTCATAGAGGAAATAAAGTAGATAGAGTAATAGAGTAATAAATAGAGTGAGTGGAGTAGTAGAGAAGGAGTATTAGAGTAATAGAGTAATAGAGTAATAGAGTAATCGAGTAATCGAGTAATCGAGTAATCGAGTAATCGAGTAATAGAGTAATAGAGTAATAGAGTAATAGAGTAATAGAGTGAGAGTATAAGAGCAATAGGGTCATAGAGTAATAGAGTAATAGAGTAACAGAGTAAAAGACAGAGTACTAGAGTAATAGAGTAATAGAGCTTTTGGAGTAAGAGAGTAATAGAGTCATAGGGTAATAGAGTCATAGAGTATAAGAGTATGAGAGTAACAGAGTAACAGGGCCCAGGGCCCCAAACAAACAAAAAAAAATGGCAGCAGAAGCAGAAAATTAATGTGGCCAGATAGTCTCGGCCCCAAGTTCAAGACTCCAAAAGATTGAGGCCTCTCAGCACTTTGGAACTGTGAGAGCTGCAAAACCTGGAGCGGCCCCAATCTTTTTCAGATTCAAGACTCAAAAAGATTGAGGCCTCTCAGCACTTTGGGACTGTGGGAGCTCCAAAACACTGAGAGGCCTCAATCTTTTTATGATGTTGAAGCCAAAACGCTGGGAGGCCCCAAAAGATTCAAAAGACTCAATCTTTTGGAGGTCTTGGGAAACTAGCCTTAAAATCAATAAGATTGAGGCCTCTCATTGTTTTGGAATCTGGAAGCTGCAAAACACTGAGAGGCCTCAATTTTTCTGAGGTTCGGGATTCCAAAAGATTGAGGCCTCTCAGTGTTTTGGAATCTGGAAGCTGCAAAACACTGAGAGGCCTCAACTTTTCTGAGGTTCGGGATTCCAAAAGATTGAGGCCTCTCAGTGTTTTGGAATCTGGAAGCTGCAAAACACTGAGAGGCCTCAATTTTTCTGAGGTTCGGGATTCCAAAAGATTGAGGCCTCTCAATGTTTTGGAATCTGGAAGCTGCAAAACACTGAGAGGCCTCAATTTTTCTGAGGTTCGGGATTCCAAAAGATTGAGGCCTCTCCGTGTTTTGGAATCTGGAAGCTGCAAAACACTGAGAGGCCTCAATTTTTCTGAGGTTCGGGATTCCAAAAGATTGAGGCCTCTCAGTGTTTTGGAATCTGGAAGCTGCAAAACACTGAAAGGCCTCAATTTTTCTGATTTTGGTTATAGTTTTCCAAGACCTCCAAAAGATTGAGTCTTTTGGGGCCTCCCAGCGTTTTGGCTTCAAAATCATAAAAAGATTGAGGCCTCTCAGTGTTTTGGAATCTGGAAGCAGCAAAACACTGAGAGGCCTCAATGTTTCTGAGGTTCGGGATTCCAAAAGATTGAGGCCTCTCAGTGTTTTGCAGCGCCCAGAGTTCCAAGGTGCTGCGAGGCCTGAATTTTTGTGGTTTTGGATACAGTCTCCCTCGACCTCCGAAAGATTGAGTCTGTTAAGAAACTAGGTCTTTGGGAACGCCGCTCCATTCGGGTACACCCCGCCCCGACCCACCCTTGCCTTTCAAAAAGACCAAAAAGGGTAGGTCAATGGGGGGGGGGGTACCATATATATATATACATATATACATATATACATATATACATATATACATGTATACATATATACATATATACATGTATACATATATACATACATACATACATACATACATACATACATACATACATACATATATACATATATACATATATACATATATGCATACATACATATATACATACACATATACACATATACATATATACATATATACATATATACATATATACATATATACATATATACATATATACATATATACATATATACATATATACATATATACATATATACATATATACATATATACATATATATATATGGATATATATCTGATATATGATATATGATATATGATATATATATATATATATATATATATGTGTGTGTGTGTATGTATGTGTGTGCCTTGAGCTGCCGCAGTTCGCGAGAGAGGTCGCGAACTTCCTGGCATCAGGCAGACTCTCTCTCCCCACCTAAAGGACTCACGCCGAAGTTGCCTCGAGGCACGCCGAAGTTGCCTCGAGGAGTTGGCGTTGCATGGCCTCTCGAAGAGATTTCTGTGATTAGAGATGATGAGGTGGGGAATGGATAAAATGGGAGTGGTAATAATACCACAACCACAGCCACTGCATGCAACCAACCTCAGGAAAAAGCAGAAGAAATCACCCACCCCCCCCCCATCCACCCCCCACGCCCGGCTTTCTGCAGTTTGATCCCGCCCTGACCCCCCCTGACCCCCCCCCTCCCGCCCATTTCCTCTGCCTCCCTCTCCCTGCCTCTACTTCCCCACCCGCCTTTCCTGTTCCTGAGGAGCCAAACCGGGCGGCGTAGCGTTAAAATTAGATGTGATTAGTTTCAGGCAGGTTATTCCTGAGTGTGCACGACGGCAGGTGCGACGATGCCCGTCTGCACGGTGCCGGGAGCCATGGAGCCCGCCGACGCCTCGCACTGCCGGGCCATTGTGCAGAAGCCCCAGGCATTGCCAGGCATTACCCGGAAGAGGCTGCAAGCTTGGTCGGAAACACCTGTAGTTTAGTGTGACGCCCAAAATGATTCTGCGGACGCTGTCAAAAGAACAGGTCTGATGGTGCATATGCTGTGATACATTGAAAGCAATTGTTGATAGCACATGTCCGTTTCGCTGACATTCCTTGTGACGCAGTGACATCGTGGTTTGGGCAATACCCGAGTTTCGATGCCGCAACGGGTCTTGCTGGCGGTTGAGGTCAGTGGGGCGATCGCTAATGGCGTTGGCTCGTTTAAACAGAATTGCCGAGACCACCAGCCGGGACGGGCCGGAACGAGCACACGCCATTCTGCATGATGAGAACAAAGCCAGCGGAGTCGAGCCAAGGGCCAAACGAACATGAAGGCGGTGCCCTGCAGCCAGAAGCGAGTGTCAAGCATCCTGAGATGACAGGTTACCGCCAGCCTTCTCGAACTCCTCTCGTGTGATGGTGCCGCTGCCAGCATCGAGTCTGCTCGAAAGGTCGCTGCCGCCCTGAGCCGCTCAGCAGCTTTCCACAGAAGGCCGGGGTTTTGGTCTCGCAGTATTTGGCTGGCAAGCATCCAGCCTGTGCTTGTGGCGCCACGCGACCTCCTTGCCTCAGGTATCATGTCAGATGTCGGCACCCCGGCACCCCTACAATCCTGGCTGGGGCAGCAACAAGGTAGCAAAAGGATTCGCAGCCTGTGACTGGTTGCCTGGATTCGCGGGGTGGATCATCTTCACAGCAGGCTTGCATCAGCTTGCAGTTGAAGCCTGTTTGGCGGATAACCGCAGAGCTGGGGGCCCTGCGAGTCGAAGGGTAGGCCATGGTTCCCTGAGTGTATGTCTGAATCGCTGCGATGGCAGCCCGGGCGGGGCCATCGGAACCTGACAGGCCAGGTTAAGGGAGCACACCAGGAGAATTGAAGTAGTCCGCCGAGGCCAGAGGCCCAGGCAAACATCGATGGAGAACGACTACATGCAACACATCGACATCCTCTTAAGTTCAAGGCACTTAAGATATGGATGAAGTGTCGTTTCGCTGGTCTTGCAGTCTACGTCCCTCTCAGACTCTCGCTGTCAACTACGACGCGGCTCAGCTGCTACGAAAAGAGAGATGAAACTGATGAAACCAGCAGCAGTCGGGGTTTGTCACGGCGTACCAAAGCCATGAACTCCGAAGGAAGCACGAGCCTTGCCTCTGTGTTTCCGGAGCGCTCCACAGGTTCCTCCTCCTGATCCGGGGGATACTTGGCTGTCGATCTTTGCAGCCACGACTCCCACTTCCCAAAGCTGAAAGACCGTCGCTTGTGACCTGCTCGGATATCCTTCGCGGCGCCGACTCGTCTGCGGCCTGGGAAGGACAGCTACAGAACGGCAGAACCGCACACACAGTCCCTCTACTATCTGCGCTATTCGGGGCCAGCCTTCGATTCTGCCACCATGACAAGCCCAAGCCCGGCCAATACACGTGCCACGGTTTGAACGTTGGCATCGTCGGTGTGCTCGCTCTCGACGGCCTGATGGAGGTCTAGGTATGCCTCCAAAATCACCCAAACTACCGAACTTTGAAGGCATGTTGACTTTCCGACCTCATGCTGGATGCTGTCGCGGGCGGCTTCCTTGACGATGCAACTTCGTTTTCGAAAAAACACACCAAGTCCACGACAGTTTCCAGCCTCCACATTCATTGGTAACTGTTTAGGCCCCAATAAATACCACTGGCCCATCAGGTGTTGTGGCAGCTGCAGTTCCGTGAGGTCAGGGCCAGCCTAACGAAACGACCCAAGTCCTCAAAGCCCAAAATCCCTCAATCCCGAATCCCTAAAAATTTCTCGTGACCGGCTGAGCCTCCGCCAGCGCCTGCTGTCTTTGCTCCGCCTGCCGTGCAGCTCGCGCTCGCGTGTTTAAGGCTTTACAGGGTCTTGGCGCTGATGGCCGTTCGGTTTAAGGTGTAGGGACAACCACAAGGAAAGCATGCCGGACCTCGTACGTACGTGTGATAAGCCTTCGGGCCATTCAGATGCCTTCAATCGATTCTACGCGTATCTCATGATATCTCCAACTTCAGATGATCGAACTCGATATTATGCATGTAGACGTGGTGATGTTGCCAGCGGACAGGTCATATCTAAAGCACGCCACTCCAACTAAGGCAGCAGCCAGAGAAATGAAAGACAGTGTTTCCCTTCGAGCTCGTTGTCATGCATCCAATTCGGGGACTCCATTGGCCAAACAACAAGCGTTCGCCGACAGATTTCCGAGCACACTTTGAGACCACCCCATCCAGGACTCAGCATCATGAGCTTTTGGCTTGAAACTGTGCAACGCAATCCTCAAGCAAAACAAGGTCCTACCCCACACAAGACCCAGCGTGCGAGAAGCAGTTTTCACGAAATCCTGCATCCCAACACTTCTTTCCCCCGTGTCCCAACCCCAGCCCTACCAGTCGGCGTGGCACTAGGAGCAGGAGTAGCAGCAGGACTGGTCGCCGTCATCGGCGTGTGGCATGGTGGTGGTGGTGGTGGTGGTGGTGGTGGTGGTGGTGGTGGTGGTGGTGGTGGTGGTGGTGGTGGTGGTGGTGGTGGTGGTGGTGGTGGTGGTGGTGGTGTGGTGGTGGTGGTGGTGGTGGTGTGGTGATGGTGGTGGTGGTGGTGGCGGCGGCGGTGTTGGTGGTGGTCGTGGTCGCGGTGGTGGTCGTGGTGGTGGTCGTGGTGGTGGTCGTGATGGTGGTCGTGGTGGTGGTGGCGGTGGCGGTGGTGGTGATCGTCGTAGTCGTGGTCGTGGTGCTGGTGCTGCTGGTGCTGCTGGTGCTGCTGGTGCTGCTGGTGGTGCTGGTGGTGCTGGTGGTGCCGGTGGTGCTGGTGGTGCTGGTTGGGGGGGGGGGGGTGCGGTGCTTTTGGTGGTAGTGGTGGTAGTTGTAACCGCAAGCAGCGGCAGCAAAAGGGGTGTAACCGGAGGGGTAGTGGAAAGGTAGTGGTCAGTGGCAATATAGTGCAAACAGATCTGTAAATCGACGTGTCACGGATGCTGGCATTACGCAGGTGCTAGATACGTGATACATGGGTTGGACCACTTCGGAGTTCAAAGAAACGCAACCCCGCACGCATGGATAGACCCCAACAAAAAGGAGCTGAAACTATACCGGTGTTTCTGTACCGCAGAAAGTGCCTTTGCCAACGCGCAACGCTGCTGCCAAAGCCTCAGTTGCGACTGGCGATGATGCGATGCAACGGCAGCGAACCTCTTTTTTTTTTTTTAACCCTCTTTTTCAACCGCCTGAAAGTTAGTTGAAAGGCCAAGTCTGGCGGAGGGGTGGTTCGGGGAGCCACGCGAGGATGACCACCACACCACCGCTTCCCAGTACTGGCATCAAAGGCAGCGAACCTCTCGTCTCCAGGGCTCCCGGCTGCGTCTTCAAAGCCGAAGATCTGCTGGTATGCCCGCTTCAAGCAGCGGAGGCTCCTGCCCGCCGCGATCGCTGCTCAAAGAAGCTCGGGCCAGCTACGTGTGCAGCTGAATAATCTAGTCTCTCATGATGTTTTCAAGAGCTTGAGATGAAAGGCCCCCAATAAAAACACTTCGGGACAAGGTCTTGAGAACTGCAGCTCTGACTCCCCACCCAGACTCCTCAGTCCGACAACACCGCTACATAAGAGCAGTGCGAAGAAATGTGCTGTAGTAGAGTGCCCAGTGCCGTTACAAAACACTTCTGGGCAGCTGGGACTTGAATAGGATCTGGGGTTTAGGGTTCAGAATCTGCCTGTAACCCCAGTCCTCAGCAAAACGGCTTGCAAGCAACCACGGACTGTGTACCGTACAAAGCAACCCCGACTCCCCGCCTGCCCGGAAAGAAACAAAGGGACCAAAGTGTGACCCCTGGACACTGCTACTGCGCAGCCCTCATAGATTGCAAGCCCAACGTTTGTTTCTACATATAAAATCAGACACACCTGCTCATTTAAAACCCCAGATGCAAACCTACTTTCCACAAGGCATCAACTCGAATTTCAAACCCCTCCGAGCTCCCGGAAATTGAAATCCCAAGACCCCAAATCGACGGGTTCCGAAATCCCACACAAGATCCCTCAAACCCACAGAGAGGGGTAAGATCCTTTCCACTTGGAGGTTGGGCTTCGTACCGTCGGGGCAAATTTCGGAGTTCTAGAAGGTGACAAGAAAAGGATGACGTTTCACGGCCCCCTCGCCCTCTCCAATTGATTGAAACTGGCCTCAGTTTTTGGGGATGTTTGCCGTACGGCTTCGCTGGCCTCAGCCTGACCGGGCTTGCCCGGATTGTTGTGACGCAGGGTTGTTTTGCTTGGCTTGGGTTGCGCCTTGGCCTTTGGTCCACCTTCTGGGGGAAAGTTGATCTTGTCAGTCACAGCGCCGACTGCCCGCTGAAATGCTAAGAAGAACTTTCTCCCCCAGAAGGAATCTGTGAAACCACACGCCCTCTGAACCCTAAACAGTTGGAGCGTCCTGCGAAATCAGCGCCGCCGCTGCCGAAGCCTACGTCTCAAAATGCAGAAATGCTGCCACTGCATGCATGGATATGCATGGATCTTCGCGAGGACGGGGCAACTGCCTGTTAAACCCTAGGCCATTCTACGAAGCCTTGTAAACCCTTTTTGCAGGTTCTTTCATCGTACTCCCCGATTCTGCAGCTACGAAGCTCCCTGTGTTTGCATGTTCCCGAACTCAGCGGGAGGCTCTGAGCTTTTCCCGCGCACTGTTCACCTATTTCACAGACCCGAAAGCTGCCAAGAAACACAAGGCTTCAACAACTGGTGAGGGAGGCGGGGTGGGAGGAGGGGCCGGTGGCACCGCAAAGCCAATACACGCAACCGGCAACCACAAAATGCCAAATGGCAGGCGCACGGGCGAGTAAGCAAATGTGCCATATCCCTGAAGCAGGCGGAGATGAAATCCCCACGTCACGTCATGGCGAAAGATACCTTACCACCACCCTGCTGCAAGGGCGCACCATCGCCGGCTTCCACTTCTTCCTGGCAGCACAGAAAGGCTGCATAGTGTCTCGGTCAGATCGTGCAACCTATCTCCACATGCATTTGCGCAGTAGATTCTGTCGTCTCTTACACCATACACGTTGGAGCAAAGGCTTCAGTCGGAAGCTGAGACATGGCAGGTACGTGCGCGGCCTGGCGCCATGCCTGTGGCCAGAGCACCTTCAAGAGGCCAGCCTCGTCGAAGCTGTCGCGAAGGCCTTGGACTCTGCGGTCCTCACTCACCTGGCTCTCTGCTTGCAAGCTTCTTCACAGGGGACTGGGCAGCGAGTCTCGCAGCCGGCTTACAAAAGGAGAAGTTTAGGATTTAGGGCTGAGGGTGCAGAATACAAGATGGATGCCAGTGAAAGATGTTCCCGTCCTGGAGTTCCAGAGTTCATACCCACATGAGCCTGTAAGCAGAAACACAACCGCTGCATAACCCTTGCGAACAGCTACGGGCTTCAGAAGACAACGGACCCTAGTGCAGTAAAAGGGTTCCTGATAAAACCGATCAATGCGTTCCTGATAAAGTTGAGTACCCGCAATGACACCACCCACAGGTTTGAGAAACCCCCATCTGATGGATTCAGAACAAGGAGATGATTTCTGCATGTAGCTCGCCTGCTCATGCAACACAACATCTGGCATAACTGTCGTCTTTGCGGCGGCGGCCATGGTATGTTCGGTTCTGAGCACTTGGCTGGGCCGCTCTCCCTCGGCGCAACGACCAACCTTCGCAGATCACGAGGCTCCATTCGGTATCACCGGAGATGTGGAGCAAATTTGTGGAGGGCGGGGTACTGCACATACTGTACTTCCGATTTATTCCTTGAGCTTGAGTCCGAGGGTGGTTTCACCGACTGCCCACTAGGCCAGAACTCAAACTCGCAGGACCGCCTAACACGTCCCCTCGAGATGGGGTGATTGTCATCCCGAAGCTTGGGCAACGTCGCCCCCAACTCCCATCATAGTATCCACGACTTGCGGCTGATTCTGTGGGCGACTGCTGAGGCTCGAAGCCTCAGTCCAAAGACCCGAGAATTGAAACCTGAACCAAACCTAACCTAAACTAACCCTCCACTAAACCCTCACCGAAATCGCGAATGTGTTTCCCGGACCATCACTGGAGAAACCTACACAAACAGTGCAGTCCGCGTCGTTGTCGTCGTTGTCGTGGTGACAGCCGGACGAACAGAACTGACGATGTCTAACGATAACCGCAAAGATGACAATCATTTCATGGCCAAACATGTAACAAGAACAAGAACACGTTTCTGCGATGAGGGCGAACTACAAATTTAGTGTCGCTGTCCATTGATTGATCTGACTGATGGTGAGAAAAATGCTCATGTACTACCACATTGACGTAGCACACACTCTGCTCATCCTACCACTATGCTTGACAATCATGTTAGCAAGCGATTGTAAACGCTCTCGCCCTTGGAGCTCTGGGCACGCAGCGAAGACTGCGGCGAGCGTGGGTTCTTGCTCCCGAACATGGCGGCTCCTGCCGGCTTCGTGAGAAAAGTCGGGCTCGCGAAGTTGGAGTTTAGGTTTAAGTTCGGCGTGGTTTCAGCCCCAGCGATGTGGGGATGTACTGAGGACCTCCCGCGACTGCAGGGGCTATCAGACTTTTTCGATCGGGCTACCAGGCAATCTCTCGTGGCGGAGAAGTCAACTCCTGCAACGTTCATAACGTTCAACCGCGGCAAATCAATGCCGCTGTCAATGCCCCTTTCATTGTTCAATCTCTCAACACGCATTGCAAACCCGAAACTGCCTTTCAATGCTTGGACGGGTGTAGGTTCGAACTCTCAACCCAAGCAACCGCAAGGTCAACCGACCCCCCCACAGACTGCCAACACATTCCCGGATCGGCTGCAAAGAAGACCCCTGGTTCAAGACCGTGTACCCCAGCATCTTGGACTTCGCCGGCAGATCGGAACCAACGTCTCAATAATTTGCAAGATGCCACCCACGCATATGTTGGCGACCTCCGGGGGCAGCACGCAAAAACTGAAAGTCGAAGTGCATGAATACGATCTTCAACGAGAAGGCTTGTAGAACTTTACTTACGTCTGAACATGGAGCTCGCTACCAGCTGCGATTCGCAGTTTGAACGGGATGGCACGATGTTTTGAACTCTTCTAACATCTTATGCCCCACGGCTACGAAACCTTCAATCACTGGGCCGGCCTGACGTCAAGATCCCAAACATCTCAGGGTTAGTTTCACGAAAATCCAGGCGGACTCAGGTGTTAAGTTTCGGAGTACTGCGTGCAGAACAAGACCTGTCCTGATCACGGGCATGGGCTCCATGTCGGCGATGGCAAGGACCAGCCGTTGGCCGAAATGCAAGACTTAATAAGGCTGGAAGCAGTGCATGGTCCAAGCCTTGGATTGAAGGAAACCCACCCTGGCATCCATAACTATCAGCTGCGGAACTTCTGCGCGCCACTTCTGGCACTCGATGAAAACCGCACAAAACGGGTCACAGTCACAGCAGTCCTACAGTTCAAGGCTCTCATATGTCCTGGCCGAAACGGCTGCGAGGACGATATAGCTCTGCATGCTCTACAGTCAAACGACTGACTGATTTTGTGGTCCCTTTCACACACAACATACCAGAGAAAACGCCTGGGCGAACATAGCCCGGGTTCTATACTACGACTGAAAATTGTCCCGACACTACGGCCGCAAACCACTGCTAAACCATTCAGCAGCCGCTGAAGTTGCGGCAACCCGATGGTACGACCGACGTCCTGCGGCCGGCAAACCCAAATACCCAGAAACCCTGTAGCTACCAGTCCCCGAACGAATGGTTCATTGCGTCGACCAGCTTTTCCCGACGAGCTCGCAGTCGCATGTGTCTGGCCACAGTCCAGCAGATGTCACGACCTGACAAAGCGTAGCTTCCCTGTTCGAACGACGCTTTCCTGTCCGCCGGCACGCAGCGAATCGACAGTTAGTTACAAACGGAATTGTTCGGGGTTCACGAGTCTGAAGAATTTCTGTGCTAAGATATAACAGGCATAACAGCTGAACATAGCAATACAGTATCTGTGTATATGTATGCATATGTAAAGTATCTATGTGCAGTATACTGTATGTGCAGTAAATGGTAGCTGGACGCACGGGAGAAAGCTGAGGTCAACAGTGTCCACCCTGTACCATCGTTGATCCTCACTCCAATAGAAGCGTGACACCGTGGAAGCTCAGCCTGCAACACCAGAAACAATAAGTTCAAGGACGCTGTGACTGTTGGCACATTTTGAGACAACAGTGACGACCCTCACGAGGATTCCGGGTGTATACCATGGAGGGACCATACCATGGGGGGGGTGGGGGGTGGGACTACCACCACGGAACACGGCACCATATACATAAACATATACATATACAGATATATATATATACACACACATACATATACATATACGTATATAAACATACATACATACATACATACACACATACATGCATATACATATACATATACATATACATATACATATACATATACATATACATATACATATACATATACATATACATATACATATACATATACATATACATATAC